>QNUK01001009.1:0-42500 GCA_013621035.1 Clarias magur | reverse complement strand
CACTCCATAGAGAACACACTCTCACTGGCAAGACTTGATCGATTTTATGGTTTTAAACATCAACTGTCTTATTTTACTAAATGTTTTATCGTCCCAGTAGGCATCTCTGATCATAGTATGGTGCAGTGCGCTGTCAGTAGGAAAAACCTTAAGCCTAAGAGCCTACTGGCATTTTAACACCCTACTTTTAGAAGATGCCAATTTTATTGAATTTTTTACCTTTTTATGGACCAGTCTTAAATCACAAAAAGCAGATTTCAGCTCTCTACAGCAATGGTGGGATCTAGCTAAAGCACAAATAAAAGTTTTTTGTCAACAGTACACCCTCAATGTCACAAAAGACATTGTTAGATCAATGAGAGCGCTAGAGACTGAAATAGCAGAACTCCAGTGTTTAGAGACCACAGAAAACAGAGGAAATATTGAATCCCTGAAAAACAAAAAAGTCCTAATGAACGACCTACTGGGCACTGCAGCACAGGGGGCGCTGGTCCGCTCACGTTTCAAACACGCAACAGAAATGGATGCTCCTTCTAAGTTCTTTTTTGGTCTGGAACAAAAAAATGGACAGAAAAGAATCATACATGCTGTGCGATCAGAGTCAGGGGATCTCGTATCAGAGCCCACTGAGATTCGCAAGCAGACACACGGCTTCTACTCAAAGCTGTACAGTAGTGAGTGGTCAGAAGCACATGCAATGGAGGAAACCTTCTTGAAAAACCTGCCCAAGCTGTCAGAAGAAGCTGCCACTGACATGGCGGCAGAACTGACACTGGCAGAGATTCAGAAGGCCCTCCAAGGCCTGAAGAACGGGCGGGCGCCGGGTATAGACGGTCTCCCTGTAGAGTTCTACAAGGCGTTTTGGTCAGTAATAGGACAGGATGTACTAGAGGTGTTGCAGGACAGCGTGAAAGAAGGAAAGCTCCCGGTGAGCTGCAGGAGGGCTGTCCTGACCTTACTGCCAAAAAAGGGAGACCTGACGCACCTGGGGAACTGGCGCCCGGTATCACTGCTGTGCACTGACTACAAACTACTCTCAAAAGCATTAGCCTCAAGACTGACAAAGGTACTGGAGCAGGTCATTCATCACGACCAGACGTACTGCGTGCCTGCTAGGTCTATCTTTGATAATATACATTTCATTCGTGATGTTTTGGATGTCTCAAGACTCTTGGATCTAAAGACCGGTCTCATTTTACTGGACCAAGAAAAGGCTTTCGACCGGGTTGAGCACAAATATTTGTGGAAGGTGCTAGAAAGCTTTGGGTTCAACCCAGGATTCACCACAATGATCAAGACATTGTACAGTGACATTGAGAGTGTATGGTGGTTTATTAATGGTGGTTTATGTGTCCCTTTTAAAGTACACAGAGGTATTAGACAAGGCTGCTCTCTGTCAGGAATGCTATATTCTTTAGCGATCGAACCTCTTTTATGCAAACTAAGAGAGCAGCTTTCTGGTTTTAATATACCTCATTTTAATATTTTAACCTGTCTTTCAGCTTATGCCGATGATCTAGCTGTAATGGTCAACACACAGGCAGATTTGAATCTTTTAACTGGTGTTTTAGAAGATTTTAAGGTTTTATCATCTGCTAAAATCAACTGGACTAAAAGTGAAGCCATTTTAGTAGGAGAATGGGGAGGCGACCAGCCCACACTACCAGGGGGTTTAATGTGGAAAAAGACTGGTTTTAAATACTTGGGTGTCTACCTGGGCAGCGCTGAGTTTTTAAACAAAAACTGGGATGGACTTGTTGAAAACATAAAAGGCAGACTAAGCAGATGGAAGTGGCTGGTCCCAAAAATGTCCTACAGAGGACGAGTGCTGGTCATCAACAACCTAGCAGCATCGTCCCTGTGGCACAAACTGGCATGCATGGACCCACCACCAAACCTGCTAGCAAGCATACAGGCCCTACTGGTAGACTTCTTCTGGGACAAACTGCACTGGCTACCACAAAGTCTACTTCACCTGCCCAAAGAGGAAGGAGGACAGGGCCTGGTGCAGCTAGCCAGCAGAACTGCAGCCTTCCGTCTGCAGTTCATCCAGAGACTTCTCACCGGAGCGAGTGATGAAGGATGGAGAGCGGTAGCCTACACACTCCTACGCACGGTGGGAGGTCTTGGGCTGGACAGAACTCTGTTTTTAATGGACCCCACAGCACTGGACACTACTGGATTACCCGTATTTTATCAAAGACTTTTTAAAATCTGGACCTTTTTTAAAAAACAAAACAAAGGAAGCAGAACGTTACACTGGCTGCTGGAGGAGCCCCTAGTCTGTGGAGGGCAGCTGGACATTTCTAGTCCAAACACCCCAGCACTATCCAAGACCCTGATAAAAGCAGGGATCGTGACACTCCGGCAGCTGGTGAACATCACCGGACCAGACCTGTCTCGAGCAGAGAACCTGGCAGCACAGATGGGACTTCGGTCTCAACGGGTCGCCAACCAGCTCCTACACCGCTGGAGAACCGCCCTAACGTCGGAGGAACGCGTTCAGCTGATGGAACACGCAAGCAATGAGACCAGTCCTACAGAAGAAGAACCTTTTCCACAGCTGACGATAACTCCGGACCTAGAGGGTCATGGCGGCCCCCTTCTGGAGCTCAAGGGTGAGGAGGACATGAACTTTGAGACAGTGTCTGGTAAGGTTTTATACAAAGCTTGTGTAAAGGTCTTAAACAAGAAAAAACTGAACGGGAGGGTAGACACCCCATGGCGCACTGAACTGGGTTTTAATAATGATTTTAAACCAGAGTGGAGGGCACTGTACAAACCACCATTAACCAAAAAGTCTGCTGACCTCCAGTGGAGGATTTTACATGGAATTGTCTCTGTGAACTCTTTTATCTCCATTTTAAATCCTGAAATCACACAGGAATGCCCCTTCTGTTCACAGAGAGAAACTGTTTTCCATGCTTTTATACATTGCTCCAGGTTGTCACCTTTGTTTAACCTTTTAAAACACATTTTTTTACCACTGAATGTAGATTTTACTCATCAGTTTTTTATTCTTGGTTTTAAATACGTCCGGAGAAACAGGTTCAAATGCCAGCTTATTAATTTTACCATTGGTCAAGCTAAAATGGCAATTTATATAAGCAGAAAGAATAAGCTGGCACAAAGCACAGACTGCGACCCCAAAAAGATCTTCTCCAGACTTGTTAAATCAAGAATTTTAATTGATTTTAATTTTTACAAAAGTATGAAAGACATAAACATGTTTAAAACCATATGGTGCTGTGAGGAGACCTTGTGCGCGGTAGAAGATGACGAAATCATCTTTGCCGCATATTTTAACTGAAAAAAGCACAATAACTATGTGTTTTTAAAGAAGGACTATAATGTAATGAATGTCTTATTCATCTATTTATTTATTTATCTATTTTAAATCAATTATTTATAAACACAATCCTTTTTCTAGCCTATGAAACAAAACTTGTAAAATAAAGGATTGTAAAAAGTCAAAAGTCTCTCTCTCTCTCTGTCTCTCTCTCTCTCTCTCTGTCTCTCTCTCTCTCTCTCTGTCTCTCTCTCTCTCTGTCTCTCTCTCTCTCTCTGTCTCTCTCTCTCTCTCTCTCTCTCTCTCTCTCTCTCTCTCTCTCTCTCTCTCTCTCTCTCTCTCTCTCTCTCTCTCTCTCTCTCTCTCTCTCTCTCTCTCTCTCTCTCTCTCTCTCTCTCTCTCTCTGCCTCTCTCTCTCTCTGTCTCTCTCTCTCTCTCTGTCTCTCTCTCTCTCTGTCTCTCTCCTCTCTCTCTCTGTCTCTCTCTCTCTGTCTCTCTCTCTCTCTCTCTCTCTCTGTCTCGAGTCAGCCCAAAAATGTATTCACAATCCAGGTGGGGAAGAAAACAACAACTTGCTTTATGATAATATTATATTATAATAGTAATGATATTACTATTATATACATCATATGAATTTTCTTTTCCCAAAGTGTGTATACATTTTTGGCTGTCTCTGTAGGCAGTTAGACAAAAAAATAATAATTTTTACATTTTTTCTTATATTATATAAAAAAATCTCACGGTGTTTGAAGCGTCTTCAAACCTCACTGTTCATCCAGATTGTCTTTGTACTGAGTGTAGATATTCCTCCAGGTCTGTTTGTCTGTGTTGCAAACCGACTACAGGAATTGACCCTTAATAAAGAAAAATTAAGTGTCCAGGCAGTAAAACAAGGGAACATTAATAAGTGCTGCATGGTTCCCTGATGATGGTAGTCATTTTATTTAGTCTCATTCTCCCCCTGGTGGGGGCATTGCACATTTTTGTGGAATTAAATACTGTCTTGACGTTCACCTGGTTCAAATCATCAACTGCAACCACCGTTTTTTTTTTTTTTTGTTTGTTTTTTTCCCACTGTATGCTTTACATTTAGATATATTTATATGAAATGTGTAACCAGTGACTGTTTCGTAACAATATATTTATGGAGTTTTAATAGTTTTGACTTTTTACACTATATTTAATCAGATTAAATTAGATTTTATCACGTTGATATGAGAAGCTATATTTTAGGCCAGCTGTGAGTACGGAGACTCCATGCCCTCTTAATCTGTGCTCTATTTTTACAACATGTGAAAGATGAAGAAATGGATGAAGGTCTGGACTTTAAATATTCAGTTCATGTTAAATATCTAATCTTGATATTAACCAATCTTCAAACATGTATGTAACGAACACAAATCACTGTGTACTCTAGGCTCAGGTGGCAAAGACAAGGACAATGATGATGAGGACGATGAAAACAATAATCATGTAAAAGGTTAGAAGCTCACTAGGATTTTTACACTTTAACTAACCTTTTGAATGTGAATTTCTCCCATGTGAAGGCCTTGTATGATGTAAGATGATGATGTGTGTTCATTTTCAGAGAACCTCACAATCACTATCGTAGTCTTAGTGAGCTGCCTGGTTGTGTTACTATTTGCTTTGCCTATGTGGAGATTTTTCAAAAAAATGAAAGGTAAGACAAGTTGAATTGACTGGACACTATTTGTACCATTTAACATGCCGTCTCAATGTGAATTCTGTACAATGTTTTATGCTCAATATCTCAGTAGTTCAGCAAAACCAGGTACAGGACATTGAGTATGTCGACCTGCCAGCAGCCCCACAACCTGGTGAGTTTACTGTTCACTAATTTAATAATATGTTTAATTTTATAATGTAACTATGTAAGTTAATAGTCATCTATATATTTATATATTTATAAGTTAAAGGACTATCACTGAATCCAAAACCATTATTCAAAGAAAATAGATCATTCATTCATTCAAGTACAAATAGAGATATGAACAGGAGCTGCATCTGTAAATACATCAACAATTAAACCATTAGAGTTAACGAATGCAACAGCAAGTCTGGACAACAGCAACAACAACTATTTATAAATGGCTGTGGGTTGAGGCGTTTATTAGAAGCTGTAAAGATAAATAATGTTGCTGTAACATAAAGGTAATATTTCTCTCGGTTTTCTAAGTCCATAACCCTGCAGCTTCCATGCAGCATCTCTGTACACTAGACAAATGAAACGTGTATGTCCTTTTTGTATAATTCAAACTTTGACTGGAAAGTGTGTGCTGCGTCTATCAATGTTCTTCAAACATGATTAGTGAAAATAATAGTAGGACTAAAAAGAGTAGATGACCAACTTTGTTGATGTTCATTAACTGTTCATTAAATCATTAACACCGTGGCTGCTTACAAGGAGGTTATGTGGAAATGTTACAGAAAGTAGCCTTTAGGTGTAAGTTGAAGCAGAGTTGAATCTAGACACGTCATGTAAAATGACTCTAACCCTAAACCTACAGTAATCCTTACACTAACCGTAAGTCTCAGATTTAACCTACAACATAAACCTAAGCACGTAAACCTAACATAAACTTTTCCCAACCCTAATCCTACCCCTAAACCCCTACCCCTAGCCTTGACCGCAATTATTAACCCTAACCCTAACCTTGACCCATAGGGAGTCCAATAGTGTAAACATGCCCAACCCCAATCCAACTTTTGAATTGGCCATAAATTTGAATCCATTTTTCTTTTTATTTTGTATTGTTGGTTCTTAAACTTAAAAACTAAAAGGAAAAGCTTTTACTATAATTTTTATGTTACAAAATGATTTATTTTATAATAAATCATTTAATTTATTTTAGTTTTTACCATGTCTAACTAGTTTTATAGTTCTTATGAATGTGTCTGTGTTTTTTTTTTTTTTTTTCCTATTTACCTTTATTTATTTATTTTTTTTACTCACCGTAACTTTAATTTAAAATCTTTTTAGGACAGGGTCAGCAGGAGTGACAAAATGTGCCAGGACAACATAAACCCAAATTGGGGGAATAAATAAATTCTAACTTTAATCCTAGCCTTAACCCAAACCTAGGGTCAGCCCTGAACCTTAAGCTAGTCCCACTCTAAATCCAAATCGAAACCAAACCCACCCTAGCCCTAAAGCTACTTATTCTTGACCATTACGCTAACCCACTATACCGGCCCTAAGCCTAACTCTAATGAACATGGATCATCACCCCTAGCCTGAAGCTTTCATGAGCAGCAGTACTGTGGGTGGAAAATCCTAATTCAATCAGAAAAAAAAGCTTTCAATGAAACTAGACAGTGCCCCCTATTAAAACATTCCTGTAGAAGATGATATTTTCAGGGAAAATGTTACATTTTATTGATTCAAATGAAGAAAAGGAAGATTCTTGTAAACCCTGTATAATGACTTGAGATTCGAATTCTCCCAGGTGGCAGACAGGATGCAAATATTTGAAAGATGGGATTCTCAGTGCCAGGCTACATACATGTTTCTGTTCTAATCTGAGTCAGCTCTTTCATCACCTGATATAATAAAGTGTATGAGATACATAGAAGAATGGAAGTGCAGTAATGTAAGAATATATATAAAAAGAAATGACTATTTCTCTAGCAGGATTCAGTGTCACACAAAATCAGACAAGTGTTGATGACTCCATTAATGAGCTTCCAGACGCCCCACAGTCTGGTGAGTTCATTATGAATACAATACTTTATCTTATTATACAATTCCTAATTGTATATTTAGGAATAATTATATATAATTATAAAATAAAAAAATATATGTTTATTACTGTAGGTAATCACCAGAGAGACGCAGAGTCTGTGTATTTTCTAGCAAATTCCCCGACATCCAACGCCGCAGGTACAGCTAAGTGTTTCTCTAATCATGTCACCACTTTATCACATTTTGTCTTTTTTTTTATTTATTTATTTTTTTTTATCATTTTATGATAATCACACACAAAAAAATGTTTTCAACAAAACTGATTTTAGGGTGTAGAGAAAAATCATTTTAGTGCTAATTTATAGCTTATTATTAATTTATTATTTGCAAAACAAGTTTTCTTTTCGTTTTTAGGTAAACATACAGTTTAGACTATAATAGGTGTCATGTATCCTCATGTATGATAACAATAACACACAAAAGCAATAACACCTGCAAGACAAACATGAACCCAACACCTGCAACATAAATAAACCGAGTTCCCCCAGAACAAGTTTTCAGAACGTGGCATTTAATCAGAGTAAACATTCCCTGTCTTAGGTTGCTGAGGATCACTAGTTTATTTTATGACTGTAACAGAAGAGAGAAAGATATATTCCAGCTTTTATTCCTTTTATCACGTTCACAGTGGACCAGAAGTTTACATACTAGTGATGGGACGTTCATGACCAATTCGTTCTTTTTGAACGGGTCTTTAACGTGACTCAGAAGAACGAGCTTTCTCAAAGACTGATTCATTCATTTTCTACTGGGCGCGCTTGCACAAATCATCGCGAAACCTCCGTAGGTTATGTACAGGAAACAGAATTGAGCGGTTCTTAACGAATCTTCCAAGTCCGAGTCGTTTGTTCTTTTGTCATGTGACTCCCATGGACGCTATGAAGTGCAATAGATTCAAAAGAATGAACGACTCGGACTAGAAGACATGATGGTGAGCTGCTCATTCTGTCTGTTTATAATATGTCCTTAGCTGCATTGTAATATTTTCATTACTGAAACTATAGACAAAATTTGTGTATGTAGACGTGTTGGGGGTCTGTTTATTGAAAATACAAAATTTAAATTTTATTTCTGGTCAAAAGAACAAAATGGACTAAATAATTTTTAAAAATGATCCGTTCATTTTGATGAACGAGATTCAAAGAACCGAGTCTCTAAAATAATTCAAACTTCCCATCACTATTACATACACTTACTCTACTTTGTATTTGGTAATTTTGCCTTTAAATGGTTTAACTTGGGTCAGTTATCTTGGGTCACTTTAAATTGTCTCTAAAAAACTCTAAATTTTTAGTAAATTGCTGGAATTAGTTTCCTTATTCCTCCTGACAGAACTGGTGTAACTGAGTCAGGTTTGTAGGTCTCCAGTGGGTAAAGCATTGACTTTGCTCCAGAAGGTTGCAAGGTCAAACCCCACCACAATTAATTTGTCACTGTTGGGCCCTTGAGCTCGTTTTTATCAGGTTACCCCATGTCAGTCTCGCTTTACTGTGAATATAGATACTTTTGTACCGGTTTCCTCCACTGTTTTCGCATAGATCACTGGTGTTCTGGGAATGATTGGATTTTTTTTGTCTTGTTCCTGAGCAGTATGATTTCCATGTGGTACCATGGTATTTACACTTAAGTAATACATGGCAACTTCAGGCTTAAAGATACCTTAAAATACAGTTCATCCACACGTGCTGTACACCTCCACTGGGCTCAAATGATGTAATTTGGTCTATCGGACAAAATTGGCGCAGTTTCTGGACATTTTCAAGCTGTTTAAAAGCACAGTCAGCTGAACTAATGTAAACTTCTGTCTGAGATCTTTCCGTTTCGAGATAGCGTGGGATTATTAATTAAGGAACTAAAAGGAAACCCAAAATAAACAGAGTTCCGCCGTCTACAGGAGAATGGACGGGGCTCTGGAAAATAAAAATAAAAACTTAAGACCCTCTTGGGACGTTCGCTATATTTGATTTATTTGAGAGACTGCGCTTAAAGGACAGCACGCCATGCTCTCTCTCTCTCTCTCTTTATCTTTCGTCTGCGTCTTAGGGCGACAGAGGCTTTGTCTTTGGTCTTTGGCACTGATACCTTAGCGGTGCTACCTAAATGATCGCACGACGTGCCGAGGTATCAGGACCCTTAAGTAAACATGCCGCACACTGATTGCGCCATTGCCTGGCAACCGTGTGGATAAATGGCCGCGTCTTTGCCTGTCCAGAACTCAGCCTGCAGATCTGCCCGTTCTGAAGAGTGCAAAGCTTTTTCTCGTGGCTCTGCCCCTCGTGAGACCCGCGTCGTTACAGATATAATGAATTAGAAATCAAATAGTCTATCTGTATTTGATAAAATAATTATATCATGTAAAGTATTTTTTTATATACCTGTTCTAACAACTCTTCAACACTATCCATGTTTTAATGACTTCAACTTAAGCGTGTGTAAACGTCTGGTTTAACTGTACACCATAAGCTAGCTTTATTACAGAATTAATCAGAATTACGGATGTATTCATGCATGAATAATGAATAAAACCCTTTAGAGGAGTTCTGTTACAGTGTGCTGAGAAAAATGTATAAAACTAGGAAGCAGTGGACAGGTTATACATCTATTCCCTTGAGAATAATGGAATGAATGAATAAAATGGAAACTGCTCTGCTTGACCAGGTGATCCAGAGGTAGATAACGAGGGCGTTTATTTCCTGGCAGCACATTCAACATTCAACGCTACAGGTATGAACACGTACACACACTCAGTGTGTTCCTATAATATTATCACCACTTCATTATTTTCATCTGTCAACGAAATGAACAATGATGATTAGCCAGAACACGGTGTACTGTATATCACTTCGCTATACACATGCAACTAAAGTGAAGTGAAACTTGTATGTTTACTTGCTGTTGGAAACCCAGTATCCAAGTCTCTAACAGCCGCAGGAGAGGACGTGGTATAGATACAATGATTGTGTACTAAAGAAGGTTATTCGTTTAGTACTGTGCAGTATAATGCTGAATATGGTTTGAGAACATCGTTTTCATACGTGTTACTGTAAATACTCAATATTTGCGAATGTTAGCATTTAACAAATTTCACTTCTTGCCTTTATTTCTAGATCAGGATCAGGATTGACCTGTTTACAAAATGATCCAGAAGTCAGAACACAGCACCTGAAATTTATCCTTATGACAGTTTTATTATTAATATGTACATAGTTATTCATTCTTTTTTATGTACACTGTGATGTTTACTGTATTGCTTACTCGTCTTAAACATGTACATTCCTGTAAATGATTTCTTTGTCCTTTTTTTTTTTTTTTTTTTTTTTGCATTAGCAATAAACATTGCCACACGTTGTTCACTTCCTGTTTTGGGTGAATTAGTTGGAAACTTTTACATCAGCCAGTGTTTGTGTAATACTTTGATGTAAGTATAGACTATTGCGCACAACTTTATTTTTTACCGCATGTCTGAGCTCATATCCTAATAGGGATAATAAAAAGATGCAAAAACATCTAAGACACGGTGCCAATCCATTACCGGGCACACATGCACATACTGTACACTCACACATTCACACACTGTGGGCAGTTTTGGAAACACTGGTTAGCCGACTCTGCATGTCTTTAGACTGTGAGAGGAAACAGCAGTACAATGAAGAAACCCACCGAGCACACAGACACAAGGAAGGCACAAGGAGGGACTCGAACCCTGATGCTGGCGGTACAAAGGCACAGTGCTAACCACTTCCCACTCATGATCCTTTATTTATTTACTTGTATACATATACTGTATATAAAATAGCATTTTGTTTAAAGGTAACAATTACTGCTACTCTTTCAAATGACATTGAAATATAGTTTATAGTTTATAGTTTTTCCCCATATATTGGCTAATCATATACCAATATATGGACAAACATAATCATGGGGTGTCTTACCTCTCTTGGCTACTCAGAATATAACAGTAATATTATTTAGTACACTGCAATCTTGCATTTTAGGTGACAATGAGCAACGCTTTTCACCGCAAGACGAGTTCACAGTTCACAGTTTTGGTTTAGTACGCAACGTAGTTTTGTGAAAATCCATAAATCTAAAGAACAGACAGAGAAAAATCTAAATCACTATGACTAAACAATAATTTCAGGATCATAAAAAGATAAATATTTTCCACGATGTCCGATCAGAAGTTTATAAAATGTAAGCTGGAAGAATGCATTTCCATATTAGACAGCAGTGATGCGATGATTAACCGACACATCAGACAGCATGTCATCCTGCACACTCTTTTCTTCCTCTTATCAGTTTCCATTTTAGATCAGACTGGCAAAGGCAGCAGACGATGCATCTTCTCACTGTAACTGCCCTCCTGCTCTTTATCACCGCTAACATGGCTGAACATGGTGAGTGAAACTGCACTGCTTTTTTATTATTGGTTTGTTAAACTGCCACATTAGTGCGGGACAGGGATGTGCAGAGAGTTGAGTATTTCTACTTATATTTATTGAGGCAGCAAAATAATTTGTATTTAAATAAAAGTGGAAATAGATGAAGCAATGCTAGTTAATGTTAATATGAAAGTTCTAATTTTTAGGATATTTAAGTTGTAATGTAAGTGTCCTTTAATCATTTTTTCTAATAATTATTGCTGTTAAATGAATAAATTAAACCAGATCTTTTTTAAATAAAAAATGAATTAAAAAAATAACAAACAAACAAACAAAGACTTCTAACCATAAACAACATTAAAATAAATTAACACAGCCCTTACTACCCAAAGCATTATGGTCCTTTTTTCCCCCCAGAATGATCTTTTAATAAATCGATACAGGGTCTCGATTGTACATTATAAAGTGACATATCTTTTTTTTTTTTTCCAGCAAAACTTAGACAATATGATGATGTGAATTTAATGTCATTTTAACCAACTATACAAACATGTCTGAGTTAAATAAAAACAAGAAAACAAAGTAACAAACAAATAGCTGGAAAAAAAAAAACAGGCAATGAAATAGCACTAATACAAACGATCACATGTTTTATGCATTTTTTCCCCAAATAAATATTATAATTATTATATATTTATTTATATATATATATAAATAAATATTTGTGTATAACTTATCCTTTTTTAGCACATTCATTTTGCAGGGATTTGCCATGTAACATAAAAATGTTTAAAGATGTATATGCTGGTAATTTTAGTTTGCCTTAACCAGGTTTGTAAGCGACGGAACGCTTGCTGATTCTGCTGCCAATGCTGGCTTGAGACAATGTCCATTGTTAAAAAACTAAAAAAAAAAATTGATATTGGACTGGATTAATATTAGATTTGCTTACGATTTCTTTAGGTTTATGTAGTTTATCCTGCCTGCGCTTAAAAGTGTCATTAATGTTACGTGAAATGTCATGCTTGATTGTAGAAAGCGATTCAAATGAAGTTTCAGTTGAAGATTTAGATGAAGATTCAGATGAAGATTCAGGTGGAGATTCAGGTGAAAAGTCATCAAAAGGGAAATCACCATCAGGTAATGCATAGTTGATTTTAGAATTTTTTTTTTTGTGGCACTCCTAAAGAATATGAAAATAATAATAATGGATCATCAAGCTTCTATGACATAAATGAAAACATGATCTTGTTCCACTTGGCCATTTGGTTGATGATGGTATCTATTAGGCTTATTGTGATGCCCTTTTTTCCATACGGTTCGTCCACTCTCAGTAAATCAACTGGGTGCCATGGTCACTTACAATGTCTTCTGGTATTCCAAAGTTTTGTTCCCAATGTTCTGGAAAATAATTTCTGCAGTTTGGGAGGCTGTTTGGGGATTGAGAATGAAGAATTTAGAAAATTATCAGGTATAACCATGATGACAGCATTCTCTTGGAACATCATCAAGATTCTGTGACATACATGAGAACTTGTTTTATAAAAGTAAATTTAACTTTCCTGTTTGCCAATTCATGCAAAGTTAATGAGAGACCTACTGGCTTCCTGTAATTAGCTTTTTTTAAAATTATTATTCAGTTAAAAAAAATTCTTGTTCATGATTTAAAATGTTTTGTTAGATATCACAAACGCCATAAACCTAGAAAAAAAAAGGTGCTCTAAAAAGTTAAAGAAAACAGTACGCAATGAACATGAGAAATTGAGATGTCCCAATGTGTACCCTGGGAGTTGTAGTTTGCGTCCACCAGGTTTGTAAGCGGCAGGGTGCAGACTGATTCTGCTGCTGATGCTGGCCTGAGTCAATGTCCTTTGTTGAAAACTAAAATTTGATTATATATTGGACGGGATTAATATTAGATTTGCTTTTGTGTTTAGGTTCATGTTGTTGATCATCCAATTGTTTGTGCCTGTGTTTAAAAGAGTCATTGATGTTATGTGAAATGTCATGATTGGTTTTAGAAAGTGATTCAAATGAAGATTCAAATGAAGATTCAAATGAAGATTCAAATGAAGATTCAGATGAAGATTCATCAAAAAAGAAATCAACATCAGGTAATGCATAAGTGATTTTAGACTTTTTTTTTTCACTGGTACTCCTAAAGAAAATTTAAATAAAAATGATTCATTATTTTCAAAAAAATTTTTTTTGCCCTCTACTGTACAGTTCAATATGCTTATAGATGTGATTTGAATATAGATGTAAATTTGATTTGATAATAGACTTGATTAATATTTGATTTGTTTAGGTTTAGCCAGTTTATCCTGCAATTGTTTTTGCCTGTGCTTAAAAAAATCATTAATATTATGTGAAATGTCATGACTGATTTTAGGAATTGATTCCAATGAAGATTTAAATAAAGATTCAAATGAAGATTCAGATGAAAATTCATCAAAAGAGGAATCACCATCACGTGATGCATACAGTAGGTTACTTTTGCCCTTTTTTTAGTAGCGTCCCTAAAGAAAAAAAAATTGCATCATGCTTCTGTGACATATGTGAGAACTTATAAAATTCAATTGAACTTTCCTGTTTGCCCATTCATGCAACGTTAATGAGAGACCTACTGGCTTCCTGTAGTTAGCTTTTTTTTATGTTTTAATTCAGTTCAAATTTGAAAAAAAAAAAAATCTTGTTCATGATTTTAAATATTTGTTAGATATCACAAACACCATAAGCCTAGAAAAAAGAAGCTCTAAAATGTCTTGTCAAGTGAAAAAGCCCCTGGTAATGCCCCCATCCCCATTATAGACCAAACCATTTCATCATAATTGAGCTCAGCTCCAGTTTGACCCCCTTAATACAAATGCATTCAATTTGAAAAGAAAATAACAAAAAGGGAGGAAGTTTAGAGGTAAATCATTTTTATCTTTGGATTGGTTGAGCTTCATTTATTATCTTAGCCTGAGTTCACCGGTATCCTGTGTAGACTGTAGATGGTTAATTTATCCTGTTATTAGCTGTGTGATGAATAACTGGCAATGAAAATGAATACACCCTAAGTGAACATGTCAATAATTGACTGTTATTCATTATTATTATTACTTTTTTGTTGTAAGTCTCAACATGCATGTGTTTAAATTGATGTACAGTATTTACCCATGTGTTAAAAACCAGTGTTTATTTCTCTGCAGTTAATGAGCCAATCCCAGCAGGATGTCTGTACACTCTGACTCCACATCTGTGACTGCAACGCACTCACTCACTCACTCACACACTCACTCACTCACTCACACACTCACTCACTCACTCACACACTCACTCACTCACACACTCACTCCCGCCTCACTCACACACTCACAGTCTATCCCAGGAGGCTTCGGGCACAAGGCGGGGTACACCCTGGACAGCGTGCCAATCCATCGCAGAACACACACATTTACACACACTTACTACGGGCAATTTGGGAACGTCAATTAGCCAATTTGGGAACCCGGAGGAAACCCACCAAGCACGGGGAGAACATGCAAACTCTATGCACACAGAGACAGGAATCAAGCCTGGACCCTGGAGGTGCAAGACAACAACAATTTTCATGTTTTATTTCTTTTATTTCATTTGGATTGTGTTATATTTCCTGTTACAATAGAATGTAACTTAAATCTGTCCGTACTGTATATCACCGTGATTATTAATGTCATTATTACATCAGCTATTTATTGCTGAATGTAATAAACTGCAGTTTAGGATTTCTGAGTACAGTTTAAATTACAGTAATGCTGAATCAACCACTAATAAATAAATAAATAAATAGTACTAAATAATACTAGGCATAGCAACACCTAGTGGATATTTTAAGCATGTCGGACTTTAACCATGTGGTTGAGATGGTCGAATCAGGTTAACTTCAACACATGTTCAATAGGATATAGTGACTCAAATGTCAAAAGTTTAGCAAATTGTTAAGGGATTAATGATATTCAAGTTGCATAAACAGTGGAATCTAGGATTGCGAGTAACCCGGTTTGTAAGCGTTCTGCAAGACGAGCAAAATTTTTAAATAAATTTTGACTTGAAAAAAGAGCAAGGCTGTGGGCATTTCTCAACAGGCACTTTCCTCTCACCAGAGTATTTAAATCAAACACCATGTGTAACAATTGAACAAAATATCTATTAACATTGAAATATAATATTTAACAATATAATGAGACAATAATACAATACAATAAAAAGACAAGACAAATAAACCAACAACCAATAAGACAATAACCAACAAGAGCAACAACAAAAGTAATACCTGTGTGTTAATATCAACAAGTTAATATTACAAGACTGTGGGTATTTCTCAACAGGCACAATCCAATATAACACATATGGTTCTTAAATTTTAGTCAGATAACACATACACATACAGCCCACATAATATATATCCAAACTTCTAATACATCCACACATATGCAACAAAACACTGCATATTATCTCACTACTATTTACAAGACGGAATTAACTTAATTTCTAAAATTTGTAAACTTTATTTGCTCTTAAAAACAAAGAGCTCTGAAAAGCACCTACCTCTCACCAGAGTATTTAATTCAAATTCCATGATGGGTCGTTCATGAACGATTCATTCTTTTTGAATGAATCTTTAACCCTTAGGAGTCTGAGGGTGTTTTTGGGGCCCTGAAGAAGTTCTGACATGTCCTGACATTTGTATATTTTTCAGTTACTTATAAACATATAAACGTCTAAAGCCTAACTACACTGTATTCAGCACAAACTGGGCTACAGTAACATGTGAGCAGTACGTATGTACAAGTTTATATTTTGGAGAAAATAACAGTTATGCGTGATTATTGAAAACAACAAAAAATATATCACTGAAATAAGTTCACAAAACACATTCATAACATTTGTTTATATTTTTATATTTTTTTGTGGTTACCTGGATCTTGTAGTCTAGAGTTTTTACTTCAAAATTATGTGATAATCATCTTGATCGCTCATTCACAGAAAACAATATAGTCATTTACATTTTCTAAGACACTTTTGGTTTTGGAAAGGCCGTATGCGAGGAGGCGTGAATGATCATGAATAATGCTCTACTTCACACCAGAGAAGACAAAGACCTGAATAATGATTTGCATAATGAGCCTTTCAGTCAGGTATGCGTCACAGGGAAATGCTAAAAGAAAATAATTTCCGGACAAAAAACATATATTTTTGTTTGTAGTTTATTTAGAATATAGTTAACTGACCGGCAGAATAACTCACTCTTACACCCGATACATAACCTACTCACTTACATAGTGCAAAGAAAATGTTCAGGATTGAATGGAGAGGGACAGACAAAGATCATCTTATACACAGAAGGTACATTTATGGCATAAATATGGCCATGCAAAATAAAAAGAAAAAAAAAAAAGAAAAGGGTGTTTAGTCCACTCCTACACCCTATACACAGTCGTACATCTTTCATACCTGGTGTTTCCATGGTGTTGTTTTGCTTCTTACCATACACTGCTTTACACTGCACACAGACACTGTTACTAGCTGGAGCAACACTTCTGTAACCCGAGGTCAGTCCATGTGCTGGTTGTACACACTCACAGGTACAGACAGATGCTTACTGTGTGTCCATTCACTGTCACAACGGTTTATAAAATAAGAAAAATACAACATGAGCATGATGACACAATAAAATAAACTACTGTATATTATAATCACTCACTAATCACCATGTATAAAGACAACACAAGCTTTTGTAATATCATACAACAAATAAAAAAGCAGGAGGCTTTTTAATTCTTATATCTGAATATCAATAAGCTACATGAGGTAGTGTTTTAGCCACCAGGAGCTAAAGTGTTTGGCTAAATAACATTACAGATAGCAGTGTCATAAGCTAACCAAAAACTGAACCAAATAGCCACTGTAAGCTAAATGTATCCAAAACTGGGTAAAATAAATTGTAATATTTACACCACAGCTGATACTGACAACCAGCACATAAGACATTAGCTTAGCCACCGGGAGCTAGCAGGTTTGTGCTAAGCTACATGAGGCAGTATGCTAGCCCGAATAGCGGTGTTTTCTACGTGCTACCCTAAACCATGTATGTAAAAATAAAATAAAATGAGATGAGATGAGATTTATATTATCGGAATGTAACCCAGGTTACTAAGTCTATCCAGCCTGGAGAGGGATAAGATTTATTTTTGCATTAAATAACAAAAATTTGATGATAAAATGACAGGAAACGTCCTATTTCAAACATATATACAAATGTGTAGTTTTGGATAGCCGAGTGTAGCTCCGCCCACTGCCGGTTGCGTCATTGCACAGCGCGGGCTGATTCACTAGTGAGAGAAGTAATGGCGGACAGAGTGTCATTTCTTCTAATTTCGTGATTCTAGTGTGGAATTGGGTGAAAAGAAGAGAGTAAGAATTAATATCACTCTTTGCTTGGTGAGTAAGCTTATGGTTTATTTTATATGCTATATGGAAGTTATCACTTTTGAGAGTTAAGTGAATTGAAATAATGCTGTGGTTATATGTTCAGTAAAATTGTCTAAAGAAGAGTAAATAGGTAAAATTAGTTCATTTATTGGTTTAAATAAAGATTTATTTGTTTTAAGAGAGTTTACACTGAGGTATTTAGATGATGAGTGCAATGTTTGTAGCATAGCTTGCATGAGGCGTATGCTGACCATGTGGTCTTGTGTGTTTTAGCTATAAGCTAACTAAGTGCATTTACAACAATTTGAAGGTGTTTTTCCAACATTAATGACATGGTTTGTGTAGAGGTTGTAAATACATGGAGGAAAGCTGAAATGTCTTAATATTACTGTTAATATTACATTGAAATGTTAAATGAGAATTATTTTTGATTAATTGTGCTTTTGCCTTGTTTTTGCAAGGTTGGGTTTTTTTCCTCTCCTTTCTATACTTTGAGTCTTTTCCTGAAGTCTCCTTTGGAGTTGGATAAGAAGGTCCTGAGCTGCTTAGACACGTGTTGTTTCTGCCATCTGAAAAGAGCACAACGTTGGCAGGAACTGGCGAGCCAGAGCATTTCTAAACTGGAAAAATCTTTATTAATCACCAAAGCGGTAGGACCATTTTGTATGGTTCTGTGATCAGTGTTACAGAAGACAGGATCTGTTTTGCTTTTGAAGAACTGTTTCATGAACCTCATTCATCTCATGGACATTTAAATTGAAGGTTTTGTTTTGATACTGTATTGTTTTAATTGTATTAATTTATCTGTATTGTATTGTTGCTGTTTATTTGATTAAGCTAAGTTAAAGTGATCGAGTTCAAGTTTAATTTCTTTATACAGGGTATACTCTGGCATTATTTACTGTTAAAATAGAGAAACACGGTAAATCAAAAGGTTGAGCTCAGCCATAAACAAGCGTTTTCTAAAGAAAAAAACATTTAAGAGTAAGTAAATTTCATTTCAACATTTCCCAAATCAAAGAAAATTGTATCTGGTGAATTATCTGTAACTTACATTTTTGGTTATATTGTTAATTGCAAATAAGAATTCATTTATTTTTGCTAACTCAGACTTGCTGTTGTGATCATTTCCCTTGCCTTGTTGCAACACTGGCTCATGAGCGAATGTGGTCTTCTGATATGGTCCATGGTGTAAAATCTTCACTTCGTGTTAAATACTGAAACACACAGTGGTTGGGGATACGCAGTAGTGTAAAACCTGCTACAAGAATAAGGATTATATGAGACTTAATAACTCACTCATGGTAACAGCTTACTGGATTCTCCTCCTCCGGTGGAGCAAATAACTCTTAAAAACACACCCGTTCTCTGTCAGAGTTTCAGTGTTGTTTTGAACAATGTCCCAGGGTAGCAAGACGCATACAAAAGTGACCCTCCTCTAATACATTAATATTTAATAATTTCTGTCATATGAGAGAGAGGGACAGTGATTTTTTTTCAACCAGGGCAACATTACTAAGAAAAAGAAAAGATAGTAATAATTCTCATAAAAGAACCCAGAACAGAACAACATCTAAAGAACAGCAGGCTTCACTTGTCTTAGTCAAGGTCCTTTAATGATGTAAAAATGTAAAATCATACAAATATCTCCTATTTATGTACACCTGCATGATGATTGTATATACAGGTGGGGCCAAAACTGTATATAAGGCACACAAGCAAGTTGAAATAATATTAATTATATGAGAAAATGAAATGAATGAATGATGTGAGTTAGCACTGTTGCCTTGCACCTCGAGCGTCCGAGTTTGATTCCTGGCCAGGCTCGATTCCTGTCTCTGTGTGCATGGAGTTTGCATGTTCTCCCCGTGCTTAGTGGGTTTCCTACAGGTACTCCAGTTTCCTCCCACAGTCCAGAGACATGCAGATTACGCTAATTGGCACCAAATTGCCTAACTGTGTGTGTGTGTGCCCTGCGACGGATTGGCACCTTCTCCAGGGTGTACCCCGCTTTGTGCCCTAAGCCATCTTTTCTCCAGGCCCCCCACGACCATGGATACAGGATAAAGCGGTATAGATGATGAGTGAGTGAATGAATGATGTCACATAGTGCAATGACCGGAATGTATTCGAGCATATTCATTGTGATGTCATACAAGGAGATCCTGACAAAGAGCAGAGTAAAGTCAAATTGTAGTTGGCAGAAAAGACTTCCTGTTCTGTCTCATAGCAGAGCTGAAGCCTTCTCTTACTGAAAGTGCTCCACTGTTTATCCAGTAGGTTGTGAGGTGTTCTCCATGATGGCCATGAAGAAGGCTCCATTAAACTCAACCCTGATCCAGATCACAGATTCAGTGTGTTAGGTGATTTATCACTCCTGATACAGAAACTGTCTCTCTCAGACTCTGGGGTTTACTATTGTAACTCTATTCCGGTTGCCAATCTGACTGTCAGTCCATTACTCCATGCCAAGTAAGCACATAGTACATACACATATAATCACATAGATGTAGTGTATAGTTATCTAACATATCTCATTAAGCTCTTTCATTTTATTAGAAATATCATATGTATGGAATACTTTGAAGAATCTTAAATAAAACTTTTATATATGAATAAATAAAGTTTACTGCATAATTTCACAAGTGATGGCGTCGGTAAGGTCCACAAGGTATTCCAAGATGGCGCCGGTGAGGTCGGCTGCTGTTGAGTACATTAGCACAATTGAATACATTAGGTATGATAGAGATACTCGTATTTCTATTGGTATACAATGTACTCAATTCAACATTTTTAAGCCCAGATTAAAGGTGGCCGAGTGAAATGCTGGGGGAGAACAAAGGAGGTGACCCAAATCGGCAGCCCCAGGAGAAGCAAGCCAGCATCAGGAACAGGCTGAGAGCCCATGAACACCGCGCACCTGTGCCTAGCTCCTGCTCACCAACGTCCAATCACTTGAGAACAAACTCAATGACCTCAGTGCCAGGGTAAAGTTCCAAAGAGACATTCAGGACTGCAATCTCCTCTGACATTCCCCATCCATGTCTACTCCCTGGAGAACAAACCTGAATTCATGATAAATTAATTTATGTAAGGTATTTAAAAAAAACTACAACCGACGTGACAGCCGAAAACCCAGCCTAATGTATGCACAAAAGGGGGTACCATGTGAGACGAGCTAAACCCTGCAACCACATTCAATTGGACCAATCATCCGTGGGACGGACTGACACAAAGGGTCAAAACTCAGAGTCCGAGCATGTCCGAAATGTCGGTTCTTCATCATAGCCATCTAAAGGAAGCAGCTAGTCAACACTTGCTTCCTGTGCTTCGGCACTTGTGGGCGCCAAAGTATAACCTCAATAACCTCTTCCAAACAGCTCGGACTTCCGCCCCCTGCAGGCGCTATGCCGCCTTTGCTGGCATCTTCCGCTTTTCAAGAACTCTCAACGAGACTTTGTGCCAGAACTCCAAAGTTCTAAAAGATCCTCAGATCTTATGTTAACTTGCTCGTAATTGGTAAATGACAGATTTTGTATTATCATCGTCAGCCACAGTATAAACAGAATTGGTAAGATACACTAATTCATACTAAATGATGGACGGGTAGTTGATAAAGTGTACGCTATAAATTTTAATTCAGTTTAACAAAAATTAAACCGAATCGTTAAAGATTTGATATACCTCTGACCCAGAGCTAAAACACTATATAATGGTGGAAAATGCATTAAGAATTTTGTCCACATTAAAATGTTCTACATTATGTAAAAACCCTTACAACACTCACCACAAAGCTGGAGCACCTGGTTCTCAGCCCAGCTTCACTGTTGTGTTGGGCCTGATCACTGACGATGATGAGACAGCCTACCTGGAGGAGATTGGATATCTGGAGAACTGGTGCCAGAGGAACAATCTCCTTCTAAACATCAGCAAGACAAAGGAGTTGATAGTGACTTCAGTACAAAGCAGGAGAGGAACTACCAGTCCCCCATCATCAACAGTGGAAAGTTCACGCAGGTCAACATGTTCATTGTCCTGTACCTGGTTCTGATAAACTACTGAGATAATAAGCAATGATAAGAGTAAATAATACATAATTATTCACATCATGCAGGACCTGTCATAGTCCTGTCACATCAACACCATTGTGAAAAAGGCCCTGCAGCATCTCTACCACCTCAGACACTTGAGAGACTTCAGACTGCCCTCCAGGGTGCTCAGGAACGTTTACTCCTGCACCATAGAGAGCATCTTGATGGGAAACATCACACATGGTTTGGGAACAGCACCATGCAGGACAGACATCTCCCTACAGAGGGAGATGCAATCAGCTAAGAGCACCATCCGCACCGAGCTCTCTGACCTGCACTCAATCTACAAGCAGTGCTGGACCAAGGCCAGGAAGATTGTGAAGGACCTCAGTCACTCCAAAAATGAACAGTTTTCTCTGTTGCGGTCAGGAAAGCACTTCCGCTCCCTGAGGGTCAATACAGAGAGACTGAGGAGGAGCTTCTTCCCACAGGTGATACAGTCTCTTAATCAGAACACAACACAGGACTAAAACCTGTTTTGCGCAATACACACTTATGGACATTTATACATAAAAAATTTATAAAATTAGAAAGCAGGAGACAGATTGAACATCTATTCCCTTAAGAATATTGAAATAAATGAATAAAGTAAAAAGTAGTCTGCTTGATCAGGTGATCCAGAGGTAGATAACAAGGCTGTTTATTTCCTGGCAGCAGATTCAACATCCAACGCTACAGGTATGATCACATACACACACTCAAGGTGTCCCTATAATATTATCACCACTTCATTATTTTCATCTATCAACGAAAGATGCTATTTTACTTGGTTCTGTACAGTATCATGTTATATATTGTATAAGTTGATGATTATTCATGAAGTGTTACTGTAAATACTCAATATGTGCACATCTTAACGTTTAACAGATTTCACTTCTAGACTTTATTTCTAGATCAGGACCCAGAACGACCTGTTTACACCATGATCCAGAAGCCAGAACATGGAATTTATTCTTATATAATTATTATCATTAATATGTACATAGACGTTCATTATTTTCCTAATTTTTTTACGTGCGCTGTAATGCTTACTCATCTTAAACATATACATTCTGACATAAATGTATTTTGTACTTACATTTTGTACAAACATACATTTGTACTTATTTGTATTAGCAATAAAAGTTGCCACACATTGTTCACGTCCTGGTTTTGGTGAATAAGTTGGAAAATTTAGCATCAGCCAGTGGTTGTGTAATACTTTGACGTAAATATAGACTGTTGCGCACAACTTTATTTTTTACTATAAAAAATATAAATGGATATAAATTATCCTAATAGGCCTAATAAAAAAGATACAAAAAGAATCTTGTCAGAATGACTCTGTGTGTCTTTAACTAAATGTCTTTATGCTCGTTGTGGGCAAAATTCTATATTACACGGATCAGCCATAACATCATGACCTAATATTGAGTCAGCAAAACACTAATGACCTGTGTCACTACTTACAATTACCAAATGCTCTGACTATGAGCAGAATCACACATGTATTCCTGCTCCTCATTTGTGAAATCCTAATTTCAATGTCTGTGTATTTACTCGTCATCCACTGTAAGTTTTTTGGCTTGTTCATATAATATCAAAAACATTATCTAACCATTGTCTTCTATGTTTTCCTCTGCCTCTTTTCCCCTGACATTTCCCTTTCAATAGATTTATTTGAAATGTCTTGATATATGTTAAAACAAATCTGGTTTTCCTTTTCATGATATTTAGCGCAAGGGAACTTTATAGTCTTAATGTCAGTAGTAATTTATAATTTTTTGTTTTTTCCAATTAGTTCAATTAAGTTTTTACCCAATGTCCATATTTCACTTTCATATAGTAGTTACAATTTATTATTATTATTATTATTATTATTATAACCTGGACAGAACACACCTGTTTGGGAATGCCAGTTAGCCTAATCTGCATTTCTTTGGACTGTCGAAGGAAACCAAAGTACCCAGAGGAAATCCGTCAAGCACAGGGAGAACTTGCACATTTCAAGCACATGGACACAAGGCAGGACTCCATGTACTCATCCCGCTCTATTAAACAATTACTACTAACCTTTCAAATTACTTTAAAAAATTTTGAGTAAAATGTTGCAAATATCTAAAATATAAAGATTTCTTTTTCTCGTTTGGTTAACCGTACATATACACACACAATTATGGGTTATCGTACCTCTTTCAGTTACTCAGAATCTAATAATAAATATTGTTTCGTACAGAACAATCCTGTATTTCTAAAATAAAATGTAAAAACTCTAAATCAGAATGACTTCACAAGATGTAGTTTCAGGATTATTTAAAGATAAATGTTTTCCATGACATCTGACTAGAAGACTGTTGGAAAAAATGTAGGATGGAAAAAGAAATTCCCATTTTAGACAGCAGTGAAGCAACGATGAACAGACCCATCAGACAGCACGTCATCCTGTATTCTTTTCTTCCTCTAATCAGTTTCCACTTTGAACCCAAACTCGAAATGTTTTAGATCAGACTGGCAAAGACAGCAGACGATGCATCTTCTCACTCTAACTGCTCTCCTGCTCTTTATCACCGTACACACGGCTGAACATGGTGAGTAAACTACACTGCTCTTTCATACTAACAGTTTAGTGTGTTCCATCATTATAATCATTTTATATGCAGTGATCCAGATTGTTTTTCTTTTAGCTTGTCATTCATCATGCATTTTTTTGTCAAACTGCTACATTAGTGGGGGATACGGATGTGTACAGAATGCAGTATTTGTACTTATATTTGTTGAGGCAGCAAAATTGTTTGATTTTAAATTAAAATTTAAAATTTTAAAATTTTTAAAATTAAAAATTTTTAAAGGACAGATTCTCTGCCAATCCGTCCTGAGACAATGTTGATGTTTACAAACTAAATATTATTTGATATCGGACTGGATGCATATTAGATATGCTTTTGATCTGTTTAGATTTATGTAGTTTATCCTACAATTGTTTTGGAAATAGATGAAGCAATGCTATTTCTGTTAATATGAACGTTCTAGGATACTTTTTAGAATAATTAAGTTGTAATAGATGTCCTTTGATTAATTTTTATAATAATTATTGCTGGTAAATTAATCATTTAAACCAGATATTTTTTTTATTTTTTAATACAAAAATGAATAAAAAAATAACAACACAAACAACATTAAAATAAATTAATATAGCCCTTACTACCCAAAGCATTCTGGCCATTTTTTACATTATAGAATGTAATATTTTTACATAATAATAATAATAATAATAATAATAATAATAATAAGCAAACATATAACTTTAAACATAAAAAGCATTAAAAAAATAAATGAATATAGCCTAACTACCCAAATCATTCTGGCTTCTTTTTTTTGCACTATTATATTTTAATAAATACATAAGGGATCTGGATTGTACAGTGTATAGTGATGTAATTTTTTCAGCAAAACCTAGACACTATAATGCAATGAATTTAATGTCATTTTAACCAACTATACAAACATGACTGAGCAAAATAAATAAAAAAGAAAGCAAACTAACAAACAAACAATGAAACAAAAATCATGGGTTACACAGGGGCAATGAAATACTACTAATACATATTATCACATGTATTGTGTTTTTTTTCCCACTACTACTACTACGAATAATGATAATTTTGTGACATCATTCCCATATTCAGTAGTTATGCACTAAAGTGCCCCCTGACAAATATTTGCATATAACATATCCTTTTCAGCACATATATTTTGCAGATTGTCAAGTAATATAAATTGTTAAACCAAATGATTATTTTAAATAAATATTGTGGTATATAATTAATGTCAAAATAATAGGTATACAGTAAACAGTGCACATTTTTAGACACTTTGAGACACTTCAAAGTGAGTTCAGCTCGGATTGTAGCCAAGTCATGTTTAATTAGTTTGTAATCATAATTACGTTGTATCACCTCTTATTTCATGAGAAATGTGTAGGCAATTCCTAGAATAAAATTTGTAGAATTTAAAATTGGGACAATTTAGTGTGCTCTAGAAAAGTATTGGGATTGAGAAAAGAACTATTAGGTAGTACAAATGTAATGAAACTAACATTTCAGGACTTTAATGCTTTTTACATTTCTGATTCAAATAAGACATGCATGTGCACATTACTACTAATACAACAACTACTACTACTAATAATAATAAAAACAGTAGTGGTGAAAGTGGGAGAACTGTGAAAGGTTTGTTTATTCTAAAGCAAATAGTCAGATCTTTTATTATTATTATTTATTTTCTATTATAGTTTCTTCTGTGCTGGAGCAGAAATCTCCCATCAAGGCACAATCGCACAGCAAACCAAGGCATGAAAGGGGTAAGATGCTATGCTTGTGTTAGAGATGAGATGCCAGGAAACATTACTCTGATTGCTGTTTCATGAGACTGCCTTTTGCTTTGATCACAGCTGTGGCATAGTTTTGATAAACTTATGCAATGTTACAATATGTTAGACAGTGCTGCATGAATTCTTCTTCAAGATCATGTATTAGTGATGAGAGAGTCAGACGGTGCATAGTCTTCTACAGCACATCCCCAAAATTCAAAGGTTTGGCCAATCCATGTGTGAAAATGTCTCATGCTCCCTGGACCACCGTTTCTCAATTTGAACCCAATTAATCCTGGCATTGTCACCTTAGAATATGCCTGTGCCATCAGAGAAGAAAAAATAATTTCCGAGGGTTAAACCCTGACTTTGATTTCTGATTTTTTAGTCATGGCTCATCCATAATGTAATCATTGAAGTGCTTGAGAAAGTAACCTTAACAGTGTATGTCCTAAAGCTCTGAGTCACTCCATCCACGCACACCACCATCTTGAAAACTTGGACACTTGACTTCCTGTTACTTAAAACACATTTCCTGGTATACAATTACACTGTTAGCCTCTGAGCAAACAGTTATAGAAAGCATCTATTTATGGTTGCTCTATCCAGTATCACTCAAAATGGGGATGTGTTCCCCTCTGGGTCTGGTCTGGATCCTCTCAGGGTTTTTTCCCTCGTCATGTCATGCTAGTTTTTTCTTCACCATCATCACCTCCAGCTTCCTCATTAGTAACAAACTGTTCAATCTTTAATTATATATTTTTTTACTCTAACTGCATGCAATTTCAGGTAAAGATGTATTTATTTTTCTGTAACCATGCACATGTATATTAGACTCAGAACCTAGCATCAGTCAAGGGTCATTTGACAGCCAACCAGTCCAATCACGTATTAAAGACTAGGCAGGAATTAGAATGTAAATAGTCTGGATTAACTCAAGAGTAAAGTTCCTCATCAACTAAAATCTATTAAGGCACATGTGTAAATAGTTATGTGGACTTAGAACTCTAGAAATCTGGAACGTGTATGCTGGGAGTTGATGATTTTGTCACGGTCCGTGCAGGCGAGGTGGATCCAAGCACAGAGCACGTAAGGGAAACAGCGCCGGTTATTTTGTGAATGAAAGGAGGCGTGGCGCAAACCTCGAGCAGAGAGTGCAGGAATAATTGTCAGTGGGGAAAAAAGTGTGATCGAGAGCATGCATGGTTCAAAGCCGAGAATGCAACTACAGTCCGTGGTCCTGAATCGTGGTCATGAAACGTGAGCGAGCGTCGATATCCAGGAATCCGAAACAACAATAATCCAAAGCGTGAAATGAGAGCAAAGTCCGTGAAGCAGAGCGTGGGTCGAGATCCAAAAGTCAAGGCAGAGAAAAACGCTGGAAAATTAGGCATGAGGGCACACAATAATCTGGCAAGAGGTGGTGGTTTGTGAGTTATATAGAGTAGAGTAATGAATGAACATTTAGAACAGGTGTGCTGAGCCGTTGAATGAGGCACGTTAGTTGTTGTTTATTTGCTACAGAGTAAATTTTTTGAAGAATTCTAGATAGTTAAATGTTTTTGTGATATACAGTACAGAACAAAAGTTTGGACACCCCTTCTCATTCAAAGAGTTTGAATTTGTATTATGGCAAGAAAAAAGCAGCTAAGTGAAGAAAAACGAGCGGCCGTCATTACTTTAAGAAATGAAGGTCAGTCAGTCCGAAAAATTGGGAAAACTTTGAAAGTGTCCCCAAGTGCAGTCACAAAAACCATCAAGCGCTACAAAGAAACTGGCTCACATGCGGACCGCCCAGGAAAGGAAGACCAAGAGTCGCCTCTGCTGCGGAGGATAAGTTCATCCGAGTCACCAGCCTCAGAAATCGCAGGTTAACAGCAGCTCAGATCAGAGAGCAGGTCAATGCCACACAGAGTTCTAGCAGCAGACACGTCTCTAGAACAACTGTTAAGAGGAGACTGTGTGAATCAGGCCTTCATGCTAGAAGATCTGCTAGGAAACCACTGCTAAGGACAGGCAACAAGCAGAAGAGACGCGTTTGGGCTGAAGAACACAAGAAAGAACACAAGAAAGAAAACTCGCTGAATGAGAAGGGGTGTCCAAACTTTTGGTCTGAACTGTACCTTCCTGCTGCCCTGCGTAATGTTTTTTTGTTGAGGGCCGGACTCGATTTTCCTGGTTCATTTCCACCATGCTGTGGATCTAAAAACATTCTGTTTGATACCTGCTTGAGACTTGTTCTCATACTTGCTTGCTTTTACAAAACACCTTGTTCATGTCCAATCTTTTTGACTGTTACAATATATTTTTTTTTTCAAAAATCAGTTTAATTGCTGGCTTGCCTGTTCCACTTGGTCATTTGGTTGATACTGGTATCTGCTGGGCTTTGTGATGCTCATATTTTACATAAAATCCTTACACTTTCAGCAAGTCAACTGGGGACAATCAATATACTGTATGTTCTGTAAAATAATTTCTCCAATTTGGAAGTTTGGAGATTGGGCAGAAGAAACAGATGAATCAATTTAGAAAAAAATATATCAGATATAACCATGATGACAGCATTCTCTTGGGAGATCAGTGACTAAGCCTAGTAATAAATGTGACCATGGCTTTTGAGCTATTGGCAGATGCATGAGTTTGCCTGCAGGGAGATAATCGGGGCACCATGGCCTGAGCACATGAAGAATAGAACAAGAAGCAATCTATCTGTTCATACTAACTAACTAACTAACCTCAGACTAGGTGACCAGCACTGCAATGAGCATGAGAGATTAAGGTGGAACAGTCCCAAAGTGTACTCTGGGAGTTGTAGTTTGCCTCCACCAGGTTTATATGCGGCAAGGCACTTGCTGATTCTCTGCCAATCTGTCCTGAGACAATGTTGATGTTTACAAACTAAATATTATTTGATATCGGACTGGATGCATATTAGATATGCTTTTGATCTGTTTAGATTTATGTAGTTTATCCTACAATTGTTTTCCTGTGCTTAAAAAAAATCATTAATATTTTATGAAATGTCATACTTGATTTTAGGAATGAATTCACATGAAGACTCAGATGAAGATTCAGATGAAGATTCATCATCAACATCAGGTGATGCATAAGTGATTTTAGACCTTTTTTCACTGGCACCTCTAAAGAAAATTAAAATAATAATGCATCATTATTTTCAAAAATATGTTTTGTCCTCCACTGTACAGTTCAATCTGCCTATAGATGTGACCAGTAGCTTCATTAGGTCCAACCATTTCGGGCTTTAGTCATAAAAATTTAGCCCCCAAACTTTATAGCAACGCATCTGACAGACTCAGAATAAAAATAAAAAAAATGTAATGCTAGTAGCACTCTCAGCTCTGGACTGGAAGACCCACACCCAGATGACAAAAAAAGCACTGGCTTACGGTCAAATTTTGCTTTTAAGGTCAAGTGACTAGCTAATCAAGTTAGGGTTTTGTTAAAAGACAAGAATGTCTCGTCAATAGACTAGATCTCACTAACATATATATAGTGACAACTAACTAAACCAGCACAGTTAATATTATAATAGTCAGTTCATTATTCTGATAGAATTTGGCCTTTATGCCATATTCCCAGGAAACCATGTACAGTGAACTGAACCATGAATGAATGAAAGCTTTTTTCTATAGATGGATATAGAGAAGGTTTTTGACAAAACAACAACAACAAAAAACAGACTTAGATTAAATAGGTATAGTTTATGAATCTATTTATAATTGTTTTTTTTTTTATTCTAGTTTATTATTTATAGTTCATAATATAATGTTTCATTTAAAACTAATGTAATCACCCTGCATTACCCACAGCAACCCAACACCCTGCTAGAAAGACGTTATGAATCGATATGAATCAATTGCATGTTTGGCTTTTATTAATTATAAATTCTCTATTTGTATCTCAAATAGATATCTCTATATCTATATAGTATATCTACTCCACAACCACCCGGGACAATGGAGCATAAAAATAGCAAGATGCTGTGTTGTGTTAGAAACAACATGCAGTGCTAGAAAACATTACTCAGGCCGGAAACCACATTCATAACATTTTTTTTTACAAGACTTTTGTGACCTGGATCTTGTAGTATAGAGTTTTTGTTTCAAAATGATGTGATAATCATCTTGATCACTCATTCACAGAAAACAATATATTCATTTACATTTTCTAAGACAAGTTTTGTTTAGAAAAGCCGCATGTGAGGAAGCATGAATACTCATGAATAATGCTGTAATTCACACCAGAGAAGACAAAGACCTGAATAATGATTTGCTTAATGAACCTTTCAGTCGGGTCTGTGACAGAAGGAAGGGCTAAAAGAAAATAATATCAGGACAAAAATGAACATATTTTTTGTTTGTAGTTTATTTAGAATATAGTTAACTGACGCAAAATAACTCATTCTTACAAAGAAAATGTCCAGGATTGAATGGAGAGGCGTAATTTATGGCATAAATATTGCCGTGCAAATAAAATGAAGAAAAAAAGGGTGTTAGGTTTGTAAAAGACCACTCTTACTATACACAGTAATACATCTTTGTGCCACTTTCAAAAAATAGTTCCTGTTTAACTGAAGACACAAGTGAATAGTAAGGAATAAAAGCAATATTTCTAATATATTCATGATTTGAAAAAATAATTCCATGGTGTTTTTTGCTTCTTATCATACACTGCTTTACACTGCACAAAGACACTGTTGCTAGCTGGAGCAACACTTCTGTAACCTGAGGTCAGTCCATGTGCTGGTTGTACACAGTCATGGGTATAGAGACAGATACTTATTGTGTGTCCATCCAGTTTAAAATTACAAGAGATCCATCCCGAATACAGACCCCTTGTTTCTATCAAACACGTGGCTGATCATTTTCACTGTCTCAACGGTTTATAATTTTTTTTTTAAAAAAATACAACATGAGCATGATAACACAATAAAATAAACTACTGTATATAATCATCAATCACTAATGACCATGCATAAAGACAACACAAGCTTTTGTAATATCATAGAACAAATAAAAAAAGCGGGGGCATTTTATTCTTTTGATTTAATTTTTATAACATTATAGCTAGCAGTATCATGAGCCAACCCAGAACTGAAACAAATAGCTACCATAAGCTAAAGGTATCCAAAACGGGGTGAAATACATTGGAATATTTACACCACAACTGATACTGACAGCGATCTGTAATCTACAGCATGGTTCTCTAATCAGGCAGCATGGTAGCCCGAATAGCAGTGTTTTCTACGTGCTACCCGAAACTATGTGTTTAAAAATAAAACAATAAGAGATTTATATTATCAGAATAAGGATTATATGAGACTTAATAACTCATCCATGGTAACATCTTGCTGGTTTCTTCTCCTCGGGTGGAGCAAATAACTCTTTAAAACACACCCGTTCTCTGTCGGAGATTCAGTGTCGTTCTGAATTAAAGATAAACTCCTCCCACTGTCCAGAACATTCAGTAGAGCTTCAGAAACCTATACAGCGGGTCATATCTTCCACACGTGCAGAAAACTCACTGAATCTACGTGTGTTTGTGTGCGCGCGCATGTTGGGGGCGTGGTCTTGTATGCAGCGTGCTTCTACAGCTGTTTTCCCTGTGAATAGCATGTGGGCGTGTCCTGCCTCCGGTCATTATCAGATAATGAAGTGCGACCGAAAGACTGTGCCTCTTTTCGGATTCATACGGATTCATAAACTGAGAATATTTATTTATTCATCTTGCTTTATTTAAAAGTAGACACTAAGCTTTATATAGATATTTTTCTCATGTCGGTGCGTGAAGTTTTTTTTTTTTTGCAGAGTTCCAATTAATTTTATTGATGGGTTTCAGAAAAATATTCTTGGAGACTGAAACGGCTTAAAGTGCACCTTGTTTATTTTCTTTATTTTACAAAACCACATTTTTTTGTTCATATAGTGAGTGAATGTGGCGGTAGGGTGTAGTTAACATTAAGAAAGTCCAATAACGCCACCCTGGGAACTCACCCCAGGGACAAAAAAAAGAGATGAAGATATCTAAACCGCTCAATTTAGAAGTAAAGCACACACGTTCGATTACTTCCAGTAGGCAGGAGGCGTGGATAAAGTATAAAAAATTGAATTTTATTAATACAATTGTTTAAAAACACTAAAAAGAACAAATGAACCAAAAGAAAACCCCAGTTCAAACAAAAGAACAAAATACAGAAGAAAGGAAGAAAAAAAAAGAAAAACCTGATTGAAATATAGTATTGTTGGATAAAAACAAAAATAAAAAGAAGAATACAGACAGAGCTGAGATTCACAATGGCCAGGAACAAGGTAAAGTGGTCTTCACTAGAGCACACTTCCACACACCACCGTGCACAATGATCACGCTCTCAGACACGCCAAGTGTAACACTGCACACAATCGGGAAGAACCACCATGACAGCGAGGAAGGCGAACTTAGCACGGAACCTCAGCTCCTACAATAAACAGAAAAAGAAATAACTAAAACAACAAAAAAAGAACTCCAACAATAGTACAGATATCACCTAATGAGACATTTGACAACAACGAGTATCAAGAACTAACAAAAGTACATCAGAAGTCATCAAACATCAAAGGGACAGAGTAGTCTATTACAAATCACCTATCCTGAAATACCTCCATTCAAATTAAAAATAGAAGCACGTCATGATGTATTTCAATCAAAGAAACCATGATAAAGAAAACAAAATAATCTTAAATGCCAAGAGAACCTGGCTTACTGAAACAAAAGGAAAATAAATGTATAAAATCAACCATACAATTGACATGGGGCAATGAAACAGCACGACACCAGACAGTCCACTTTCCACACTGTTCACGACAGCACCTTCATGAGATGAACGGCAGCATCTTCAACTTTGGAAATTCATAGCACTAGCTTCCATACTGTTAGTGACTGCATCGTCAAAAACCGTAAAAACCAACAGCACTAGCGGCACCACTTGGAAAACAGCAGTCAAGATGATATTAACACATAGCAACGAGAGGGAGTTTCCTATAATGAACATGAGACAATAAACGTTAATAAATCAACATGTCCCAGATTCCCATTAAAAAGCTAAGTTAAACCACTTACTATTCAGGTCTCCGTAGCGAAAGCACATGCAGGCACGGGTTTAATTAAAGCCATATCCCACCATAGCACGATAGGGTGCAAGGAAGCCTAATCAAAATGCAGGAAAAATGTTAGCTTCTGAAGGAACTAACACCAAACAAGGTCAAACAAACATACCTGATAGGCGAACACTCAACCACGTCAGCAACCACAGCGCCGGAAAACACGCTATAAAGATTAACAATAATCCCATTAAGTTACACATGGAACCAGTTTCCAAAAGCCATGTTTAAACCACGCGCTTACCTGCTGCTGCTACAAACACTCACAACAAAGGGGAAACCGGGCGTGACGCATCCCCGGCAGCAGGCAATCGGCCTTTAAATAGGGAGGTGCCTTGCTCTGATTGGTGCACACTGCTATCACTCACCTAAACCCACTACATTCCACCCCCAGTTTCTGCAACATCGCCTCGACGGTGAGCAAAAACCAAAGAAAATATCAATCCCAAGGCCGGAACAGGGTACTAACTGGACCATCCACTATGCTAGATACCGAACCCAAGCCTATGGCTCGTGGGAGATGATGTCGGTTAGAGTGCTGACCTGCAGTACTCCTACCTGTTCTTCTTACGACGACCTCACCTACTTCCAAGTTAGAAGGCAGTACCACTGACTGCCAGTTCCCCTCAGTTTCTGAACCCTCTGCTGCATTGCTGGTTTCCGCCAACCTCAGGTCACCAGATGGCTGAGGAACACAAGAAACACTATCCGGTGGCCCGGACCTAACGTGAGGGGTCTCCGGCACCAAAACCAACAAATCCTCCTTTTCAGGCTCCTCTTCTGGAGGCTGCACCGCTTCATGCACTGGGCTACCTGACAACACAAGAGGCAAATCTTGGCAGATCTGGAGCTTCAGCTGGGATTGATGCACATGTTTTACCTTAGCCAGATCTGTGGTGGGAGCAATAGTATATACTGCCCCACCTTCCCTAGGTGCCTTGATAACCTGGTACACCACTGAGCTCCACAGGTCCTGGATTTTACATCTACTCCGCACACTATGGACCCTCCTTCAGTGGTGCTTCCCTTACCCATGAATCATGCCGGGCCTTCCGCTGATCGACTGCTGCACCCAACCGTTCGTGGGCCCTCTCTAAGGCAATGTGCAACCGATCCTGCTGCTCCAGAATCTACCTATGAACACTGCCAGATGATGGCTCTGGGACTCTGTGCAAAATCAACAGGCAGTCTAGGCTCCTGTCCAAACATAAAAAAATACGGTGACTCCCCAGTTGCCTGATGAGGAGTTGTATTGTACGCAAAGAGTACCTGAGGAAGACAAAGCAGCCAATCGCTCTTCTTGGGGAGTGGCAAAGTGCGCAACAGATCATGTTGCATCATCTGTTGAACCGTTCACACTGGCCATTTCCTGCGGGATGGTATGGGGTAGTGCGTGATTTCGCAACCCCATACAGAGAACAAAGCTGCTGAATAAGAACAGACTCAAAATTCCGGCCTTGGTCGGAATGAATCCGACCTGGCACCCCAAATTTACAGAACCACTCCACCACCAGAACCTGAGCAATAGTCTCAGCCCGTTGGTCTCTAGTGGGTACCACTAAAGTGTATTTTGTAAAGATATCGGTCATAACTAACACGTTCTCAACGGCAGATCTTGACGGTTCTAAGATGAAGTCTAAAGCCAAAATCTCATTAGGCCAAGCAGCCAACAGATGACCCATAAAACTACCAGGGGCAGAGGGATACTTTTAGCACACTGGCAATGCTCACACTCATGGCACCAGCGTGCAATGTCCACAGACATACCAGGCGCACATAACAGCGCTGGCGCACCAGTTGAGATGTGCGTTCTACCCCCTGATGCCCATTCTCTTGATGAAGCTGGGTTAAGACATCATGTCTCATGGCAGCCGGCAGTAGCACCTGAAGGATTTCCTCTCCACCATCTGAGCAAAACACATGCCGATAGAGTACCCCATCCACTTCTTTCAAGCGGTCACATTGCCGAAGCAGTATAACTGCGACTCTGGAAAGTTTCTTATGCTCTTCAGGGATCGGGGGACTTTTGCGCTTCCAAAACACCAACAATTCTCCAATTACTGGATCTACAACCTGCTGAGCACCCATGTGATTAAGTGGAATACATGGAAAGGAGGTAACCTGGTTCACTAATGGTCACCAGTTCACCTTGAGCAGCTTGCTGCAATGCTACTGGAACGGCCATACCTGGACACAACTCATTCATTTCTCCCGTACCAGGAAAGTTTTGACGTGACAGGGCATCTGCATTACGATTGCTTCTTCCTGACCTGTATCTGATCTCAAAATCAAATGATGCCATTTGGGCAGCCCAACACTGCTCCATGGCACCCAACTTTGCTGACGTCAGGTAGCTGAGGGGATTGTTGTCAGTAAAGACAACAAATTTATGGCCCAACAAATACTCCCTGAATTTCTCAGTCATGGCCCACTTGAGCCCCAACAATTCCAATTTCATGGAACTGTAGTTAGAGGGATTACGCTCAGTGGGCCTAAGACTACGACTACCATAAGCAATTGGCCGTACCTTACCTTGTTGTTCCTGTGACAGGACTGCCCCTAGCCCTCCATGGCTAGCATCGACCTCTAAATGGTAGTGAAAAGTCTGCATAAGCGAGCACCGGGGCTGTAGTTAATTTACTTTTCAACTCCTCAAAGCTAAACTGGCATTCTGCAGCCCAAACTTCAGCAAAATCTCGACCATTCTGCCTTTGACATTTTGGGTTTGCTAGCTGAGCTACCAACTTATGGAGAGGGGCAGCAAACTTAGCAAACCCCTCCACAAAGCGCCGGTAGTAGCTAGCAAATCCCAAAAATGAACGCAACTCTGCAACACTGGTGAGGCGAGGCCACTGTGCAACTGCCTCCACCTTTCCTGGGTCAGTTGAAACCCCCTCTGCTGAAATAACATGGCCCAAACAATGGACTTCCTTTTTAAAGAAGGCACACTTAGACAATTTAGCCTTCAACCCTTCAGTCTGTAAACGGCTTAAAACAACCTCCATCCGGGCGAGATGTTGGTCCACTGAAGAGGAAACGACAATAATGTCATCAAGATATAAAAGAAGGGACTGGTACGGCTGATCACCAAACAACCGTTCCATCAGTCATTGGAAGGTGCTTGGAGCATTGCACAACCCAAATGGCATCCGGTTCCACTCAAAGAGGCCAAAAGGGGTGCAAAATGCAGTTTTGGGCTTGTCCCCCTCAGTTACAGGTACTTTGTTGTACCCACTGGCCAGGTCCAGAGTGGAAAACCACTGGGCCCCAGCCAGCGAGTCCAAAGTCTCCTCAATACGAGGTAAGTGAAACGCATCTTTTCTAGTCTTCAAATTCAAACAACGGTAGTCCACACACATCCGCAGACTACCGTCCTTCTTTTTGACTATACCTATAGGCGAAGCATAAGGACTACAACCTTCCCTAGTTATCTGAGTGTCCAACAGTTGATTGATGTGTGCCTTTACCACCTCATACTCAGATGGGGGAATACGTCTAAACCGCTGCCGAATAGGGATTTCATCCAACAAGGGGATATCATGGGATATCAAATTAGTGCATCCTAAATCCCCATCGTTGATGGCGAACACAGGCATATACTTCTCTAATAATGCCCTAACCTTACCCTGCTCTTCTACTGACAGCACTGTTAGATGCACCAAAGCAATCTGTTCCTGCACAGTAGGGGAAACGTGCACGCACTGTTCATTGCCTGCAGCAGTGACAGTTTTAACTTCCATGACTCCCAGAGGCAAGCTAATTACATCAACCTTGTTCACAGAACCAATGATGGTACGAACATACAGGACTACATCTACAGTTCCCACATTAACTATAGGCACGTAGACTGTACCACCAGCCACCCTTAAAAGAGCAGGAGAGGCCAACAACCCTGCTGGTAGACCAGAAGTTGGTGGTACAAACAATTCTGTACCACATGAGTATTGAGCAGAACAAGTTGGCAGCAACCAATTGCAGGGTGCCACCCGGGATGCGCCATGCCCGACGTCCACGCACTTTGACTCGCCCCCCACCCTCAGAAACGAGCTGAGTGTCAACCCGATGACAATGCTGTAGGGCTTGAAAAACAAAACTAGGGGCCCTTGACACCACTGGTAAGTCAAAAAGGGCAGTGCCATGCTGACCAAAGAGCTCCTCGTAGCAACGGCTCAGGATGTTCATAACCAACACCCCAGGAACTTTGGCACGCACACCACCAGGAGGGTCTCTAACCACCAACACCCCACAACCTAACACGACTCGTCCACAGAGCTCCAGGTCTAATTCTAAATAGCCGATATAAGGAATTGTGACCAAGATGGCGTCGGTGAGGTCGGCTGCCGTCACGACTGCTCCGACCTACTTTACTTTCGTCTTTTAATTTCTAGCAACTTTAAACCGGAAAATTCATCACCATTGAGTGCATTAGGTATGATGGAGATACTCCTTATTTCTATTGGTCTACAATGTACTCACAATTCGACATTTTTAACCCCGGATCCGAGCTGGCCGAGTGAGATCCTGAGGGAAAACAAAGGACGCCATGTGAAGCGGCGGCCCAGAGGGAAACGAGCCGGCGTCAGGAACAGACTGAGAGCCCGTGCACACCGCACACCTCTGCCTAGCATCCTGCTTGCCAACGTCCAGTCACTGGAGAACAAACTCGATGATCTCAGGGCCATGATAAAGTTCCAGAGAGACATTCGGGACTGCAATCTTCTCTGCTTCACAGAGACTTGGCTGAACCCAGCGGTGCCGGACCACGCCATCCAGCCGGCCGAGTTCTTCTCGGTTCACCGCATGGACAGGACACGGGACTCGGGGAAGACAAGGGGAGGCGGCGTGTGTTTAATGGTGAACAGCAGCTGGTGCAACAGTGCAAGCGTTGTTCCTCTCGCACGCACCTGCACACCCAACCTGGAACTATTGACTATCAAATGTCATCCTTTTTATCTTCCTCGGGAATTTACATCGGTCATAATCAGCGCCGTTTATATACCACCACAAGCGGACACGGACACTGCCTTATGCGAGCTGCATGAGGCACTCACACAGCACCAAACACAGCACCGGGACGCTGCGCTTATTGTGGCGGGGGATTTTAACAGTGCCAACCTCAAACGCGCAGCGCCGAACTTCTATCAGCACATCACCTGCCCGACCAGGGGCGAAAGGACACTGGACCACTGTTACACATCAGTTAAGGACGGTTACAAGGCACAATCTCGTCCACCGTTTGGGAAATCCGACCATGCCGCCATCTTCCTCATGCCAAAATATAAACAAAGACTTAAACAGGAAGTTCCGGTTCAGAGGGAGGTCGCGCGCTGGACGGACCAATCGGTGGCCGCGCTTCAGGACGCACTTGATGACGCAGACTGGGACATGTTTCAAAACAGCTCAGATGACGTCAGCGTGTTTACGGAAGCGGTTGTGGGATTCGTCTGGAAACTAGCGGATGATACCGTACGGAAAACGACCATCAGAACGTTTCCCAATCAGAAGCCGTGGGTGGATAAAAGCATCCGCGACGCTCTGAGATCTCGCATCGCTGCCTACAATGCGGGACTTGCGTCGGGGGACATGGACCTGTACAAGGCTGCGTCCTATAATGCCGGAAGGCGGTTAAAGAGGAGAAGCAACGCTATGGGAGGAAACTAGAGTCACAACTCCAACAGAGTGACTCTAGGAGCCTGTGGCAGGGACTAAGGACAATAACGGACTATAAAGCACCAACATCCGGTATGACAAACGTGGACATGACTCTGGCAGACGAGCTGAACACCTTTTATGCTCGCTTAGAGGCTGCAGCTAAAGACGCTAGCGTTGCTAATGCTAGCAGTGCTAACGGCTGCAGACAGGAAGTCACTGCCAGCACCGGAAACGCATTCATCATCTCCGAGCATGACATGAGGAGAGCCTTCAAGAGAGTGAACATCAGGAAAGCAGCAGGACCAGACGGCATCTCAGTTCGAGTCCTCAGAGCCTGTGCAGACCAGCTTGCACCTGTGTTCACAGAGATTCAACATCTCCTTATCTCAGTCGGTGATCCCCACATGCTTCAAAGAGTCCATCATTGTCCCTGTTCCGAAGAAACCCCATCCTGCTTCCCTCAATGACTATAGGCCTGTAGCCCTCACATCAGTGGTGATGAGACTTCATCATCTCTTCACTACCCAACACTCTGGACCCACTACAGTTTGCATACCGCCCAAACCGCTCTACAGATGATGTCATCTCTCATCTCCTCCACACAACACTCACTCACCTGGACACTAGAAGGGGAATTATGTTAAAATGCTTTTCATCGAATACAGCTCAGCATTTAATACCATAATTCCCTCTACACTCACCACCAAGCTGGAGCACCTGGGACTCAGCTCATCTCTGTGCCAGTGGATCTCTAATTTCCTAACTGGGAGATTACAGGCAGTAAGGATGGGTGGACACGTCTCAGCCTCTCTCACTCTCAGCACTGGAGACCCACAGGGTTGTGTTCTGAGCCCCCTGCTGTACTCTCTGTACACACACGACTGTGTCGCCACTACCAGCTCCACCACCATCATTAAATTTGCTGACGACACCGTCGTGGTGGGCCTGATCTCTGACAACGATGAGACGGCCTACCTGAAGGAGATTGGAAATCTGGAGAACTGGTGCCAGAGGAACAACCTTCTTCTAAATGTCAGTAAGACAAAGGAGCTGATAGTGGACTTCAGCACTAAGCAGGAGAGGAACTACAAGACCCCCGTCATCAACGAGAGCCCAGTGGAGAGAGTGGACTGCTTCAAGTACCTCGGTGTTCACATCACGCAGGACCTGTCATGGTCCTGTCACATCAACACCATGGTGAAAAAGGCGCGACAGCGTCTCTACCACCTCAGACGCCTGAGAGACTTTAGACCTCCCTCTAAGGTGCTCAGGAACTTTTACTCCTGCACCATAGAGAGCATCCTGACGGGAAACATCGCAACCTGGTTCGGGAACAGCACCATGCAGGACAGACGAGTCCTACAGAGGGTGTTGCGATCAGCTGAGCGCATCATCCGAACTGAGCTCCCTGACCTGCACTCTATCTACAACAAGCGGTGCTGGACCAAGGCGAGGAAGATCATGAAGGACCTCAGCCACCCCAGCAATGGACTGTTCTTTCTGTTGCGGTCTGGGAAGCGCTTCCGCTCCCTCAAGGCCAATACAGAGAGACTGAGAAGGAGCTTCTTCCCGCAGGCGATACGGTCTCTTAATCAAACCAATACACTGGACTAAAACACCTCTGCATTTTCTTGCACACACAGAACAGACAATTATGTCAACGCACTTTTGCACATATATGCACATTTGCACACTTCAAGGACTTCTTTTCACATCCCCCACATCTCATTTTCAAAATACTACCTCAAGATTTGTACAGACTTAAGTTTTATAAGTTATATTTATTATATTATTATATTTCAGATTTTCTATATATTTTTGAAACTTTTGCTGGAATCTTGTTTTATAGTTTAACTCCTATATTTCCATTTGTAAAAATTTAAGGTCACGGAGCGGTCGTATAAGCATTTCACTGCATATCGTACTGTGTATGACTGTGTATGTGACAAATAAAATTTGAATTGAAAGTTCATTTGCAGCTCGGAGCTGTAACCAATGACACGATTTAAGCTGCTCTTGACCCCACGACCCAAAATTGGTCACAAAACAACTCTCAGTCATGGTGGACACCATAGAACCTGTGTCCACCAGGCAAGGTACCAAAACCCCACCCATAGACATAACAAGCTGAGGACAAGTAGACATAAATCGTGACACAAAATCAGAACCAATTTCATGTGTGGAGCCTGTCCTCTTCCCAACTGAGTTGTGGCTCTGCAACTCGGTGGGAACTAGTTTTCCGACGGCTGGACGGGTGAGGACCGTTCGCCCATCAAGACCATTGGATTTGCCTGAGCTAGCGGTGGGCGGACAAACATCCGCTTCCCATCACAATCTCTAGCAAAATGACCAGGTTGGTGACACCTTCTACAAATTAAATTAGGCTTAAATGACCGTGAGTGTAACTTGGAATTTTTAAACTGGGCCACACTTTGGGTTAACTGATTCAGTTGTTGCTGCTGTTTTCACAGCATAGCCCGCAGTTCAGTCATTTCCGATGTTGCTGAACCACTACTGTTAATACGCTGATGTCCTTGCACCCCATATTGAATGCCATAAGCGGATGGGTCAGACTGACTTAGAACATGTACCCCCCAGGCATACCTTCTCTTTCCCAATGCAGGGCTTCCCTGCGAACGTCAAACAATGTAAAAGTGGGTTGACGACGCACTAACTGCTTCAGTTCACGTCTGAGACCCCAATCATTAACATACTCAACAAACTGATCCCGCAGCACAATCTCGGCGTTAGGCATGCCATGAGGCGACTGACTCTTAACCTTTTCCAGCAGACTCAGTAAAGCCAAGGAGAACTCCACCAAAGTCTTCCCATCCTGCTGTCTCCTGGAAAAGAAGGACTCTTGCAACGCTACATATGACTTGGTACAACCATACAATTCATGCAATACCTGAATAATTTTATATGGATCCTCCCTCTCGTTCCTTGACCGATAACGAATTTCTTCCCTCGCCTCTGCCTCCAGGTGATCGAAGAAAAAAAATGCCTGATCAGCTGTAGATAGATGATGAAGTCTCTCATCTCCTCCACACAACACTCACTCACCTGGACACTAGAAGGGGGAATTATGTTAAAATGCTTTTCATCGACTACAGCTCAGCATTTAACACCATAATTCCCTCCACACTCACCACCAAACTGGAGCATCTGGGACTAAGCTCATCTCTGTGTCAGTGGATCTCTAATTTCCTAACTGGGAGACCACAGGCAGTAAGGATGGGTGGACACGTCTCAGCCTCTCTCACTCTCAGCACTGGAGCCCCACAGGGCTGTGTTCTGAGCCCCCTGCTGTACTCTCTGTACACACATGACTGTGCGGCCACTACCAGCTCCACCACCATCAT
>QNUK01001008.1:0-147857 GCA_013621035.1 Clarias magur | reverse complement strand
ACTACATTATAGTACACTACACTACAATATAGTAAACTACAATACACTACACTATACTACATTATAGTACACTACACTACAATATAGTAAACTACAATATAGTAAACTACAATACAGTAAACTACAATATAGTAAACTACAATACACTACACTATACTACATTATAGTACACTACACTACAATATAGTAAACTACAATATAGTAAACTACAATACAGTAAACTACAATATAGTAAACTACAATACACTACACTATACTACATTATAGTACACTACACTACAATATAGTAAACTACAATATAGTAAACTACAATACAGTAAACTACAATATAGTAAACTACAATACACTACACTATACTACATTATAGTACACTACACTACAATATAGTAAACTACAATATAGTAAACTACAATACAGTAAACTACAATATAGTAAACTACAATACACTACACTATACTACATTATAGTACACTACACTACAATATAGTAAACTACAATATAGTAAACTACAATACAGTAAACTACAATATAGTAAACTACAATACACTACACTATACTACATTATAGTACACTACACTACAATATAGTAAACTACACTACACTACATTATAGTACACTACAATATAGTAAACTACATTATAGTACACTACAATACACTACACTATACTACATTATAGTACACTACACTACAATATAGTAAACTACAATACACTACACTACATTATAGTACACTACACTACATTATAGTACACTACACTACAATATAGTAAACTACAATACACTACACTACATTATAGTACACTACAATACAGTAAACTACAATATAGTAAACTACAATACACTGCACTACATTATAGTACACTACAATACAGTAAACTACAATATAGTAAACTACAATACACTACACTACATTATAGTACACTACACTACAATATAGTAAACTACAATACACTACACTACATTATAGTACACTACACTACATTATAGTAAACTACACTACAGTAAACTAGAATACACTACACTACATTATAGTACACTACAGTATAATAAACTACAATACACTACACTACATTATAGTACACAACAATATAGTAAACTACACTACACTACATTATAGTACACTACACTACAGTAAACTAGAATACACTACACTACATTATGCTACATTATGGTACACTACACTACACTATGCTACAGTAAACTAGAATACACTACACTACATTATAGTACACCACAGTACACTACGCTACATTATAGTACACTACACTACACTACAGTAAACTACAATACACTACACTACATTATAGTACACTACACTACAGTAAACTAGACTACACTACACTACACTAAGCTACATTATGCTACATTATAGTACACTACACTACACTATGCTACAGTAAACAACAATACACTACACTACGCTACATTATAGTACACCACAGTACACTACGCTACATTATAGTACACTACACTACACTACAGTAAACTACAATACACTACACTACATTATAGTACACTACACTACAGTAAACTAGACTACACTACACTACACTAAGCTACATTATGCTACATTATAGTACACTACACTACACTATGCTACAGTAAACAACAATACACTACACTACGCTACATTATAGTACACCACAGTACACTACGCTACATTATAGTACACTACACTACACTACACTACAATACACTACACTACATTATAGTACACTACACTACAGTAAACTAGACTACACTACACTAAGCTACATTATGCTACATTATAGTACACTACACTACACTACGCTACAGTAAACAACAATACACTACACTACGCTACATTATAGTACACCACAGTACACTACGCTACATTATAGTACACTACACTACACTACAGTAAACTACAATACACTACACTACATTATAGTACACTACACTATGCTACATTATATAGGTCCTGAAAAGCGGTGTGTATGATATGATGAGTAAGCTGCAGATGATACACAGAAAGTGTACTATACGTATACACACACACACGCAGTGACGTGGAAAGGAGGACAACATGGCGGAGACAGACGTATGACAGAGAGGCACCGAGCTTGGTCCTGAGTGTGGACATAAACCCCTGTGTGTCTGTGGACACACACCCCAGGACTGCTCCGTGTGTGTGACACTAACAGGCAACGCTGCAGCGCTACAGCAGCTTTTAGCTCGCAATAAATAAAACTGGGTCCCTCTGGATGCCAAGGTGAGCTTTAAAAACACAACCGCATACACTCTCAAAAGGCAGAGACAATCTCACAACACGGGAGGACGGTGTGGACCGTAGGTCTAAAACCTAAATCCGTCATCATTACGCTTTACGCAGGACGCGACGCCATTAACAACACGGCGCCAGGGACCAGCAAGTGTGCTAATGACATCACTACCTCCTCATCGATGACATCATTACACACTCCAACCACAAGCTGAGGTGCGAGTGCTGCGGAGAACTCCACAAACACTTTAAGGACAGAGGTGCATGTGGTAGGACATCCAGGTCATCACAGGACAACAACATCTGTCTGTGACAGTGACACCTCCCTTCCAGATGTGCTGAACAACTTCAGGACTTAAAGGACCCCTCACTGGGCACCTGAGCTTTGTATCCCAATGGACAGCAACATCTCCACCACCATCCATCAGACTCTCACAGACCTGGACAATAAGGACAGACACATTCAAATGCTGCTCAAACATCTCTGATTGACTGAAAGACCTCGGTTGGTCCAGCATCTTCAGCACCACCACATTGTGCATGGGTGTCCCTCAGGGCTGTATGCTCAGTCCACTGCTGTTCATTTTGCTGACTCACAACTGTGCAGCCCGAACCACATCATCAAGTTCACTGATAGAGGGCTTCGTCGGTGTACAGACTGGTGCTCCTCCATGGAGAGCTTCAAGAACACTAAATTCCTTGGTGTACAGTTAGCGCAGAATCTCAAGATCTCCCGCGACCCCAGCTCCTTCCTGCCAAGGCTGAGAAAAGGACACCATCCTCCACAGCACATCCTCCCTGCAGCTGATCGTGAGGACAGACGAAATCTCTTTCCTCTTCAGCACAGAAATTTACACCACACTCTGCATATGCAAAGCTAGCAGCATTGTGGATGACCACACACACACACACACACACACACATATACTCTTCACCCTCCTGGTGAATGTAAAATGGTACAGAAGCATTCGGGCCCACAGAGTCAGACTGTGTAACAGTTTCCTCCCACACGCCATCAGAGTCCTCAATATCCAGGGACTTGACTGACACACACACACACACACATTTTAGCACATTTTCTCTTCAACTGCTGTTAAAATACTTTAAAATACTGTAATGTCCCAGTTACTTTATCGCTACTGACCAGCTGTTTATCAAGTTCATCACATTTACAGGGACGAGAATCACCGCTCACCTCCCGATACAATATTATCACCACACCTTGGTGCCGAATCACTTAGAATTGTGATTCTATAAGTGACATGATTTTATAAACATCCTGATTCAATAATACATTTTTCCCCAATTTTTCTTTTTACAATTTTAAACCTTTAAAAAGGTAATTAAATGTCGCCCGTTCCTTATAACATCAGTTTTTTCACTAAAAACCCGAGCACAGCGAGAGTTTAACATTTAACTTCAGATTAAAGCTACATTGTCACTGTCCAGCGTGTAGCTCTGTCATCCGTCATCATTATTATTTCTAAACAAACTTAGTGAATGATTCACTCCTACCACACAGTATGAGAACATGTGAATAGTTCAGAGAGCGCCACCTGTAGGATTATAACGGACCGGTCACGTTTTACTGCCTCGAACCTCCAAACCTAATTTTGAGGAAAATGCAGACCGGAGGCTTTTAAAACGCACGTTTTTTTTGATAATGTAACGCCATACAGATGTGTTTCTATCGCGTCACTCGGAAGCTTGGTGTCGTTCGACCGGTTCATCTCGGCGATGGACGAATCAGCACACAAAAGAACTGCCGTTCAGAACAATAGATTTTTCTCCGTCTCTAGCGTTTACTATGATTAAATATTAGTAAATAATTTTTTTCTCCCTAATTACGTCGTGTCCAATTCACACCTGTCTTGTTAGATCCCGCCCCCCATCAGTGACAGCCTCCAATCAGGGGAGAGTGTACACTGCCACATGCTTCTGTACTCCACCAGCTCCGTGTGGTTAAAATGACATTAAAAGCCACTTGACTTGACTCTGAGTGTGTGTGTGTGTGTGTCTGCTAAACTCATATCATGGTGAGAGGAAACACACTGAGACGGAGAGTCGGATCTCTGAGCTGAAGCACGTCGTTGCCATGGAAACTGAGTCCCGTGTTTCTGTGCCACGGAAGAAGCCCGGAGCGAAAGCTGCGACTGTGTCGTTACACACCGCTCTTCATCTAACGTCTGATAACACGCGGCTTTATACCGCGTCTGAGGAGCGCACACACACAACTACAACAACAACGTGTAATAAAGAAAAATTTATAAATGCTCAAACTTACAGAAATAAACTTTTTTTTTTTACACAAAAACAAAAAATTTCAAGCTACAGGATTAAATGTATTCTATTCTTATTTATCATAATAAAATCATTATAATAATTATATTATTATGAATATAGTTGTGAGCAACGATGAGCGGGTCCAAGCACCCTGTGCCATCGCACTTACACACGTCACACACTATTTATTGAATGCGTTAGCGTGTGTGTGTGTGCGTGTGTGTGTGTGATGAGTAAATGTGTTTGTGCATGTTTGTGTGTGTGGTGTGTGAGTCTGTGTTAACATTTGTGATGTGTGTGTTACTATGTTTGCGATGTGTGTGTGAGACATGTGACTTGTTAGTGTGTGTGGGTGTGTGTGTTTCTGCGTGCGTGCGTGCGTGTGAGAGAGAGGGAGATGTGAGTGTTAACATTTGTGATGTGTGTGTGACATATAAGTGTGTTTGTGCATGCATGCGTGTGTGTGTGTGTGTGTGTGTGTGTCTGCGTGAGTGTGAGAGTGTTACCATTTGTAATGTGTGTGTATGTGTGCATGTGTGTGATGTACGACTCTGTTGGTGCATGTGTGTGAGAGAGATGGCGAAGTGCACTAGGGGGTGTAGTGTGCTAGGCTAGAAGGTGTAGTACACTAGGGGATGTAAGCACTAGGGGGTGTAGTGCACTAGGGGCTGTAGTGCACTAGGTGGTGAAGTGCACTTACTGCAGGTGGACTCGGCCTCGTCTGATCCATCAGAGCACTCAGGTTCTCCGTCGCAGAGCCAGCGGCTGGACACACACTGTCCGTTCTGGCAAGCAAACTCCGCCGGGTCACATGTGCTCTTCACTACACACACACACACACACACACACACACACACACACACACAGAGAATAAGGATTACACACACATCATCTGGAACTGCAGGTTATTAAATAGTGTTAGGACTGAAATTGCAGTGAACAATGTGTGACCTCAAATACATTTCCTGTTGCACTTTTGCCTTCAGAGCACACACACACACACACACACACACACACACACACACACACACACACACACCTATAGCAGGGACAGATTTACGGTCTCGCTTTCACTCTCACACACACACTCACACACACACACACACACACTCACTCTCACACACATGCACACACTGAGAAATGTTTGAATCTACACATTCATTTTTACACATTCAGATTTTAACTTGTATTTCTGTGAAGCTCCTCTGCCATAGTGTTCATTAGTAAAAGCACTGGACACTGAATTGACCACTGAACTGATCATGTGACCCGGTTTGTAGTTCATTGGCTTGTTAAGGATTATAGGAAATGTAGCTCAGTCCAACTTTAAACCTTAAATAAATAGATTAGATTAAATATCATGTAATAATTTTACAGCGCTGTGGAGCGTCAGTCCATCAACACCGTCTGTCTTTCTGTCTCCCTCTCTCCTCATGTCCCAGTCTCTCTGTTTGTCCTTTTTCTCCATCCGTCTCCGTCCCCCTGAGTTCGTCTCCTATTCCTTACTAAAAGCCCACACTCCGTCTCTGCGTCTCTACCGGAAGGTTCTGTGGCGCGTCCTCAGCAGTTCAGCCCTGTCCATGTGTAATGAGCCCATCAGGACGTGTTGAGGTCAGCTGTTAGTTTTGCTTCCTCATGAGCAGCTGATGAATGAATGGATGAAGATGCAAATCGACAAAGTTAAAAGAAAAAGCTGATGGAAAGCTCCCATGTTCCCGTCGGACCTGAGACCAGGCCGAGCCGTGTGCTGAGCTCGCTAACGCTAATTAGAGCTAACACTGCTACGTTTGATTGGGTGTAAACGTTAGCATGGCGTTCTAGCTGTGTTTATCTCCAGTGTCACGCTCTCATCAGAACGATCCACATCTTCTAGGCTCTCACCTGAGCCATGAAACATCTCATCATATTGTCAAGGCTCTTCATGTTTGCGTTCGCGTCTCCACGCCTTTACGTGCTACGTTCCTAACGAGGTGCTCTGGAGAACCGAACCAGGTGTGTCCTCTCCGTCACAAACGTATCCATACCGTAACACCAAACGTAACCAGACATGTGGTGCTGCAGTCAAACCTCCGAAACAGAGCAGAAGTAGGGGGGGGGGAGGTGTGTGTGTGTGGGGGGGGGGGGGGTTGGGGTTGGGAGTGCGCTCGGGTCGGCCCGGCCGTCCGGGTCGATCTTCTGTCTCTCTGGGATTTGAAGGCTTTCACTGAGGAAATGATTTCATTAAGGGAGAGAATCGACACGAACACAAGCCGGCGCTCTGAGAACGCAGCGGGGAACGTTTCTTTCATTCTTTCTGTTCGGGTCTGGAAAACGTCCTGTGTCTGTTTTATTACTGTAGATACTCGGAATTTTCTATTTGAACTCAATCAGAGGCAACAAACCCGTTAGTTGTGTTCTCAGCAAAGTCTATGGCTGCTCATAAAACACTTCATACACTCTAGCGCCACCACCAGAGCAAAATATGGATGCATGTTTGCAACAGTGGCTCTGCAACACAATACAGACGTCCCCGGTGCTTTTACTCGCATCGAGTCCAATATAAACAATGGTTTGGGATTTTTTTTTCTGTTTGTTTCTTCTTCTCTTACGAATTTCATCCAATCATCACAAACTCGTGAGATCGACCCGACACGGAAATAGTTTCTAGAATGTTTTATATGCGAGATGGTTCATCTAGAACATGTGAGTGAAGTCACTGAAACAGGAAGCTGTAACGCATTCAGTCCAGAGATGTTTCCTTTATATCCCCTCTAGGTGGTGCTATAATTCACAAATTAGTATAACTTTTAAATCAGCTTCCAATCACCCGATACGATATTATCACGATACCTCGGTGCCGATTCGATTTGTACTGCGCTTCTGGAAGTATTTTATAAACAAACAATCCTATATTGTTCTTGTTTTTTCTTTCTTTTAATTTTGTTACAAACCTAGAAAACACGTTGCTAGGCTGGATACTGCGCTGTGCGAATAGTTTAGAGAGCACCATCTGCAGGATTCTAGAAGAATTGCAACATTATACCATTTCAAATGAAAACATTTGAATTTAAAATCTATTTAAAAGAATAAAATTTTGTACTCAATGTCACGGTTTAAAACATATAAATTAAAACATATCTGAATAATTTTTCCCCATCTTTAATTTATAATGTTAATTGAGAATGCGCAGTTTGACAAAACATTTTGAAATCGATTTCCAGTTTTGTTTTTTTCACGTCTCCTACAAATTCTGTCTAATCATCATAGACTGCTCTTACACAGGAAGTGAGGACATTCCTCAGGTATTGACCCCAAACCTGTCACATGTATTTAACAACAGGACCTGATGATTGAGGTTCATGTGCATCTCAAAACAGTATAAAATATAATACAAAATAAAATATAAAAGAATATGTTTAATTTATATAAATAAAAGAAACGTTGGCCAGAACTTAATCTTTCATTGATATCTTTACATTTGATACATTGTAGGCCCTGAAACGAGTCTCAGAAAATGTTCTGTCTGTATGTCTGTATGTCTGTCCAGCCAGATTTTTGTCACAGCATCACGCAAAACTGTCTGGACAGAATGTAATGAATCTTTGTCAGTTAAATCTGACACAGAAATGCCGTAATGCGGCCGACAGGCGACACAATCCTCACCAAACACAAACAAAAAGCGCGACACGGCATGGTTTACTCCAAAAAAAAAAAAGACCTACACTATAAAAACCTTATATAGTGCCATTCGCCATGATTTAAATAAAAATGCTGAGTAGACGGAACGTTATAAACAGACGGTGCTCAGCGTATTTTTAGCTTCTACAAGCTCTTGTCTACGACACGTACTAACACTAATTTAATCCAGTTCTCCTTGGCCGTATGTGCTGATGTTCCTATGGGCTTTCCGAGTTGCTGAGGGGGCGAAGTCAGAGTAGTGCCTGGCCCCCTTAATCGCTGCAAAAGCACCAGACAGATCAAGAGCTTCACTGGTACTGATACTAATGATGCAAATGTGATTGTAATAAAAATTGTATAAAGCGTGAAGGACTTGTGTCATACCGCCGGCCATCCTGCGTAATCAGAGCGACGGAATTGTGTTAACTGTTTCCTCGTGTATCTCTGAGCTGCTCGCGCTATTTAAGGTCATTCTGTTTTTACTTTTGTTCTTTTGATTTGTTTGTAATAATGGTGAAAGATTCTTGCCGATCACGAGAGAAGATCAGACATCTTTCAGACCAGCGCAAATAAAAATACAAATTAGTGTTTTCAAAAGGATTTGTTGGCGTAGTCTAGACGAGCCATGCGGTCGGATTCTGGGCTTTGATTGGTCCAGAGCTGTCGACTGATTTTCTCCAGCACCTCTTTGGGTTTAAAGTAAACTTGCTCTTATGGTGATATCTAAGTGTTTTTTTTTTTTTTTTTACATTTATAACTGATAAAAATATAATAATATAACCGATCAACTGATCCCGGATCTGCGAGTTCGACTGAAACGTGTCCGTCATTTCTGTTCCTTGTGTAAGAACGTCTCTTCTCGGCTCCTCATTCTGCTGAGGATAAATCAGCTCTGTCACGCTGTCTGATGTATTCCTCTCTCTCTCTCTCTCTCTCTCCTTCTTCACAGCGTCGCTCACTTAATAATTGATTAATCACAATTGCAGGTTTGTTCTCTGCAGTTACAGAAACACAAAAGGCTGAATAATTCGAGTATTCTGTCTTTTTACTGAGCGGCGTACGCCGGCTGCATCACAATCGACTGCTGTGCGTTCCCTTACAGATCACCATTATGTGTGTGTTGCGTTACAGCGAATCAGTTCGAGTCGAATCATTTCTAACAAACGCAAACTGAGCGAGAGACACAGTCTCAGGGGGTAGACTGTCTGCTTCTTTTGGCTTTGAACCGAAATCTCCGGGTTGCCAGATCAGATTGACAAAATCCCGCTTTGGCAGCGCCGAAACCCAGCGCGCTCTGATGAAAACAGGTCATTACTTTTCAAACTAACCTCATTTTTAAACTATTTTACACTTTTATGCTTCTCTGGTTTCGCCAAAGCTGTGATTCAGCACAAAAAAAAGCACTGCTCTCCTGCCATCATCATCATCATCATGCACTCGATGTCGCTGATGGCTGATGTGGTTTTAATGACGGAGTAAACAGACTGTGCTCTCAGTGTCTCCTTTAAAAAGAAACCCTCTGTGCGTGAGCTCTCGTCCAGACCTGCATTAAACACCATCTATTTATATCTCTGCACCTAGCTGGATCATTTCCTCTCTCTCTCTCTCTCTCTTTGTCTCTAATACGTAGCATCATTTAGCCAGACGGGATCGCTAACCGCGAACCGCCAGGCTCTCCAGGATCCTCGTGAATGGTGGCTTAGCACTAGTTCACCGTAACAAAGGGGTAACATTTTAGCTAATTAATGTATTCCCCCTCTGATCCATTGCTCGCTAGCTTGCTAACCAGCGTTGCTCGGCTGACCGGGTCTCTTTGCAGACCTGTCGTTTCACGTTGTTGTGTTTTCAGATTTCTTGCTGCATGGAGGGTGGTGAGAGAACATCGGGGTCAGGATACGGATCTGTGCCGAAAAACTGACCACACATCAGAAATCCATTAGCGAGGCCAAGTGGGAAGCAAAAGGCTTGCTAGCGTGTCCCGCTCACCCAGAGGCCCAATTAGGCAGGCTGAGTGTGCGCGCTAATGAAGTGTGTTAATACGGCGTGTGGGAAACAAGCGGGTACTTGAGGGTGCCTGCTCATGACACGCTGCGTTCGCTCCATCGGAAGCTGTTGCGAGAAGATTACATAGCTTTGAGCCGTGGTTGAGTCTTGTTTGTGACTCACATCTTCATTTGTGTTTAATGGCATTAGCTTTTAGCAAAAAAATATAGATTCAGTTACGTATCACGATTCCTCTTGTATCGCCATATATTGTATATTTGTTTGTATTTGAGGTTGGCGGCACGGCGGTGTAGTGGTTAGCACTGTGGCCTTTCACCTCCAGGGTCTGGGTTCGATTCCCGTCCCTGTGTGTGTGGTGTTTGCATGTTCTCCCCGTGCTTGGTGGCTTTCCTCCGGTTACTCCGCGATCCTGAATACAGGATTAAGCGGGATAGACAGTGAGTGAGTGTATTTGAGGTCATAAAATGTTGCAGTTGCAGTATAATCCTACAGGTGGCACTCTAAACTATTCACACACGGGTATCCTCTGTGGTGGGAGCAAATAAAAAAAAAAGAAGAAGAAAAAAAAAAATTCAAATCAGGATATTTCTAAAATTGTGATATTTAAAAAATCGCAATACAAACCGAGTCAGCACCGCGGTGTCGCGATAATATCGTGTCTGGTAGAATTTTGTGCTCAACTCTATCAGCTTGGTATCGTCTTTAAGCTTTATTATCATTCTTAAACTTTTTTTTCTTTTTTTCCAGTTTTGCCATTTCCTGATTTTGAGAATACTCTCTAGCATCAGTTCATCATAACAAACCAGAATCTCAAAGACGTTTCCACGAAACAATGCAGTGATGTGTTTTTATTTTGTTTTCACAGCTAGTGTCTGAACTTGGCTAAGCTGGATGGTGGTTTTAAACTGACACAGAGCGCGTAAGTGTTGATGAACTAAACAAACGCTTCTCACTTCTCTGTCCCCGATGGGAGTCTAGGAAAGGTTTTTTCTCTCTTTCCTATTACCTGTAACACGACAACGTTTCTGAGACTGTAAGGCATTGTGAGTGAAAATATCACTTGTGTTGTGCATATATTCTGTAAATAATATACTGTAAATAATATACTGTAAATAATATACTGTAAATAATATACTGTACATAATACTATATAATATACTGTACATAATATAATATAATATACTATAAAATATATACTGTATAATATAATATAAATAATATAGTGTAAATAATATACTATAAATATACTGTACATAATAATACATAATATACTATAAATAATATACTATAAATATATACTGTACTATTATACTATAAATAATATACTGTAAATAATATACATGTATAATATACTATAAATAATATTCTGTAAATAAATATACTGTAAATAATATACTATACATAATATACTGTAAATAGATACTAATAAATAATATACATATAAATAATATAAATATACTGTACATAATATACTATAAATAATATACTGTACATAATATACTATAAATAATATAATATAAATAATATACTGTACATAATATACTACTATAAATAATATACTGTAATAATATACAACAATATACTATAAATAATATTCTGTAAATAATATACTGTAAATAATATACTATAAATAATATACTGTACATAATATACTGTAAATAATATACTATATACGGTCATAATAAAGTGCTGAAATATTACAGTTGTCCTGCATCACACACCTGGAAAACATTGCGAACCTCAGCGTCTCACCTGTGTACACACACACCAACACACTCCTGTACTTCAACTGTCAGGGTTAATAATTTGTACATTTTACGATGATATTTCAGAAAAGTGTAAAATTTACTACAATATCAGTATCTCATCATAACACTGTGTGCCATGTTAATATCTGAGTGTGTGCGTGTGTGTGTGTGTGTGTTTAATAACAGCGTGCCTGGCCCCACAGCGAGGGCGTTTTGGACAGTCGCCATGTTGTAATGTGTGTCATGAACCAACTGCTCTTTATAGCTGGAAATCCACCAAGTTGTCACTACTGCTTATGATAACTCTCTCACACACACACACACACACACACACACACACACACACAAACACAACTACAGACAGTATAGCCAGAAAAAGTGATTTGATACTAAGTTGGGTTCGTACCGGTTGGAACAATCTTGCAGGCAGTAAGCATTAACAGTGTGGGTGGAGTTTTGGGTGGTTTAACAAAAAACAAAAAACATTTTGCGTCCAAATCGAGTCGGAATGTTACTGATTAAACAACAGTTGATTCGTTGCCTTTTATAATATATTAACACTTAATGTTTGTTTTGCGTAATATTTCTCCACATCTCTTATCTGGAGCAGGATGAAGTCTATAACACTGTATATTTAGTAGCCTTGTTATTTAATTTCGCAGGACTACGGCTCTGTTCTGTCTGGAACACCGCGTGGGGTTTAAACTGCTGATGTTGACAAGGTTTCGAGGGTTCGGGTGTCTAGAAGAGCTTTGGAGTCTCGATCAGAAACACATCCTCACGCTAGTGCACTCAGGCAGCGAGTCCGAGCTCAGCACAGAACATTCAGACAAAACCTACCTGATGATTTACTCTACTGCCATTAATGTAATACGAATACATAAAAATAGAATAAAACAACCACAACAACAAGTCATGTGATCACGATAAAGAAACGGAGTCTGTCTGCGCAGAGCCGCAAGAGATTTGGGATTTTTAAATCAAAGCCTCAGCTGATTTAGTCCTCGCTTGGTACTAGTGATGATGTTAGATATCAGTTTAGACTGTAATCTGATTGGACGAGAGCCGCCACGAGTGGTGATGATGGATGATAACAGCACTGGGACAATAAACGTCATTCTGAATATGTGGAACAAAAGTAGTGTGCACCCTACATAGTGCACTAGCTTTCTCTTTAACACTATTTGGGATTCAAAGCCAAAAGTTAACGGCGCTGATATTCTAAAGTATAAGGAAATATAATCTGGTGAGTTTCTCAGGACTGTCCACCACCATCATGGTTTCTTCCTTGGTGTCATCAGCTTTTGGCTACAGAGACTTTAACGCTAATTAAACCCTTGTTAATTACACTAACTGAGCAAAATAAATAAACAAAACATAACCTGGTGATAAATGGTGTTTGTGTAACTTTTGAATCAATCCTACACTCGAGCTTGTGCTTTTATACTGGATATCAGCCCGGCTCCGCCCTCGAGCCTACGCCCACATCACAGACGCGCCGATAATCACCACAAGAGCACAACCTTGAGTATGATATTGCTTAAATATTAACTGTACTTATTGGTGCAGAAATTAAATGAATTAGATCTGATTTTGTTTTCCTGTCTTTACCTTGATTGCTCATTTCTCTGTGCACATGACCTTTTATGGAGTTTTGTGGGCGTCACAAAATGCAAATGAGCTTTCAGTTTTTGTTCAGGATCGATTCACACTTTTTAGAATATTTGAGTTAAACTTAATACCACAGCGTGTGCAGAAAACAGAAACAGAAATCATAAGTATTGCTTTTTTCTTCTTCTTGTGAATTTATGGGCGTTTGGTGCAATACTGCCACCTCCTGGACTGGCGCGTGGAGCGGAGAATTGAGGAAAAAAATTTATACTTCTCTGTGAGTCGTTACATTCAACCGATCAACTGCACAAGTCCTTCAAAGCCTGTAAAAAATATCGCTGCTTGAATCAAAACCAAATCAACGACTGTGATGTCCAAAAATCTAACTGACTCAACAGTGTAAACATGGTGCACAGCTAGAGCGTACACCACGCTGATCATGTTTCCATGCTAATCCTGAGTCAATCACGTCTGTTTCCCAAACATCTGTAAGCGATGATCAAGTCAAGAGAGCAAGTTCCAAAGTCAAACTCGTCACGTCTCACGTCCACACCCAACAGCCAAAACCACTGATTAATAAACATGCCTCGGTCTAAGGTTAGCGTTAATGGCTATCTGCATATGTGAGAGTTTGATCATGTGGGAGAAGTGTATAATAATGAAGTCCAACACGGTCCAGTGAAACTAATCCCACTCGAATAGGTCTCATAGAAGACATCTGCTTTTTATTCTCTAACAGACTATTAGCAAGCTAATAAATATTCATTAGCATACGGGCTCCACCATATGAATATTAATGCATAGTGGGACAAACGGGATCGTACAAAATGCTTTTAGAAAAAGTAAAACAGTGTTTTAGACGTGTTTTATAGAAACAATAAGACAAGACGTTAAACAGCAACGTAGAGAAATCGTTCTGCTTTGAATCAGGTCTCCTGGTGCTATAATTAGTCCTGCAGAAAAAAAAAAAACACTTCTCAGTGTAATGAATAATGTGTTCTGATTTCGCTGGAAGGTTTTCCGATCTTTTTGTTTGTTTTTGTTCCAGACAAATGTAGGCCACGTGCTCCGGAGACGAGGAGACACGAGGACGTCTGAAGCCGAGCGCGATATTACACCTGTCACAATTAGCGTTTCGCGATCAACACGTTTCACCCCTGAGGCCGGGATCAGAACGGCGCCGACGTGTAACACAAACACAGAGGCGGCGGTCGTTTTATGGGGGGGGGGGGGGGGGATAATGGGATTTGGCACACCGCACTCAGCACATCGATCGCAGCCCGTGAGGAGCAATATCCCAATCATTCCCCTGAAACATGAGACACGTTCAGCACCGCGCTGTAACGGCGGAGCCACATGAGTCCAGAGTGATGATGATGATGACGATGTCAGAGCCGATGACATTTAATGTGATGAAATTACTGTATATTTAACTACTTTGCTCAAACAAAACAATACTTTTTAAATCTGTTTATTTAACTAGATGCGACTGGACTGATACCAAACATTCAAATCAGAGTAAGAATCTTAGATAAATATATTATATTCGAGGTTATTTAACTACTGTGGTCTGATAACACAAGACATCCCAATGATTTAGACCCAGAGCGCCAAACGGACGTGATTTACTCTGCAGCTACAGGACCAGTGTAGTAATGGCCCATTTTATACGTCAGTAAAGTACAAATGTATAACTAATCACAGAGATCTAATCTAATCTAATATAATCTAATCTGCATCTCGTTCCGTATTCATTATTGTGTTTATGAAAAACTAAAGAGAATATTATGGGATTGCACTTTGTGTTATAGTTCCATACATATATAATACCACATAATATATTGAGTAAGTGATTTTCTCCTCATGTGATTACATGCTTGATGTTTATAAAAGCGCTTTACAAACAGAATTGAACTGAATTAAATATATTAAAGTTAATCCATAAATCTCATGCGCACAGCACAGATATACAGTATATGTTCTTACATGTATATGGACGTCTTGCCGGTGTGTGTTAATGAGGAGGCTTCGGTGTGTTTGGGATTTCCGATATGTCACGTAGAACAAAAGTTGTCATTACTTTTATAAAGGGTCATTTTTACCACGACAGGAATACAGGAATGACATCGCAGAAACGTAGAACTCTCAAAATGAGGTCACAGCAAACCACAGAAAACATGCGATCGTGTGCACTCTATCTGTGCTACTTTGTTGGCTGTGTGACCCATTTTTACATTTTTAAATTGTTTGCTCAGTCATGTTTGTATAGTTGGTTAAAATGAAATAAAATTCAGTTCATCATGTTGCTTATTTTATGCTGAAAAAAGGAAACGTCACTCTGCCCTGCACAATCCTGAGCTCTATATATGTTTATTACAAAACAAGAAAAACAGCGAAACCTGCTGAAATGCTCTGATCATGGAGGACTACAGGACCAGGACGACTTCACACACTCGAGGTTGAGAGTCGCCGTTGCCGATGACGACGGAGACTTGAGACAGGACAACAGATACAATGATGTATAATGAGAAGTCTTACTGATCGAGACGGTGTACAACACCAGTATACAGACACACCCCAGGGGGCGGGGCATACATATAGAGGCCCTAGAGAGCGTTTAATTGGACGAACACACAAGACACAAGTTGTTAGTTGTAGGTCTTTCAGCAGCTCCCTCACCACAGCGGACCAGCCGATCCACACACACACACACACACACCTCGGCACAGGTTTTACCCCGGACGCCCTTAATGATGTAACCGTGCCGATGAATCCCGGGCTCGGGAGCGGCACTGCACCTGGTGTCTGGGGTTTGGGCCCCGTGTGGGAATCGAACCCGCGCCTTCCACATGGCAGGAGAGCGACCGAGCCACAGACGCCCGTGAACACAAGACTGGTCCAGGGTTTAACAGGTGATGCAGGATGAACCTGAACCGGCGGCGTCTGTAAGACTGAGAGCTGAAAGTCTCAGACATTAAACACTGAGCTGATCATCAAACACACTCCTTAACACCGTGTTACACACAAACCCCCGCGAGCGCCACAGGACCGGACCAGACCGAGACCCGGGACACTTACGACAGTCCTCCTCGTCGCTGTTGTCGGAGCAGTCGTCGTCGTCGTCGCATCGCCACAGAGTCGGGATGCACCGCTGGTTCCTGCACTGAAACTGTCCGTCATCGCAGTCGGACTCGGACCCTGCGCGTCCACACACACACACACACACACACACACACACACACACACCGCAACAATCACAACCAATCAGTACATTCATCAGTTAATTAGTTAATTGAAATTTGCTGATATATATATATATAAAAAGAGCGCAGCCGCGCGCGCACACACGTCTCTCTCTCTCTCTCTCTCTCTCTCTCTCTCGCGCGCGCGCGCGTGCGCTCTCTCCATTCCACTACACCTAACGGTTTTAGCTAACAGGCTAACGGTCAGGATTTACCCCAGTAGCCTTAAACCCCCCTCCCCCCACCTCCACCGGGGGTTTTACACACTATTATATCATTATAATAAACACACACACACACACACCAGGTTTAATCGGTACCGGTTGAACATGAATAAGAACAATAAGGTTTAAGTGTGACATGTCAGGTGCACAGCGCGAGACACGGGACACCGAATATACTAACAACAACATTCAGAATCATCATAAGAATCATAATAATAATTACTACCGGAATGTCCGTTATACCGGAATCATTATTACACACACACACACCTCTCTCCCTCTCTCTCGGTCTGTTTTTTTTTTTTTTTTCAATAAATCATCATTTCCCTTTAATGTACATTTTCCCTCGTCTGTTGCCATGGAAACGAACCTTTTCCGCAGTCCGGCTGGATGGCGAGCAGGTGGAGGAGGAATATTCGTCCTAAAACGGTCCACATCGCGTTCACACGGCTTCCAGTCCAGAAGACAAAGGGAGAGACCCGGGTTAGAGTACTGTCTCTGTCTCTCTCTCTCTCTCTCTCTGTCTCTCTGTCAGTTTCAACCAGTGACGATTACACGAGTGGGCGTGGCTTCAGCCAATCCGCCACCCCCGTCATAGCTCGCCCCGCCCCCCCACACTTCATAATATACTGTATATACCAACATAATTTGACATCTTTATTATAATCAAATATTATAACGTGCGCTGGTCACGTGACATTAATAAGACCTTACAGTATATAATCCATATATAAATAGGTCACAACGATGACTAACATATTTATTTATAATATTTATTTAGTTACATTGCAAAAGAAAATAAATATTATATGACAATATTTCATTAGTGGGCTTGAAGGGTGTCACGTGACGAAGGCAGCCTATAATCGTGATATCATATTTGATAATAATAATACTAATAATAACACACATAAACATACATGTTAGTTTGAATATAATATTTGATGGAGATTATGCTGGAGGGTGTGAATCTGTGGCATTTAACGCATAACAGCCCAGTCGAGTCCGGTGCAGCTCTGCCCCCCCCTCATTATACCCAGCAGGTTTCCTTGTGCCACAGTGACCCCGCATGACCCCTCTCGTGGGGTGAGCGGCACCAGGATGTCGGCAGATTTGGGACAGGACCTCAGTGGATCAGACTTGTTTGTCTGGCGCATCCCACGTGTGCTTGCTTTTGCGATTGTCATGCTGCACTGGCTTTTCTTGGGGGTCGGACCGGACGAGTCTGGCTTTTTGTCCCCGCGGGTACGGCTGAGCCATGGGTGCCCATCACCCTGTCACCAGTTTATTGCTATGGCTGATCACTGCACACAGATCACTCAGGGTAAATCTGGCCTATATTCCCTCCTGTTCTGTCTGTTTTGATCCGAACCCGGACCGTCAAGCTGCACGAATCTGGCTGGAGAAAAAGAAAAGATTATAGCTAAAATGAAAACAATAAAATCCGAGCTGTTTTGGAGGTTGTTCTGAACAGGAGGTTGGAGGGAGCACTGAGCAGCTGAGCGCCTCCCAGCCTGAACATCAAACATCTGGATTTGTTGATCTAGCAATCCTCTGAAGTGTTTATTCCTACAGATGAAGACCCCACGTTCACACTGTTACACATGAGTGCGGTTTAAGGTTTGCTCCGGTGGACAACATCAGCGTTTCCAGGCTCAGCTCATGGGACCATGTGTGATATTGTTTTGTAGTCTGTGGGTTGGGAAATAAAAGCACCGCCCACTCGTTCCCTTTAAATCCACTGTGCAGAAACTACAACTGTGTCAAACGTGTGTGTTTTAAAGAAACAATTTACAAAAATCCTCCGCATAAATACATTAGAAATCACTTGACATTATAATGTGAGTTATATAAAATAACATATTGTCATAATGTCATAAAACAATGTCAGCCTGGTTGGTGATGGTACGGGGCGGACAGAATACCACACTATCCCTAATAAACTAACCATAAAACATCTTTACAGTTACAGTAGTTGTTGTAATGCTCAGAGAATTATGGTTATTTATACATGATATTTAGGGTCACTTCCTGTATTTTTTTATATGATGTCACTGTGCTGCCCATATAAGGAAGGAAGTCAAAAGTTTTGTGTTAAACAGTTTTTCTGAAGTGTGTTACAGTGCTTACAGTACAAAAATACACTACATACTGTATCAACAGAGATGGAAGGTAACTAAGTACATCTACTTTATTACTTAAGTGCGTGGTACTGTACATGGAATTACTGGATACTTTTTTTACTGGATACTGGAGACGGGGAGAGACAGGGAGACAGAGAGAGACAGGGAGAGACAGAGAGACGGGGAGAGACAGGGAGACAGAGAGAGACAGAGAGACGGGGAGAGACAGGGAGATAGAGAGAGACAGAGAGAGAGAGACAAAGAGACAGGGAAAGACAGAGAGACAGAGAGAAACTGGGAGACAGAGAGACAGAGACAGAGGGAGACAGAGAGACAGGGAAAGACAGAGAGACAGAGAGAAACAGGGAGACAGAGAGACAGAGAGAGAGAGACAGAGGGAGACAGAGAGACAGGGAGACAGAGAGACAGAGCGAGAGAGACAGACAGAGAGAGAGAGAGAGAGAGAGAGAGAGAGAGAGAGAGAGACAGAGAGATAGGGAGACAGAGAGACAGGGAGACAGAGAGACAGAGACAGAGGGAGACAGAGAGACAGAGAGAGGGAGACAGAGAGACAGGGAGAAACAGGGAGACAGAGAGACAGAGAGAGGGAGACAGAGAGACAGGGAGACAGAGAGACAGAGACAGAGGGAGACAGAGAGAGGGAGACAGAGAGACAGGGAGAAACAGGGAGACAGAGAGACAGAGAGAGAGGGAGACAGAGAGACAGAGAGAGAGAGAGACAGAGAGACAGGGAGACAGAGAGACAGAGACAGAGGGAGACAGAGAGACAGGGAGACAGAGAGACAGAGACAGAGGGAGACAGAGAGAGAGAGTCTTTTACCATGATTAAAGGCTACTGTAAGTTAATACAAGCTCAGTACTTTAAACGCTTCAGTAAATTTGAAGGTAAACACTTTTGTACCTTTGTGAGTGTGTGTGAGTCAGAATGATCAGATGGTCCCTGATGAACGAGTCGAGGGCGACGGTGCTGAGGGAAAAACTCCCTGAGATGTGAAGAGGAAGAAACCTTGAGAGGAACCGGACTCACCAGGGAACCCATCCTCATCTGACACATCAGTCACGAGTCCTCTGAGAGCAGCTGTCTGCATCAGCCGAGGACAGGAGCGTCTTCAGCACCAGCAGGATTTGTGTCCTCTGTCCACCTCCGCACGTAAAATATTTAATGACACATAACGTACTGTGATATCGGATCGAGACTAGCTTGGTGATGCCCAGCCTGTTGCATCAGTGCCAGTGGTCTGGACCGGGCAGCTTTCACTGGAGGTCAAGGGTCACAGTGTCAGGATAGAAACTGCAGGCATCATAACCAGGGTTACTGGTGTGAGAACGGCGTGTATGCTTCATAATCAAGTTAGATTTCATTTTAGTAGTAATTAGTGAAAATGTTCCAGCTGTTACTTGATGGTTTGTACTAAACATTTCCAGAAACCTGTGCCGTCAGGATCAAACGGTCATTTCTGGTTTTGCATTTTTTTTGGCACCAGAAACGGGAGATATGAAGTGAGAAATTCCATCGGCACATGAGCCAGCCGCACCTGTCCTGCCCTCAGGATGGTGAACTTTACTGTCGCTCGCTCAGACGTCCTGAGGTCGGCACACGCTGCGGCTGAGCTCTCCCGTTCAGTGAAGATTTCGTTTTTAGCCACGCAGATACTATTTCTATTACTCTCGGTGCTTTGAGCCTTGTAAACCCACTTCTGTTCATCTCGTCTGCTTTGGGTGTGTTAGCAGATGAAGGATCTCACAGCTTGCTTTAATTACTGTAAACTAAGTGGTGTTCGGGGAGATCCCGTCTTCCACAAAAGATGCAGATTAAAGAGACACAGGAAGTAGAGTTTTCATTCGATGTCTGAAGGCATATTAAATCACAAGATGCCCGAGAGTGGGATGGCATCACCCACCACACTGTTAACTATACTGTAATGTAGTGCTGGATTAAGTGTGTGTTGGTGTTGTAGTATTGTGTCCTGTTCCACACTACAGGCAGCCTCGCGCTGATCCTCACGCTCTAGGAGATCAGAGATATTACTTTTGGTCTTTAACCTGGAGTATCAGGAGTTGGCATCCTCCACACTGGAGAAGATCATGAATGAGAAATAATAAATGTATCACACTTTGACTGCTTATGAAAAATTCACTGCTTTCTAAAACTAAAATGGATTTTTCTTTCCAGTGATCGACTTGGATGAGGGTTCCACGTGCAGGGTCAAACTTGGCACAAGCCGCAAGACGAAGACATACGATCAACGAAAAGTGTCCGGAGAGGTCGCAGCTCTGGGGTCACCAGCTTCCTCCGGAGACTCGCTGAATTTAAACGAAAAACTTCGAACTGATTATCCTTTTGGTTCGTCTCTCCAGCCTTTTAACAGGATGGTAATGATAATGCATGACTTATTCACAAAGACTGCAAAAGAAATGCTGATAACTTACAAGTAGTTGAGAATCTTTGTAGCTTTATAAAGAAAAAAAAGTGAAATTAACTGAAAGTTTCTAAAAACTTCATGAAAAGTATGCCCAAGTAACCACCATAGCTTTATTATTGAATTATACGTCCTGTTTGTATAAATAATTACAGTCTGCACCTCCAGGGTCTGGGTTCGATTCCCGTCTCTGTGTGCATGGAGTTTGCATGTTCTCCCTGTGTTTGGTGGGTTTAATCTGGGTTCTCCTGTTTCCTCCCACAGTACAGAGACGTGCAGATTAGGCTAATTGGCATTCCTAAATTACCCAAAGTGTGTGAGTGTGTGTGTGTATATGTGTGTGGATTGGCACCCTGGGATACGGTCCAGGCCCCCTGTGACCCTGAATACTGGATAAAGTGGTACAGACGATGAGTGAGTGAGTGAGAAACTGGTATGGCGGTCACAATACTCTCGAGCCGCATTCCTACATACACAACATGTTAAAGCTTCAAATTCCACACAGCAGACTTTAATCACATCGTAGTGTGTGTACTCTAGAAACTAATGGTGTAAACAGTTTTACACCGGCTAATGTATTCATTAATATTGATGAAAAGCGTTTTCTCAATTTTAGTCAGTTATACTGTTTGAAATCGCACCAAAAATATTAGTAAATTATATATCACAAAAAAAGGGTATAAACAACAATCAGCATACACTTTTATTAAACTAGGAGTGTGTTTACCAAGGACATTTGGAATCTATTTCATATATAAATAAGTGTCTATAAAAACAGTATTTGCATTAAAACAATACAGTATAAAAGATGAAAAGTGTGATTGTGAACTTTTAATTATAATAGAACATATTCACCATATAGTTTTGTTGGTTTAAGTCTTAATTGATCGTTAAGACTTTTCCTGACCGAATGAAACACATTTAATTAACTTTAATTAAACCAACCAAGGGATTTGATTTTCTGGGAACATGTCTTTAATTATGGGTTAAAGTTAAACACAGTGTGTTCTTTATAAATGAAAGCAAATGTAATATTAATTCAGTTTTATGTTTGGATCAATTGAAACATTTTTACATTGAATATTAGGTTGTGTTGGGGCGGGTTGGTGTCAGGACGACTGAAGAAAATGAAATAAAATGAATCCTTTCACCATATTTAATATTCAGAGCTAAAGGGGAAGAGTTATGAGATTTTGGATGGAAGGCCATGGAGGTGGAAATCCCCCTGGACACACACACACACACAGACACACACAGACACACACACACACAGACACACAGACAGACACACAGACACACACACAGACACACACACAGAAACACACACACACACACACACACACACACAGACACACACAGACACACACACACACACACAGGAACACACACACACACACACACACACACACACACACACACACACACACACACACACACAGACAGACACACACAGACACACAGACACACACAGACAGACACACACAGACACACACACAGACACACACACACAGAAACACACACACACACACACACACACACACACACACACACGACACACAGAGACACACACACACACCGACACACAGAGACACACACACACAGAGACACACACACACACACAGACAGACAGGCAGGCAGACACACAGACACACACACAGACACACAGGCAGACACACAGACAGACAGGCAGGCAGACACACAGACACACAGGCACACACGCAGACAGGCACACACGCAGACAGGCACACACGCAGACAGGCACACACGCAGACAGACAGACACACAGGCAGACACACAGACACACAGGCAGGCAGGCAGACACACAGGCACACACGCAGACAGGCACACACGCAGACAGACAGACACACACGCAGACACACAGGCAGACACACAGACACACAGGCAGACACACAGACACACAGGCAGACACACAGACACACAACACACAGAGACACACACACACAGAGACACACACACACACACACACACACACACAGACACAGACACACACAGACACACACACAGACACACAGACACACACACACACACACAGACACACACAGACAGACAGACACACACAGACACACACACAGACAGACACACACAGACACAGACACACAGACACACAAGACACACACACAGACACACACACACACACACAGACAGACAGACACACACACAGACACAGACACACACACACAGACACACACACAGACACACACAGACAGACACACAGACACACACACAGACACACACACACAGACACACACACACACAGACACACACAGACACACAGACAGACACACACACACAGAGACACACACACAGACACACACACACAGACACACACAGACAGACACAGACACACAGACACACACACAGACAGACACACACACACACACACACACAGACACACACAGACAGACACAGACACACACACACACAGACACACACAGACAGACACACACAGACAGACAGACACAGACACACACAGACACAGACACACACACACACAGACACACACAGACAGACAGACACACACCTGGCCTGTAACAGCAGTGTGTGAGTGTCAGCGCTGTCTCGCTCTCACGCTCTAAATAACCCGAAACGATACAATGTCCAGTGTGACGTCACGGCTCCTGGTCTGCTGATTGTTTGATTGACAGGTCGTTTAAACAATAACGGCGTTAATCGCCGGCGGCCGGTTATCAGTCGGTTAAAAATGGAGCACGTGAGGAGCCGCAGGAGCCCGAAGTGCGCGCGCTGCCGCAATCACGGCTTCTCGGTGCCGCTCAGGGGTCACGCGGGCCGCTGCCGGTTCGCGCGCTGCGCCTGCTGGAAGTGCGCGCTCATCACCGAGCGCACGCGGATCACGGCGAGACAGCGCGAGGCAGGCGCGACCGGAAGCGGCGCAACGGAACCGGACGGGGAGGAGGACAGGACGTACACCGAGCTCCAGGTCGCGGGCCCGGTACCGGAATTCCCGAAGTCCCCCTCATACGCCTGCACGCGAGCTCCGGACAGCGCGGGGCTGAGAGGTACCGCGCCGCGTGACGTCATCACCGCCAATCATGAGGTTTAATCCGGTTGAGTTTAACGCGGTTTAATGTTGCGCGAGCCGCGGCGTCAGTCAGACTGATCATCATTACAATTATAACAATATAATACATTTATAACTTTATATATAATATTATAATTAATATGATAAAAATAAATAGTCATATTATTGAGATGTTTTCTTTAACACAGAACATATATTAATTTGATCTGTAAAAAAAAAGAAATGCAATTTATATGGAAAATGATTCAGCATAACTTCTATTAAACCAGGAGTTTGTGTTTTACACAAAGGAAACTCTGTGACTTTAAGCTGTTACACAGACTGTGGCCTTAAAATCATAACAGATTCCACAGTTTTCCTGTAGCTTTGCTGCTTCGAGTTTACACTCTTAATTGACTGTTAAAACTTTTCCTGAATTAATAAGAATATTTACATTTAACTTTAAAATGTCTCAACCTAAGATGTTTTTTCCCGTCTTACATTATGGGTTAATTTTTAAAAATTAAACAGATCTTTTTTTTTAAACATTAAAGCAAATGTAATATTAATTTAGTTTTATTTTTTAATCCATTTGAACATTTTTACTTTTTAAAATGTAATATTACATTTTACTTGAACTTTTATTCAATTGGCTAAATAGTTTGATCTCACATTAGTTAAATAAACAATTTAATCAGCTATATTTCATGAAATACAGCCATCCTTATTTTTTTGGAATTTTAGCAGCAGTGTCAGAAATAAAAAAAGGAAAACCGAATTAATTTATTTGCAAATTAAGGTTAATTTATTAAAATAAGCAGCAGTGTTGTTTAAAAAGAATAAATAAAATTATTAAAACTATAAACTTGTCATTAATATCTAGGTTAGAGCCTGCTGGTTAAAGTGACCCCCACCAAAAAATCAATAATAGAAAATTATAAACATAATAATAATAATAATAATAATAATAATAATATAATATGATAATAATAATGATAATAATATGTATTATTATTATTATTATAACAATTTTCCCATTAAAGGGTGATTTCATAATTCATTCATTTACATTATTTATAATCTTTAGAATAATTTACATAGCAGTACTAGTTAAGTCTTCTCCATCAAATGTAACTTTTCTTTGTGATTAAATATAAAAGAAATGCAAAATAAAAATATCGCGGACTTAAAACACACAAAATTACAAACCCAAAATAAAACTGGTAAGGAAATTTGTATTTGTGTAATGTCACCTTATATTACTTATATTTAGGAATTTTTATTCTAATAATAATTATAACATATCATTTATTATAATAAGTACAATTATTGTTAAAAACTTATTTTTTAACAATATATTTTTGTAATCTTTAAAGAAGGAGAGGAATAAAGTTGTATATAGATATAAAAATATATAGCGGCACACACTTTTACCAGCAGCATTCTCTGTGGTTTTGTTTAAAAGTGTGTGTGTGTGTGTGTGTGTGTGTGTGTGTGTGTGTGTCGCTGTGGAATGGAATAAATGCATGTTCAACACTGATTTTAGTGATTATTTCAGTGATTTAAATTTTTTACGCAGGGCAGCTTTTCAACATATTTAGAATAAAATTTACAACATAGTTTAGTTACATGTTACATGTTTAGTTAAATGTGTTTCATATTTAAATTTCATTAATAATAATTACATTTACTTCACATAAATGTTTACAAATATACACTGTTTAAGCAGTTACATTTCTTGAAAGTGTTTACGTAGATTTATGAAATCTTTTTTCAGATCAGTGTCAATGTAGTTATTAAAATATATGACGAAAGATTTTATACCACTGAAATTTATTGTTAAAATAAAAAGACGATATTAACATCAGCACTGGCCGAGCAGAAATATTCTTAGTGAAAGATGAAAGTGAAAAAAAGTTTATTTGATAATTAAGGTACTTATAGGGTATATAGAACAGTAAATGCAATGTTACGCATCCTATGTGCATACATACAGGCGAAACACCACCGAACCACCAGTACCCCAGTATCAAGCCCGAAATTATTCACACCCCTGGCAAATTCTGACTTAAAATAAATTTTTGTTTGACCAGCAAGTTTTTTTAAAACAGGAAATGACCCCGGCGTCTCCAAGGAGATAATCAGACGATGTACAAGAGGCGTCATGGTGGAAAAAATATGAAATATAAATTATATAAAATAGAAAATAGAAAAGCCGTCCTAGATATACAGCTCTGTAAAAATAAGGGAGCTCTGCAAAATAATTGTAAAAACAGCTGCATGTGTTGGTGAGACGAACAGTTTAGTTTTATTTTTTGTGAACTGCTGATAATACAGTATTTCTCCTAAAGTTAAAATATAACTATATATATATATAAAGACTCTATAAAAACTTTACATATATTAATGTCATCTTTAAAGAATGAGAGAAATGTAGCGTACACGTTTATTGAACCAGGAGTTTGTTTTCCTAATAAGGCATATTAAATTAAATTAAATTAAATTTGAATTAAAATGTGTTTACATTAAACCATCACATAAAAAAATAAAATAGAATTAAAAAAGTCGAATAAGGAAATTTACATCATTTATAAAATGTATAATATTATTTAATAATATATAAAACAGTAAATACTTTCGAAATGTTTTACATGAATATGTGAATATATAAAGACAATATAAAGAGATTGTATAAAAATAATCTGATCTTAAAAAGATGCTGTAAAATCATTAATAAGTATTGGCACCGTTTTAATATAGGAATTTCATAACATGAAGATAATTCAAGAGCAGCAGTTATTTGTTCCTGATGTTGTTGTTGTTGTTGTTGGAGTTGAATCTTTTGATAGTGTTTATAATCTGTATATAAATGATGGCGTGTGTGTATGAGCTTTGGTTCTGTCCTTAACAGCATTAAATCTCTGCATTATTTTCAAAGTGCAGTGTGAGTACTACATACCACAGACCCCCCTGAGCGCCGTTTACCCGGGCGACCTGCCCCTGCCGATGCCCCTCCCCCTGCACGGCCGCTACGCCAGCGTCCTCGCGCAACCGGGCTTCATGGTGAGCTTGGGGATGCCCGCGCTCGGACCCGTCACGTTCCCTCACGTTCCCCCGGCTGCACTGGTGGAACACAGACAGGTGGGAGTCACGGATTTTAACTTCCATGTTAATTACATTTATTAAAAGTCTTAAAGGATTTTAATAAGTTTATATTCACATGTAACGTCACCAGGTCTGAGGAACGAGTGTGTTCCTGTTGGCGTGTGTTATAGCAGCTGTAAACGGTCGTTCCCTCACCAGTCTGTGGAACCGAATTATTTGAGTTTTCATTATTTCGTATGGGAAGGTTTAATTTGGTGTACGAGTGTTTTGAAATACGAGTCTGCTTCCGGAACGAATTATGCTCGTAATCCAAGGTTCCACTGTAAATGTTAAAAGTGTTCCACTCTGTACTACTGCTCCGTGTGTGTGTGTGTGTGTGTGTGTGTGTGTGTAAATATATATTATTATTATTATTATTATATTTTTTGTAGGAAGCTCCAGGTTTCTTTTACGTGCCGTACCTCCCACACCCTGATCTCCACCAGCCCGGCGTCTGGGAGCGAGTCGATGACGTCGTCGTGTCTCCTCTACGAGACGGACCTGACTCGGGTACGAGTGATCAGAAAAATGTGAAAAAAAAACAAACAAACAGAATATCTGAGGCAATTAAACGTTATAAATATGTGTCACAGTTATAGAAGAGGCACAATAATGCTGAATCAGACGTCACCGCGAGGTGAAGACGAGGCTCGATCAGCACTAACGCATGACTTTTCATTTACATCGCGAGATCGTTAGTTTGTTCAGGTTACAGTCGCGGTCCTGGAACATTTTGGCCAGTAGAGGGTGCATTACTGAGGCTACACTAAAGCTACACTTACATTCCCTCTTTTGAATATTAAGATTTTTCATTTTTTTTACACACATGACAGGAACAGAAGTGTTTTGAAGTGTTTTTGTGTGGAAAACATAAAATGTACAATTTTAACAACCCAATGTTTGTTATTGTTTACAGCTTTTACGTTTTAAACGACCAGCGGCGGTAATAACTCTGTAAGTGAACAATAATGAATATCATAACTCTGATAATGATGAGCTACGATATTCAGCACTGTGAACTAAAGTATCTTATCTTTTCATGTTTAAATGCGAAAGTGATGAAGAAGGCGGAGTTTATTCATATGGCACTTCTAGCAGCAGCTGCAGGACTAAAGACACAAACACGCCCCTGACGTTTCTCCTCCTGATTACACTGTACATATAACCTGAAGATTGTTAGTTTAAATCACAGCTTTGGTCTAAATTTGTTCTTTTTTTCCTCCCAACTCAGGATTAACTGAAGGCAGCCCACAGCGATCCTCCACACCTCCAGAGGGCGCTTTTCATTCAACTCAGGAATAAAACATTACAGCTCCAAGTCTCTCTCTCAACGCTGCATCGATCCTAAGCTAAAAATCCAGGTTCAGTTTCTACACCAGATCATCGCTAAACGTTCTGTGTTCCATGTTTTCTGTCGTTTCTACATTAATGTTTCGAGCCGAAGCTTCAGTTCCCTGATAAATGATCAAAGAGGATTTACTGTAAATACTTTTACTCTGATGCTACACGGCTTTGTGTTTACTGTGTAGCTCAGAAATGAGTTGTTTGTGCACGGTTTGTATTTTGCAGTGTATTTCATCCTCAAGTGTTCCCACGGACATCTTTACAAACAGGAAAACGTTCTTTTATCAGCACGTGGAGCCGATTAAACACTTGACTTCAGAAATCTGATAAACACGTTTGACATGTAATGAGAACGTCTCATCCTGGGAGAACGCTGATGTACATGAATATCATAAATGATTGATGTTAATTGATAGAATACGAGTTCAACATTAAGGGGAAAATTGATCAATCTTGAGTACGGCTGTTAAAAACTCATTAAAATGCTTTAAATACTGATTCTGTATTATTATCGTGTTTATGTGATATGACTTTTTTTTTTTTATCATCAGAGAATTCCTGAACAACAGCAAGTAGTCTGTGGAAAAGGGACCTGGTTCTTATTTTGGATATTTAACACATCGCTATAAACACACTCAAATCTGTGGCAGACTGTAGACGCACAATACGCCGATAATGTACTCGTGGGGTGCAAATAATTTAAAAACCAGTTAATTCAATCATTGCATTTCCACCCTCTGAAAACGTCAACTTTTTTTTTTAAGTGAAGAGTGCCAATAATTTTGGATTGTAATGAAACAAATACACTACTAAAACAATTCGCTGCACTTCATCTTTTTGCCCACAAGGTGTCACTAATTTGCTCTATTCAGTGAGTCAAATTTTAATTTTTAACTGGAGAAAAAAATTTGCACTTTTTATGTTTCAGATAATTAATGAAAATAAGACTAATTGAAATTTCATTTAATAAAACAATTCTTAAAATATTACTACCCAAGTTAAAGTTTTATAACGTGACTTACAGAATAAAAAAAAATGCATGTCTGCATATGGATGTGGATGAAATTCTACAAATACCTACAACTATGGAAAGAAAAAGGGGAAATTATGGAAGCTTGTGTAGCTTGTGTGTGCTAGACTGCTCTTTAAATTCACGGAAAAGTCGACTACTTAAGTAAAGCATGATAAAACTTCACGGCTATAGTTAGGAAAGAAATAATAACTGGCTATGAAAATGGCTTAAAGGAGTCGAGTCTTAATAGTGAGCCAATAACACGTGCATTATTTCATTCACTTTTTAAAAAATTTAATTCCAAGTAATATTGTATGTCAAGTGAGTCCTTGGTTCCGATTCGTCATGCAGCCGCCAGGTTTGTGAACAAGTCCGTGTAAATCCACACAAACTTTGGCTCGTGTGCGACAATAAACGAACAGAGGAGTACAGACGTCCTGGATAAAATAAAAATAAACCAACAAAAACACATCGTTCACAGGACAGGAAGTAATGAAACAACATAAAATTATTGTTTTAAAAATATGCATTTAAAGGCTTTTTTGGGTGAGATTGATGAGTAGGTCCCTCTTCAGAAACCGCACACCCCACACACACTACACCAAGCTTCCCCCACGAGTGTGTGTGTGTGTTTGGAGCAGCTCGTGCCATCACAGAGGTCCGCTGAAGATCAAGGAAGCCTCATCAGATCTCCAGGTTAAAGATGTTAGTCACGGTCACGTCTCACTTGCGCTGCTTCATCTTCCGGCGCGCGTCTTTGCCCGGCCGCTTCTGTCGACAGACATCAGAGGAAAATCACCACACTGACAAAACGAGCGCGCGATTAATCAGGACTAACGATCATCATCATCCGATCTGTACTGCGATTCTGTAATTGTGAGTTTATATGTTCTTATCCAATATATCCAGATATTATGTAGATTTAATTTTCTAAATTCTAAACAAACTTGGCAAATAAATAGTTTAGAGCACCATCTGTAGGATTATAATAGAACTGCAACATTTTATCCCCCTTAAACGCAAAAGTGGGTGTGTGTGTGTGTGTGTGTGTGTGTGTGTGGGTACATCATTGATTTTGTAGTGTGTTAGTAAATATTTTTGTGTGTAAATATTTTTTATTCATATATCTTTGCGTTTGAGCATTCTTCTAAAGTACTATATATGCAGGAACCCTCTAGTGGTAGAAGAATGTAACTGCAGGTAAACTGCTCTCACTGCCCACTGATCAACAGAACAGAGTAACGACCGACACTGATGTGGTTTATATATACACACACACACGCACGACGGGTGTGTTACACTCTGATAAGTCCGACCCCAGGGCGACATTTCACTACTGAACATTAAAAGTTAAACATTAGCTGTAAGGATTTCTACTCACGTTCTTCTTTCCTCCTTTGCCGAAATTCTTGCCCACTTTGCCGTGAGCGACTTTGCCGCGGAATCCCGACACGTCGTCGTAGCTCTCCTTCGTGTTCCACTTGGAGCCTTTCTTTTTGCCACCGAACCCAAACTTCGAGTCCTTGTACTTCCTCTTAGCGTTAGGACTAAAAACAGAGAGAGCGGGATTTTCTCACTTAGTCACAAAACAGAACGTGGCAGGTTTTTTTTTTCCTTCACAAAAATGAGACATTTAAAATATATATATTTTTTATATGTACGCGATTTCCTGTGTTAGCTCCGCCTACTTCAAGAACCGCCTCTTAAACTTTGTTACGTTCCATCAGGAGCGAGCTGCAATGTGACTCGATAAACACTTTAACATGCGTTAGATAATCAGATTAGGGCTAACAAACACAAACAAACCAACTGAACTCTGATTAGCCATTTGATTTGGTCTCCAGTGTGAAACTAATCACCCGATGACACAAACCTTTAATTATGATTCGCCTGTATGACTGATGAGGTCATCAAGAGCTGAGCTTCAATTACACTTTTATTAAACGTCTAGGAAAATAAATCGTGTGTAAAATTGAATACAGCGATTTAATCAAACAATCTAATAAATAAAAACAATGTCTATGATATCACTGTGAAAGCGACACGGTCGTGTGTGAGCGCGCTGAGCCGGCGCGATCGTGGGGCGAGGTGTGGCAGGAGTGTGGCAGGGGTGTGGCGGGGGCGTGGCTCGGCCCTGTCGTGTCTCTCACCGTTTCTTGTTGATGTGCGGTTTGGACGGTGCTGACGCTGCTGCTGCTCCTTTCTTCCCCTCATTGTCTCCTTCCAGGAAGTCCAGTTTGTCAGTCATTCCTGTTACACATCATCAACGCTCCGTCACCATGACGACACCAGAATAAAGGGGGGGGGGGGAAAACACTAAAGGGGGGGAAAAAAAAAATCTAAACCTTTCTGATATCTCTTCACCGCCGCCATCATGGACTTCTTCTCCTTCTGCCTCTTCTGTAGGACCTGGACCTGGACCTGGAGAGGAAGACACAGCATCATGACATCGCCATCACATGTTACAACGCTAGAGAACGCATAAAGTAAAACAATATTCAAAAGATTAGAAATAAATAAATAAATAAATAGGTTTTGGTGTTGAGGTGAGAGGTCACCTTCTTGCCGAACTTCCTCTGTTCTCGCAGCTTCTTGGCTTTCTCAGATTTCTCCATCGCCATCTGCTTCTGGATCAGCTTCTTCCTGATCTACACACACACACACAAAGCAGAAATGAATTCGCCATAACTTCTAAAAACAACGCACATCAGGTTTTTATATTCCTTAATTCTTAAACACCACACACACACACACACACACACACACCTTCTGCATGTGCTGATCTGATTTGGCCATCTCTGCAAAGTAGTCGTCGGGTCGTTTAGTAGAGATGTGTGACTTCTGTAACCTGGGCAGCGCCTCCAGAACCGTCGCCTGGGCCTGTCGGTAACTGCAGAACAACAAGACACAACACACGAGGGTTACAGCAGCGGGTCGCAAACATTTTCTGTCATTCCCCACTTAAGGGGGAGGGGGGCGAATTTTCAAGTCCCACTTGTCAACAAAATGATAACGAAATCGGCCAAGAAAACGACCCGGTTAGTGACGGCAGTAAAGTTAGTTTTATATTCTCATCTCCGGCTTCAATAGCTGCGTAAATAAACCCAGAGATAAGATCCTCACATGTACATACATTTCCTCTCTACGTTGTCTTTAAGCTGCAGCCGCCTTTTTCTCGATTAAGCGTTTAATTATAGATGTTTGAAGGCATAAACCCCATTATTCTCTAATGATTTAGGGATCATCGCAAAATGCCGCACGCCAACAAAAAGCGTTAACGCTATTGATCTTCACTTTTCTTCAGCGTCTGAAGGATCAAAAAGCAACTTTGTTGCCACACTGGAAACTAGAAATGCCAGACTAGTACAGCCTGATAAAATATTAATCTTTTAACAAAAATACAGAAACATCAGCACACACATGGGAACGAATGATAATTATGAACGATTCCTCATATTGTTCCATTAACACGCTGACGTTAAACAGTTATTGTTGCACTATGGTTCCACTTTTTCTCCCGGCGCCAACTGATGTTATTTAATTTACATACATTAATGATCCATTTCTTTGTATGTGATTGTTTTGTTTTTTTTTTTTTAAACCACATTTTAGTCTCGTCTTTTTTCATTAATGATGTCGCATGCTGATATCGTCACTGTTCACGGATATCTGTGACGTCTTGTCATGTCTAAAAAAAATTTTTTTTAAATGTCGTCAACGAATCCTTTTTTCTGAATTATTTTTGTTGAGGAAATTCACCCTAGTGTGAGGCTTAATAATGACCAGTTTTAATTAAATTAACTTTGTTTATTTTGCATATTTAGATTTTCTTGATTACTGAATATTTTAATTGACTTATTATAATATTCTTATTTACTTTGTTTACTTACGTCATCTTACACTTTTTAAACTTCATTTTATTTATTTAGTTTCTTTTTTTATTTATACTTTTTAAGTAAAATGACTTTACAGGTGACTGAACATTAAGTATTTTTTTTTTAGACGTATTTGTTTATATTTTACCTCAGACATTTCATCTTAAACCCAAGCTCAGACACTTACAAGTACATCTCTCTCTGAAAGTCGTCGTCCGCCCTGACCTCGTCTCCGCCCGGCCTCGGCTCCGCCCTCCCCTCCGCTTTAGCCACGATGTCGTCGGCGGGCGGCGTGGTGAGGTCGAGCCGCTCCACCCAGGCCAGACTCCTCTTAAACTCCGCCAGACATTTCTTCAAACCCTCCTGGTGACACGAGAACAGAAGCCTCGTTACGATGAAACCTCCAGCTCTGATTTATTATCATTATTATTCATCTCTCAAAGACACACAGAGTTCAACACTCACCACGTTGTTCACAGCTTTTTTAGGTTCTTCTAAGGGGACGTTCATGCCGGGTTTGAGGAGACCCTGGGAGAAGGCTTCTTGAAGCTTAGAGATAAAAAAAAAAAAATTCATGAATTAAGAGAAATGTTAAATGCTTTCAAGCAACATCTGGCATTCATCAGTTAACATGTACAATATTAACACGTCTGTAACAGACCTGAGCAACAGACTGTAGACCTGAAGCGACCCCAGATCATAACACTGTCTCCAGAGGCTTGTACAGTGGACACTATGCATGATGGGAGCATCGCTTCATGCGCTTCCCTTCTCACCCTGACACGCCCATCACTCTGGAATACATCACTCAGTCTGGACTCATCAGGTCACATGACCTTTTTCCATCACTCCAAAGTCCAGTCTTTATGATCAGTACTAAACTAAAGACTTTTATCTGATGAGTCTCACTAACGAGTGGATTTATTATGGACACACAGCTGTTTAGTTCCAATCCTATGAAAACTCATTACATTGTGTGTGTGTGTGTGTGGAACTGCTATTATTGATTTTATTACAATTTTATGCCATTAAAAAAAAGTTTAATGAGTAAGTTATCAAACAAACTTCAAATACAAGAGTTTAACATTTAACTTCAGATTAAATTAATAAATTAAACACAAAGCTACATTGTTGCTGAGCTGCGCGAGTCCGTCATCTGCCTCATTATTTTTTCTAAACAAACTTGGCGAATAATTCAATCCTAGCACACGGGATGAGAATATGTGAATAGTTCAGAGAGCGCCACCTGTGGGGTTATAAAGAAACAGCGATGTTTTGCCAAATAAATTTTTTTTTAAAGGATAAAAGGATTTGAGTCAGTCAAAAGGGCCATCCAATCCCTTTACACCCAAAGTGAAAGCTGTGTTCGGATTCTCGGCAGTAAGTCAGACTTGTTTCCAGCGGGTGTCGGCCTCCGCCAGGGCTGTGCTCGGTCACCAATCCTGTTTGTGATTTTCATGGACAGGATATCAAGGCGCAGCCGTGGAGGAGAGGGTACCCAGTTTGGTGAGCTAAGGATTGCATCGCTGCTTTTTTTTGCAGATGATGTGGTCCTGATGTCATCGTCAGTCTGTGACCTGCAGCGCTTGCTGGATCGGTTTGCAGCCGAGTGTGAAATGGTGAGGATGAGGATCAGTACCTCGAAATCTGTGGCCATGGTTCTCAGCAGGAAACCGATGGATTGTCTACTCCAGGTAGGGAGCGAGTCATTACCCCAAGTGAAGGAGTTCAAGTATCTCGGGGTTTTGTTTACGAGTGATGGCATACTGGATCATGAGATTGGCCGGAGAATCGGAGCAGCGGGGGCGGTATTGCAATTGTTTTACCGCACCGTTGTGACGAAAAGAGAGTTGAGCCAAAAGGCAAAGCTCTCAATTTACCGGCCGATCTTCGTTCCAACCCTCACCTATGGTCATGAGCGTTGGGTCATGACCGAAAGGACCATCGCGAATACAAGCGGCCGAAATGGGGTTTCTCAGAAGGGTAGCTGGCTTTTCTCTTCGAGACAGGATGAGAAACTCAGTTATCCGTGAGAAGCTCGGAGTAGAGCCGCTATACCTTTGCGTGGAAAGGAGTCAGTTGAGGTGGTTCGGGCATCTAGTAAGGATGTCACCAGGACGCCTTCCTAGGGAGGAGACCACGGGGCAGACCAAGGACTAGATGGAGAGATTATATCTCCACACTGGCCTGGGAACGCCTCGGGATTCCCCAGTCAGAGTTAGCAGATGTGGCTGGGGAAAGGGAAATTCGGGGTTCCCTGCTGGAACTGCTACCCCCGCGACCCGATTTAGGATAAGCGGTTGAAGATGGAGATGGAGAGAGCAAACATATTAACATATTTCATAGAATTTCTTGGCATAAAGTAACTCCTTAATCAGAATAAAACTATTAAAGATAAAAGGGGAATATAATTATGTTTACACCTTATCAATTATCATAAGTAGCAAAAACAAGTGATGAAGATATAAAAACAAAATCCCAGAGACAGTTTTAATGTGAAAGACATAAATAAAATGAATTACATTAAAAGTCCAGTTTTGTATTGGAGATCCAGTCTTACACACCATAATACAACATACTATAATAAAATAGTACAAAGTGCGGTTTTGAAATGTAATGTACTAAATAATGTAATATAACATTTTGTTCATATATATATATTTATAAATCTCTAACCAGAGCTAACTTTCCCCCTTCATTAGCATAAAGCTAACAGAAACAAAACACAAAAAAGAGCTAAAAACTCCAACCTCTCCGTCTGAGAGCTCACAGTCCTCCTCGTCAGACTCCGCTCCCAGCTGGAAATCATCTTCCGAGTCCGACATCTTTAACAGACAGCGAGATAAAAGATGATTAAGATAATTCTTCAGACTGTTTTAAGGGGCTCACGTGCGTTTCCCAGTCGTGGCTTGCTGAGCGACTTTGTGCTCGCGCGAAAACAGTCCGGGTAGCGCAGTGACTCTGTGGAACAAACGTTCCGGCCCGTCCCGCGTCGCTCTCTCTCTCTCTCTCTCTCTCACACACACACACACACACACACACACACTATTATTATTAATATTAATATTATCAGTGTACTTATCGGTAAAATAATAATAAAATATTAAACCTTTTCACATTTTTCTAACGCGCAGGTCCGCGGGACTGTGGGGAGGGGTTACTGTTTGCCGTTGCCATGGTTACTGTACACCGTGACCGGGGGACGTGAGCTCTCGAGCTGTGTTTTGTCTCTGCCAGGAAATTATTACAAGCAAAAATACAAGTAAAAATAGACTTTTACATAACACACATATCATGCGTAGTTAATTTAGCTAATTAGAGTTTCATTCATAAATACATGATTCATGACTTATGGTTTTCCTTTCTCCTTTCCATGACTGAGCAGTAATGACATTAGCTGAGGTCCACCTGCAGCACGTCTTCGGCCTGCGCACAGGGGTGAAGAACAATCTGCACTTTACTGACGAGCAGACGGTGGTGTTTCCGTGCGGGAACAACTGCGCGCGCTACAACATCCACCAGCGCTGCTACAAGTTCATCTCAGGTGAGCGTGAGGTGATCTGTCTCTGCTCTGTTCCGCTTATACCACAGCAGGATTTGTTTAAGACGATGTACTGCATGACGGGGAAGTTGTTCCATGAGCATGTTTAGTTCCTGTGGTCACTGACTCTACAGCAGCTTCTCTATAGGGACAAGTATGTTTTTCCCCAAACCTGCAGTGACGTTGTATCCAAACACACACACACACACACACACACACACACACACACACAGTTCAGTATGGAGTCGGTCCCTCTTTCCTTCTGTAGGGTGTTTATGAGGTCAGACACTGATGTTGGACGAGACGTCCCAGTTCATCCCACAGGCGCTCAATGGGGGTGAGGTCTCAGGGCTCTGTGTTCGGGCCGCTCGAGTTCTCCCACACTGAACTCATCACACCATGTCTGTGTAGTCCTGGCTTTGTGCACTGGGGTGGAGTCATGCCGGAATAGAAAAGGGCTTCACAGAACTGTTATAATAAAAAGTTGGAAGCATAGGATTGTCCATGATGTCTTGAATCTGTGCCAGCATTAAGACTGGGGAGGAGGGATCTGATTTGGCCAAATACATTTCTCCATATAAACACAAATTTTTCTTTTTCCTTGTTGTTTAAAAGTGGATGGAATCCAGTACGTTGCATCAGTGCCAACTTCAGCTCTCATCCCTCATCTTCCCAGCTTTTCCCAATCCAGCTTCCTTTGTCTGCTTTTATCCGGCTCTCCCTCACACACATTCTATCTTCTGTACCTGCTCCCTCTTTGTACGGCTCTGCACCTTTGGTTGGCATCCTGTAAGTTGACTGTAACATTCAGTTCTTCCTTCCTTGGTCAGTGACTCCCCATTCTCATAGACTCCGAACACCTAACGCCTTCTACTCTCCCTGGTTTCGCATCTACTTTGTCCTGTATTAAATGTAAATGTCTCGTTCCGGTTCATTATCACATTCCTGCTGCCGTTGTTGCTTTGATGGCTTGATATTGACCTCAACATTAGCTTTTCTGGTTGCTTCTTGTGCCGGCTCGTCCTCTCGTGCGTCATCCTGATACGTGGTATGTTGTTCCCCCACAAGCCTCTATTTTATGTCTATCTTGAAGTCAATAAGACAAAAAAAGAAAAACTGTTTTTTTTCCTGTTACCAAGCAACCACAATGAACCGTAAACTCAGGAAACTGAAAGTTACACCTTTACTTCTGACTGTACCAAAGCACTGACACTGGAGACTCCTTCCACACGTGTGACTACAGAAACCACAGAAAACTGCTGTACACACATGTGTGGAAGAGCTTCTACTATAAAAGTGACAATATATGAAAACATATTTATGAGGGTTCTATTGGATATTTTTTCATAATTATTAATGTGCCACTAAGATCTTGACTTAAAATTTTGCTCGTCGCTCACAAAGGGATCATGAAACAGTGGACCAACAAACGATACAGTTTAAGACATCATTTACAGAAATAACTCTGTGTTTATTGAGATATTGGAAAGAATTGATTTTATATTGTCTATCCTTGGAATGTTCCTATCATGAAGAAGTTCTAGTACCACTGAAATCTTAACTGTATCTCACCCAAATTTCTACTATTAAATGAAATGTTAATGGGTTTTTCTGCATGATTTGTGAATGTTACCCCTTGGGTCACCTAAAGAGATCCTGGGCCTCTTGAAAGTCTACAGGGCCCCAAAGCTCCACAAAGCCAAACCTTTTCAATTACCTTATTATTTCTAAGGGTCCACTTGTCACTTATGCGCCCTTGGAATCTTCCCCACTTAACTCCCCCTTCGCTTACTCCACCGCTGGTTGTCCTACAGGTACAGAGAGGAGCCAGGGCATGCAAGCACTCGCCATCAGCCCTAACTGGCGCTACCTGGCCGTGTCAGAGTGCGGCGAGAGAGGCACCATCACCGTCTACGATCTGCAGCATGAACAGAGCCGTAAGAGGAAAGTGCTGACGGGCGGCGACGTCGGCGTGCAGGAGTTTGTCTGTACTGCATTCTCTTCTGACTCAAAGTACCTCCTGGGCCAGGGTGGAGGACCAGACTGGACCCTCTTCTACTGGATGTGGGAGAAGAACAGAGTCATGGCTACAGTCAAGAGCACAAATTCCGGCCCTGTTCATCAGGTAAACGTTTGGTATACGTCAAAAAGACAAACGTCCATGTGAGTGGACTTACATCACAGTTCCGAAGACGATTCTTCTCCGAGCTTCATTATCAGTTCTGCTTAATGGTCTGAAGTTCTCCAATGTTTAAACACTTAATTAATGTCCTATTATTGTATAATTCAAATGTACTGCATCAAATGTTACTCCCACAGTCCAACAACCTGCAGATTAGGTTAATTACCGTTCTTAAATTGCCTGTAGCGTGTGAATGAGTGTGTAAGTGTGTGACTGTGTGTGTGTGTGTGTGTGTGTGTGTGTGTGTGTGTGTGTGCCCTGCGATGAATTGGCCACCTGTCCAGGGTGTACCCCGCCTCGTGCCCTAAGTCTCCTGGGATAGACTCCAGCTCCCCCAGTGCATCATATTTACCCCTTATTTTTAGGGAATGTTTGTTATCTAAGAACTTGCAATTTTTTTCTTTAAATGTGCCTTGTTGTTTAGAATCTGATAGGCCAGTCTTGGTGAGTCATGTGACCTCTGTGGCTGTCAGTCGTTTTATAAAATGTCCAGGTGTGAAATATCTCTCGGACAATTTACAAACATTAATATTAAATAAGCTGTGCTTCAAGTGAAATGTTTGTCCAGACCATTTTCATTTCTCACTTCTCCAGGTCAGTTTCAACCCCCAAGACAACACACAGATCTGCGTGAGCGGCTACGGCACGTTCAAGCTCTTCCGCTATGTGGATGGCGCCCTGAAACAGACCAACTCTGCAAAACTGGAGACGCAGAACATCCTGTCTCACGCATGGATGTCCGAGGAGCGCATCATCGCTGGAACGGAGACGGGACGCCTGCTGGTGTTTGAGTCAGGAGACCTGCGCTGGGAGATGAGCGTGGCCAAGAGGATAACTGAACAGGAGCCTGTGAGGTAGGGAGTCAACATGGCTGGTTTTTATTGTCCTGAAGTAGTTTGCATTAACCCATTGCTGGTTATCTACAGTATTTCAGTGAAGGTGCTATGGTCTGTAACTGTAAGGATTTCATTCAAAGTATGAATTTAAGTCAATGCATAAGATGGTTAGATGCCTCAGTGGTAGTAAGTGTGGAGAAAAGCATGATCTCTCACCCTCAGTGTTATCACAAGAGGTAGGAATGAAGACAAGGAGAAGCTCTGAACTACTGAAGATTGAGAATGCAGAAACAGAGTCTGCCTTAGAGTTTAGGACCGCAGGAGTTACTGGGTGAGGGTATACTGTAGTTCATTACAACATCATTTTTTCCTGGGCGTCTCCTTCACCACAGACAAACGCAGGACGAGACCTCATCGGATCAGGACTCCATGCCACAAGTGACCGCCATCAAGGCTTACTCTAAAGGCTTTGCATGTTCAGCTGGTCCAGGAACTGTGTGTCTGTTTGAGAAAACTGAGGAGAGGTGCAGCTACAGACAAATCAAGGAAATAAGAGTGAGTACAGAAGCCTGACTTGCTTTTGTGATCATCCATATGTTTATGCATACTGAACTATGTCCTGTAGTATCATAAACTCATGATGACCTTCAAATCAGAAGGCAGTCGGTAGGATTCCACGAATTTGTAGCCTCCAGTGTGAAGGGTCACCCCTGTCTGAATGACTTCATTACTCCATTGAGAGAAGAGGCACTAGAGAGCAGGCAACCGAGAGAGATGTTAGGATGGAACAACCAGACAATGTGAGAGCAGAGGGAGTCCTTAGATGTGGCTTTCCCAGGTGACCTGTGAAGATGTCCTGATGTCCCTGGGGATGGACGAAAGAGCAGCATGAAAATTAGGAGACAGGTGGTGGCTAAGATCTCCACCTCTGTTGAGAGATGGACTTCACACATATATGAACAATCTATCCTCTCTGTCCAAGATTTGTACATTATTCTCCTCAAATTGATGTATAAATGTGTAAAATGGTATATTATCTCCCTTAGATACCTCCAGACCCGTGTAGCAACGAGCCAAGTCAGGTGGAGCAGCAGGAGATCTCCAGCATGTGTATCAGCCCCTCAGAGGAGACTCTGGCCATCAGCACGCAGCGAGGCCAAATCTACCTCATCGCACTCGCCTCGGCTGAGATGAGCAAGGTACCACGGGAACATGACGCGCACATGTCATGGGGATGTGTTGTTTCGCAGGTACGCAGTCTTTGGTGCGTTTCTCAATACGGTACCTTGTGTCTGTCATCAGGGTGTGCGGACTCACTTCGAGTTTCTGTCTCACTCTTTTCACTCGGGGATCATCACCGGTCTGTCCGTCTGCATCCGCAAACCGCTCATCGCCACCTGCTCCACCGACCGCTCCGTCCGCATCTGGAATTACGAGACCAGGTGAGAGCAGCTGCGGTCTGAGGAGTCTGTCACTTCTGTGCATCTGTGTTTATCACGAGACTGTTAAACTACACCATATCCTTAGCTTATTTTTCACTTTTTGCATTTGCATTTGCTGGCGTATGTCCCCACACCTCCCCCCCCACAGTGCTTTGGAGCTGTATAAGGAGTTCCAGGAGGAGGTGTACTGCGTTGCCCTGCACCCGTCCGGCCTCTTCATCCTGGCGGGTTTCTCTGACAAGCTCTGCCTGATGAACCTGCTCATCGATGACATCCGCACCTTCAAAGAGTTCCCCGTGCGCAGCTGCAGGGAGGTACAGAGCGTCCCCACTCACCGTCTAGATCCCCATCCTGTCAGAGTGGTGGGACAGATGCCGAATAGAAACACATTCATACTAAGACATTTTGAGACATTCTACGAAGCTTCAACAGAATTTAATTAAGTCTTTGTACAGGAGATGATTAAAACTGTCAGTCATGTTAATTTACACCAACCTGGTAAACACTGTATTTGACTCCGCCCACTATTTTGTACTTCTGGTTAGAAACACTCCATATTCAAGAAAAAAAAAAGACTGTATGTGAAATAACTATGTCTAAGGTGTGTTAAATAGCATGCTGGGTTTCCTCAGTGTGTGTTCAGCCACGGCGGTCACATGTTCGCCGCCGTCAACGGTAACGTGATTCATCTGTACTCCACCATGACCTTCGACAACATCCTGAATCTGAAAGGTCACATCGGCAAGGTCAGTGCAGCTCGAGCATCCGCTGTCAAACGTGCTAAAAAACATAAGGAAATGGGCGTGGCAGCGAGTGGGCGTGGGGTTCAAGCGGCATCAGTGTGAAGGGGGTGTGGTCTCATGTTTATTTACACAACTTCATAAGATGGAAGAAGGAAGTCATGCATGTTTTATTTTTAGTTCTTGTTTTCACAGGTTTTGTTAGGCAGCGAGCTCACGGTTCTTCTTTGATATGATTCTATGTAAAATTAAGAACAAAATACTTATTTAAAATTGTGTACAATGAAAATGCTAAATATCTAAGATCACTTAAAATAAACAAAACAATAACTGTCCATGCAAAACAAATGTAATTAAACAAACTCTCACATTTATATATAAAATGTTCCTGCACTGATATGATCTCAGGGGTATATAGTACCTGGATGAGTGTGTGCATGTGTAAGGTGTGTGTGTGTGTGAGATAATCAGGCGCGCGGCTCTGGCCCGTCAGGTGCGCGCGGTGGTGTGGAGCGCCGATGACAGTCGCCTGGTGTCGTGTGGGATGGACGGAGCCGTGTACGAGTGGAACGCTCTGGGAGGTCGGCGCGAGTCCGAGAGTGTGTTGAAGTCGTGCGGTTACAGCGGCGTGGCGCTCTCGGTCGACGCCAGGAGCATCATCGCCGTGGGCAACGACTTCACGCTGAAGGAGATCCAGGACTGCCAGGTGAGTCCAGAAGGAGAAGAAGAAACTCCATAGCTTTAGTTCATCTGTAGCTGTCTAATCAATGAGGAAGTAAACGCACAACAAGAGGGAGAGGGTTTTTAATTAAATTTTTTATTTGGGATTTATAATTTATGGCTAAGGGGGTGTGGCTTATACTCCAATGAGAGGCAAACAGAGAAGGGTGTTGCTTTTAGTGTTGGCTTATATAGGAAAAAAAATGTAGAAACATGTTCCTGTTCTCAACCACATTCCTCCTGTGAACGCAAAACAAACAAACAAACAAACAAACAGCCCTGAAATGTAGCTCATTTATTGTCTTTTTCTCCCCAAACCCCCTACCACCGTCTGAGCTTGTCCTTGTACGTTTTTGCATTAGGTCCTGAGGGAGGTGCCCTCCGATGACGTGATGTACACGGCCGTTGTCATGACTCGCTCAGGCCGAACGCTCTTCACCGGCACCACCAGCGGCACCATACGGGCCATCAAGTACCCTTTACTCATGCAAAAAGACTGGACAGAGTACCAGGCCCATTCTGGTCCAATCACCAAAGTATGTGTGTGTGTGTGTGTGTGTGTGTGTGTGTGTAGGGGTGTAATGATGAGCTGAGATAGAGAAAGAGTTTTACTGTTAATAATGTTTCATAGACACCGAGAGAAACCGCAACCTGTTTAGTCCTGAAACAGACGTAAAATGACAGCTTGACCTCCGAGTGACCCTGTCCAGTCCATAAAATGGTTGAAATTAAACCCTGAAAGAAAAATAACCCATACTGAGGTGAATAAAGTGTGTTACTTCCTCCCTCTCCTGCACAGATGGCGATCACGTCTGATGATCAGTACCTGCTGAGCGCCTCTGAAGACGGCTGTCTCTTCATCTGGAAAATCACAGAGCAGGAAGGACACCGGCTGAAGCGGGACAAGGAGACGATCCATGCAGAGGAGATCCTCATCACCAAGTCTGATCTGGAGGAAAAGGTAGAAACGTCAGCAGCGTATTCTCAAGAAGCAAATGTGTGATAAGTGAGAAAAAAGATGGTTTTTGTCTGTGTTTTTGCTCAAGACCTCTTTACTCTCGCTTACATAATCCGATCTCTGAGATTTTATCTTGAACATTGTAATCCTGACCCCAGAGAACCTAGTGTGTACTCTGGTTTCCTCCAGTCCAAAGGCATCACATTACACGAAATTGGCCGTTGTATGAGCTATATATATATATATATATAAAAACTCTTCTCATTGCTTCTTTCAAAACTACCAAATGAGCAAACCAGCAGTTGCTGTGATGGAACGAAATGCATTCAGTAGAAAATGTTTGAAGTCAAGAAAAAGTTTCCCCGGCAGTCATGGACTTCTAAGAAGCGCTAGAGGTGCTGATTGACAGCTCTGGAACGGAGAACAACATCCCTGTTTATTTTAAATATTATATATCAACACATTTGCACAATTTACACATAGCTGTAACATTTAGTTTCACATTTACAATATGATTGTTTTTCCTAAAATTATGAAATGGTTCATTTAAAAAAATCGATAAAAGTGATTTCAACTTGGAATTATTTCTCAATACTACAGTATCATTTGTTTTTACCATTTGACTTTCTTCTATCTCTCTTTTACTCAAACCTCATTATCTTTAATCAGTGTTTTTACTTAAACATGATAACAGACGTGCAGGTTTCAGTTTCACTCCTCCAGGTGATTTGAACGTATTAAAAAAAACAAAAAACATTCTGAATATTTATGACATCGTGTTAATACACTTGTCATTAATTCTTGAATCAGCCACAACACACTCATTAAACACACAAAGCCTTTCACATTCGGCTGACAACCTGCTGCCTCCTCCAGAACCAGATGATGCTGGAGCTGAAGACCCGAGTGGAGGAGCTGAAGATGGAGAACGAGTACCAGCTGCGTCTTAAGGACATGAGCTACAACGAGAAGATCAAGGAGCTGACGGAGAAGTTCATCCAGCAGATAGAGTCGATTACATCTGAAAACCAGGTCAGAGCTTCCTGACTCGCACGGCTGGGGGTTTCACATCGTTTGAGATGGTGATGAAGAGCTTTAAGCTGCAGCTCTGCCTCTGGTTGTTACGCTGACACTCGAGACCGGCCAGAGATGTTAAACGGACAGAAAAACATATAAAAAATAAATGACTGCACAATTTTTTCTTTACAGTATTCAGTGTCATGTGAGCACTTTGTGAGGAGTTTACTTGTGCTACGTAAAAAAAAACAAAAAAATAAACGTATAATGTCATATTTGTAGATTTTAATAATTTTGCCTGTATTAATTTATTAGAAAACATTATGTAATGAAAACGTTGCGTAATGAAAAACGGTGATATCCTGATCGGTGATTGAGAATAAGCAAAAGAAAGCACAATTCAGGCTGTATATAGTGTACATGTCTCACACTACAGGTGCTGAAATCAGAGAGGGAGAAGCAGGAGGTCACACACCAGGGGGCGCTACAGGGCATTATAGAGAAACACGCTAAAGAGCAGCACGATATGGGTAAACACACTCACCATGAGTCAGCTGTGTGTGTGCGTGTGTGTGTGTGTGTATACATTTCACACTGCTCTTATACAGCTTATGTTTTATACAGTTTATATTTTACCATCAGGTCTGGTTATTTAACAGAAGTTTCGTTTTCACGTCAAACACCTGATTAAAATTTGCTCCCTATTATTGCTGTCGACTTTCTTCTTTTCTCCGTCACTCCATTCATAGAACCACATTCAGGTATAAAGTTTCAGATTCATAAAAAAAGAATGCAAACATAAATATTACACTGTTCACTACTGTACTATACAGTACAATTCCCTTTAATGTAGAAACCAATACATAGATAGACAGATAGACAGATAGATAGATAGACAGATGGACAGATAGATAGATAGACAGATGGATAGACAGATGGACAGATAGATAGATATACAGATAGACAGACAGATGGACAGACAGATGGACAGATAGACAGACAGATAGACAGACAGATAGACAGACAGACAGATGGACAGACAGATGGACAGACAGATGGACAGATGGACAGATCAACAAGAAACTTGGAAAAGTAAAAAGGTTTTGATTTAAGTTTGTGTTGGTTGTAAGGATTTAAAAGCACCCTTAAGAGAAATCAGAGGTACCTCACATCATTATCATCCTCCACAGCATTCATCGTCCACCTCCAGCTCGCACTGATGCTCTAAACTTTTTCAACTTTGGAGAACAAAGACTTCATGTTTGTGTGAAAAGCCTCTGATGCTCCGGTTTTCTGCCATGATTTCAGTGACGCCGGAATTTGCTTTCAGAATCCACCAACAACCAAAAGCTGATGCTGGAGTACGAGAAGCACCAGGAGCTGCAGGTGAAACTGCAGAAGATGCAGGAGAGCTACGAGGAGAAGCTGCGCGACCTGGAGGACGGACATCTGCGTGCCCTGGAGGACGTGACGCAGTTCTACGAGGTCAAGCTCCAGGAGAAGGTTCTCGAGCTGGGCCAGGTGAGGACGTTGCATTGCAGAACTCTTTACTTCTGTTTGTCTCATCTGTTCCTGACCAAGCTCCACCCCTGACCATGTGAACAGAGATTTATTTATTTATTTATTTATTGGTTGGTATAGTCGCTTTGCACCTCAAGGGTCTGGGTTCGATTCCCGTGCTTGGTGGGTTTCCTCCGGGTTCTCTGGTTTCCTCCCACAGTGTGTGTGAGTGTGTGTATGTGTGTGTTCCCCTCGATGGATTGGCACCCTGGGGGTGTACCCTGCCTTATACCCTAAGTCTCCTGGGATAGGCTCCAGGCCCCCCGTGACCCTGAATACAGGATTAAGTGGTATAGATGATGAGTGAGTGAGACAACAATCATAAATCAATTATTATCAAATAACTCAACATGAATGTAAAAAATAGTTACCACTTAGCCCTTCTCTATATCATGAAGCCTAGTCCTACCGAATAAAGCTGATGACTTATCCATTGTAGCACAACATTATTTTGTAAAGCCACAAATGAAACCTTTGGCTTGTCAATCCTGAAACCTTGTAATCCACACTCCTGTTTTCGTCCTGTCTCTTCAGTGTCAGGACGAGTCTCAGCAGCAGTTGCGAGAGTTCGAGGAATTAAAGAAGCAGATAGAAGAAGACGGCGATCTCGAGCTCCACGACATCCGCGTCAAGTACGAACGCAAGCTCTGGGAGGAAAAGGAGACCAACCTGAAGCTCAATGGAGAGACAAGAGTGATGAAGAAGAAGGTGTGGAGCCATGCTGAGATATCGCCCCGTCCAGAGTTCCCCTTCACAGTCTCCGTCTCATGGTGGACTAACCCGTGTACCGTACGTATCGTTGCAGTTCGCCAGCCTACAGAGGGAGATCGATAACCGCAACCTGGACATCGAGAAGCTGAAGATGGAGCAGCAGAAGCTGCATGGTGTCATCAAGGCGCTGGAGAAGGACATCATGGGACTGAAGCGGGAGATCCAGGAGAGAGACGAGACCATCCAGGACAAGGTGGAGCTCAAAACCAGTCGTTCAGTACTAATTAGCGCCGAGTATGAGGGAGAAGGAGTTGTGTAAAGCTTGGGTTTTCTCTGAGATTGAGTGCATCTGTCAACTCCAAAAATATTGGCACCTTTTGTGAAAAAAGCAACCTAATTAAAATGTACGCAATGTGTTTTTGCTGAAGTGTTATGATTTGTTTGAGCAGAAGTAAGTATGTAAGTAGTATATATTTTACCATGTCTTGTAATGGAGGCTGAAATTATTGGCACCCGAATGCGCTGCATAACTGCTGGATTATTGAGTGTTTTGTACCTCGATCTTCTCGTGTTTTCTTTTCTTTGCGATCACGTTGCCAAGTTTGCTTTGTTTCTCGTTTTCCCGCTTTCGGTCTCTTGTTTTGGATTTGTTCAAAAGTTGCAATGCTGATTTTGGGGTGAAACATTAAGATACATTTATTGTAAGGAATAAGTTTTTGTTGTTTAAATATCTAGAAAGTCCCTGAAAATAATATTTCCTCCCACCTACAGTAGCTGTTGATGACGTGTGATGACAGTGTAATGAAACAGAGGTCTGTTCTTCTCTCTGTAGGAAAACCGCATCTATGATCTGAAGAAGAAAAACGAGGAACTGGAGAAGTTCAAATTCGTGTTGGATTACAAGGTGAACGAGCTGAAGAAACAGATCGAGCCGCGAGAGAACGAAGTGAAGGAGATGAAAGAGCAGGTCCATGAGGTGAGTAGATGATGTACAGTATGTACAGTATATCCTGATGATCAGGTTTGATCTCTTTGTTCGACACCCTGTATGTCGCTGTATTTTATGGTTCGTTCTTTCATTCATTTCATTCCATATTGGAAATGGGTTTTGCTATGGAAAAAAACATTATTATGTAACTACGACTGCACACTAGTGTAGTAGACGCCTGGTATTTTAAACAGTCAGATCAGAGGATGCTGTTGCTGCTGTTTCAGATGGAGGCTGAACTGGAGCAGTTCCGGAAGAAGAGCACTCAGCTGGAGCTCACCATCTCTGATCTGAAGCTGAAGCTCAAAGCCACGGATAAGGAGAGGCAGAAGGAGATCCAGAAGGTTTGTTCGGTTCTTATCGTTGTTGTTGTTGTTGTCATTAAGGTAATAATACAGATTTGTTCAGAAAGATGTCAAGTAACATCGAGTGCCTTGAAGAAAACACTGAGGTTGCATGCGATCTCCATCCAATTTTGGGAGGTTCAGTGGTTTGTGAATCCTGTTTTAAGGACTAAACAGAGGTTTAGGTTAATCTGTGGACTCTTTAGTGTTAGAATGTAAAGATGTCAGTTTATTTGAAGCAGCAAATCAGAGCTGGGTAAATTCATTCTTTTGTTGGTTTGATGTTATGAGTTAAAGTCTTATTAAACGAAGGAACAGGGTTAGGGACTATAGTAACACTTCACGGGTGTGATGTTTGCACCAGGGGCCGCGGTCTCTGTAATGTACCCATGTCAGTATACTTACTGCAAATGTTAGCACAAGCAAAACCTCAGAAAGACCGGTGGCTTAATAACCACCTAACATACAGTAAACATGTTTCTGTGACAAAGCTAGCATAAACAAAGAGAGAGAGAGAGAGAGAGAGAGAGAGAGAGAGAAAAAACTCCATTCTGGTTATTTTGCCTCCTCTACAGATTCCCGCGCATGGGTCAGTGTGCGTCATATCGCAAACCACCTCTAGGGGCAGAGATGAAAAACGTCACATTCCTGCCTGTTTAAAACATTCAACCAAATGATAAAAATGTTCAGTTCTGACAGTACCTGTGGTTTGTAAAGAATGAAAGAGATGATATATCTCTATTTAAGTCATCTAACAAAAGGCTATTTCTCAAGTGGTCAAACTTTTTGGCTGGACAGAGGCACTTGAGGTGCATAACATCTCTGTAGATTTGGTTTGTGATTTCCTGTGTGTCTTTTCCGCTCAGGTCAGAGATGTAGAAGCTGTGCTGCACAGGCTTAAGACCGACCTTCACAACTGTGTGGGCTTCATCCAGGAACCAAAGAAGCTGAAGGAGAGCATTAGAGAGATCAATGAACGCTATGTCCAAAAAACTGATGTGAGATGGATATACACACACACACACACACGCACACACGCACACACACACACACACACACACACATATACACGTGCACACAGAGCCTGTTACGTTAATGCCTGACCGAGTTTGGTGACTGTGACAGGTGGAGATAGTGGGAATGGACGCTGATGTCCAGCGAGAGTACGGCAGGCAGAGGGAGCACATGGAGAGAAACATGGACTCGCTCAAAAGGAGACTAGCAAAGGATATCAAAGTGCACGAGGCAAAGAACATCAAGCTCATGAAGGTTGGGTTTCACATCACGCAAAACAAGAACAACAAATAAAAAACATAGATTTTGTGAATTAATGAAATGTTAATTCTAATATAATATTTTGTGTATAATGATGTTAGTTTTTCACTTGTCTTGAATCATAATCTAAACACACATCCTAGAACATGTTCACATGACCAGTCTGAGATTCGGCGTGTGTGTGTGTGTGTGTGTGTGTGTGTGTGTGTGTGTGTGTGTGTGTGTGTAGGAGAACATCTCACTTATTAAGGAGATTAATGATTTGCGGACGGAGGTGGCGCTGATGCGAGCGCGGATCCGTGACTACGAGACCCAGAGCGGCTTCAGTAAGAACAAGACCAGAGTCGCGGACATCAAGAGTGTGTATTAGACAATGACTGTCATTATATATGATAAATAAATATATACCTTTATATATAACTTAGTTTGTCATGTTTCCACGAAACCACAAATAATAAACTTAAGCTGACATATAATTTATCAACTTTTAATAAAAACATTTTTTCATACTGAAGGTGTAGACTCCTGAGTACTAATCAACACCGTCTCGCCAGTCAGAATGCAGAACTCACGAGCAGCCTGCTGTCATATTTCATTTCATGACTCAGCCTGTGTGAATGATGATGTGTTTATTTCTGCAGCACCGGCCTCTGCGGTGTCACGGCTGAACTTTGAGGGCGAAGCCGAGCGCATCATCGAGCAGCAGCGCCTCGAGATCCAGCGGCTGAGGCAGGAAATACTAGGTCAAGGTCAAGATCAAGGTCAAGATCAAAGCTTCGTCCTGCCGAGCCTGACAAACTCATCAAACCTCAAATTACCGGCTCTCATCACATAAACACTCTTCATAGCATTTAATAGCATAGCTCAATACACCACACACACACACACACACACACACACACACACACACACACTCAATACACCACACACATACACACACGCACACACACACACACACACACACACACACACACACTCAATACACCACACACATACACACACACACACACACACACACACACACCACACACACACACAATACAACACCACACACACACAACACACACACAACACACACACACACACACACATACACCACACAATCATACACACACACACACACACACACACACACACACACAATAACACACACACACACACACAAAACACACACACACACACACACACAATACACCACACACACACCCACACACACACACACACACAACACACACACACACCACCACACACAACCAATACACACACACAATCACACACACACAAACACACACACACACACACACACACACACACACACACACACACACAATACACCAATACAAACACACACTCAATACACCACACACACACACACACTCAATGCATAATACTCACACACACACACACACACACACAATACACCAATACAAACACACACTCAATACACCACATACACACACACACTCAATGCATAATACTCACACACAGTACACTACACACACGTGTGCTTCCATTACACCACATACACACATTTAAATAAAGTGAAGTCTGATAGCAGACCTTGTTTGTGTCCTGAGTTTTTGAGAACTTTTCTTATGATGTATATAAACGTATGTGATTTTGTGCTTCCGTGTGATGGTGAGAAGATCAGGGTGTTAAAGTGCTGCTTCAGACTGGGAGTGATGTTGAAGTCAGTGATTTCGTGGTTTCCAGTGTAAGCGCTGGCTCTGTTGCCCGAGAGAAGAGAATGAGATCATGTGGATGACATCACTGCCACGCTGACAGAATGGCCTTTATACACACAGTGTGACAGCGAGGCCGAACCAGAGCGCGGCGTCTTTTCCACGTGGTCTATTGTGTTCCCTACAATGCCCTGTCAGATCTTACTGCTACTTCATGACCACACTGCTGAAAGCGTGCTGTGTGTGTATTTCTCAGTTTATGGCCCAGAAGAGAGGCGGTGACATTATATATCATGGACGGTCCTGAAGAAAAGAGGACAAGACTCATGTTAACTCTGGGTTTTACATAATAAATAATTTAGCTCTGTATTATTTAAAGGATATTTAATCTTAATTATATTCAAACAGTAATTTAGATGAAAGACGTCACAATATGGATAAAATCCCAAAGTATGCAAATTTCTTGGATTGCAACAAAGACGATTCGGACTAGGAGGAATGATCCATGTGAAGGAGGGTCAGACGGTGAGGAGACGCTTTATGTATGTACAGTATTATATATTATGTACAGTATAGAATCTATTCACTGAGCCGGTGTGAGACAGTTTACTACAGTGCTGTTGCGTTCCTGCTGATTGGTCAGATCTGACAGCTGCAGTCCACAGGTTTAAATCAATGTGTTCGTTGTAATACAGGACCGTTTCTATAGCAACAAATGTATAAGCATTAATATGGTAAAGTTCTTTTGTAGTTTCTTTTTTATTATGATATGAAATAATGACAGAAATGTCTTTGGCCATCTGTAACAGTCGGTGTGAAGCTGCACTTTTAAGTTGTTCGACATCACCAGAACAGAGGAGTTTACTATTTGTGTTTCTTGGTGACATTAATCATAACTAGAAATGCTGTGCTTTAATAAACTCAAATATTTAGGTGTGGAGAAACTAATAAACATGAGAAACTAGAAACAAGAGAAACTAGAGACACACTGAAGAATACTTACATGAGACAAAAGGGCAGACTCAAAAGTACATGTAGCCAGACACAATGATACAAACACTTAGAGCCAACTTAAAACAGAAGATACCAACTAAAGCACAGCAAAACCAAACCAAAACCAAACCAAACCAAAAACAAACCAAACCAAAAACAAACCAAACCAAAACCAAACCAAACCAAACCAAACCAAAACCAAAAACCAAAAAAAAAAAAACCAAAACCAAACAAAAACCAAACCAAACCAAACCAAACCAAAACCAAACCAAAAACAAAACAAAACAAAACAAAACAAAACAAAACAAAACCAAACCAAAACAAATGGCCACTAGACACTGGGCTTTGTTTTGTTTAGACATAATTAATGCTCGACCCAGTTTCCCAAAACTAACAGCTTTTTATAACAGAGCTATTGAGCTACCTCGGTTCAGGTGATCTCCCTCATCACCTGACCGAGGTGCCTTCTGGGAAACTATTAAGTCTATTAACAAAACTACACAAACAAAAAATAATCATGCACACAGTGCCCTCTAGTGGTGGTCCCTTAACGTAGGAGACAAAACGACAAGTTCAATAACGCTATGGCGCCACCTATTCAGAACACGTTTCATTCCATTAGAACATTAGCACATGGCAAAAAAAGGTACATCAAAACGGAAATAAAAGTATCACAATAGCACACACATGAAAAGAAGACACACTCGACAGATGACTCATTATCTATGATGTTCAATAGCTTTCAAACAGTGCCTGACATTTCTTGTGAGATACGACTCACCCACAGCAGTTCTGCTGCAGACTGTTCAAACACAGTGTGAAACAGCGCCCCCGGTGGAACCAACAGGAAGCGCAATCACAGTAACGCAGGATTTGCTTCAGAACTGATATTTATATTTGTGTAACATTTATCTAGTTACACGTACCTTTTTCACTTTTAACTAGACATATTACAAGTGATTTTATATACTACATATGTTTTAGATCCACATGTAACTCTACTCTGTGTCTCCTCCTAACCCCCCCAGCTCGAGGTGTGTGAGCCGGTTATAAGATGCCCGGGCTCATGTTCCTGCAGCAGGATGCTGAGGATCAGGTGGAACTCTGGTGGTTTGGTGAGCCATGCACGTCCCTGCTCTGCTACATCTCCTCTGTCGCCCTGGTGCTCGGCCTCGGGACCGGAGGGGTGCTGCTCCTGTCTTCAGCCAGCTCTGCGGCGGCGTCCTCGGCTGTGTGGCGACTCATCATGGGCTCCGCACTCTGCATCCTGGCCCTCGTACTCGTGCTCAAGCAGCTGCTTAGCTCGGCCGTGCAGGACATGGGCTGCGTGCGCAGCCGGAGACGAATCGTGCAGCTGCGCAGCGGAGGAAGCGTCGACCCGTCCCTGCTGCTCGCCATCGGCCTGGCACTGATGCTCGGCGGTGCCGCGGCGCTGCTGTGCTTGGCCTCGTCTCACATGCTGCTCACAGGGACGCTTCTCTTGTCTTGCGGTGGCGCTGTGGTGCTGAGCGTGGTGGCGTATGGAGCGTTGAAGTATGCGTGGGAACGAAGAGAGAGCAGAAGGAGGAGGATACGGAGAAGGGTGAGGGTGTACACAGTGACAGGACAGAGGAGTCAACTGTGGAGAGACTCGGCATCAAGTCAAGCTGGTCTGATTTGAGTGAGAAAGAGTTGAAACAAAAGTCTGAGGATTTCAGTTCTGTGAGTCAGGGCTGAATTTGTGGTTTATAACAGAAGAAGAACCTCGTCTTTAGTCTCTTGGCTGACTGCTAGACGAGAAGAAGAAATTGCAAAATCAAGTTTTGTCAAGGAGTTTCGGGATTTACACACATTTCATGAATCATACAACTTCGTACACACACTGTCATATTTAAGTATATATATATTCTTGTGTGTTGCAGTTGATCAACAGATTCATACATTTTTGTAAAAATATTCCAAATCCTATTTACTGCACATGTAGTCCTACTTACGCTACCAGGTCACCTCGGTCACGTTTCAAACACAAATTTAAACCACACATAATTTTGGTGTTAATAAAAGGTTCACGAACAAAAACATTGAACTAATGCAATGCAAGTGAATAAAATCACTCTGTTAGTAACCACATCACCGCACGCATGTCTAATATTGTGTTGAAGATTATTCAGAGAATAGTTACTGCATGTAAAAACTAATCTACTGTATTTGAAAGAAATTGTCATTAAAAATGAATTAATGCCAGTTACACTGATGCCTCTAGGTCACTGAACCTGTAGCAAAGAATTTAACAAGTATTAAGCAGAAGATAAATTTTTATAGCGGAAAAGATCAATTAGGATTATAATTACTGGTGAATTAAATAGTAGTTGAAAAAAAAGTATAAAATATTATATGACAAAATCTGGTAATGTTTTGTTTGTTTGTCATTACATTAATAAAAACAAACAAACAAACAAACAAACAAACCAAAAAATACACCGGTTTTCCTGGTTGGTAGTATTTTTGGTAATTTGCAATATGAACATTTTATAACAGTTGAAGAGAAGACCTTTTCCTCCTTTTTGTTCGTTTAAAGAACACTTTTATTCAACTAAACAAAGTTTTAAAAAGATCATTATTTAGAAATCAAGTACAGAGCAAAACAGTTATAACTGGCTTTAAAAATCTACATATATAATGCATTTAGATAAGAATGATAATTCTGTTTTATGATGATGATAATAATAATAATAATAATAATAATAATAATAATAATAATAATAATAAATACTTTATTTAAATCAATAATAAAGTTGCTAATTACTTTTAATAAATCATTAAGTCACTAATTAGTTTTTTCAAAGTGGACGTAAAGGGCATCAATACCACTACTATTATAGATAAAATAATAATAATAATAATAATAATAATAATAATAATAATAATAAATACTTTATTTAAATCCAATAGCAATAAAGTTGCCCCAATTACTTTTAATAAATCATTAAGTCACTAATTAGTTTTTCAAAATTGAATAAGGGGCATCAATACCACTACTATTATGAATGTAATAATAATAATAATAATAAATAATAATAAATACTTTATTTAAATCAATAATAAAGTTACTAATTACTTTTAATAAATCATTAAGTCACTAATAGTTTTTTTTCAAAGTGGGCGTAAGGGGCATCAATACCACTACTATTATAGATAATATATATAATAATAATAATAATAAATAATAATAATAATAATAAATACTTTACATTTAAATCAATAATAAAGTTGCTAATTACTTTAATAAATCATTAAGTCACTAATTAGTTTTTTCAAAATTGAAGCGTAAGGGCATCAATACCACTACTGTATAGATAATATATGTATGTAATAATAATAATAAATACTTTATTTAAATCATGTGGTTATTGCTAATTACTTTTAATAAATCATTAAAGTCACTAATTAGTTTTTTCAAAATTAGATATTAAAGGGCGTAAATACCACTACTAGCTATAGATAATAGTAATAATAATAATAATAATAATATGTAATAATAATAAATGCTATTTTAAATCAATAATAAAGTTTGCTAATTACTTTAATAAATCATTTAAGTCACTAATTAGTTTTTTCAAAGTGGACGTAAGGGAATCAATACCACTACTGTATAGATGGCAATAATAATAATAATAATAATAATAATAATAATAATAATAATAATAATAATAATAGTTTTTCTATTTAGTAATATTTAGGTATTTAATAAAACCACTACAATCATAAAACCAACTACCATTATGAATCAAATATATAATAAATATATATAAATATATCCAATAAATAAGTTTTATAAACAGTTATGGAGCCTTTCGTCTATTTTAAAAATAAATGTCTAGAAACATTTTTCAAATGAAAAAAAGGATCTACAAAATACATTAGAATGACTTTAAGGATGAAATAAGTAAAATAATATCTAGGAACAGGTTTAATAATCACATGTGTAATCTAGTAAAAGGAAATACTAGAGAAAGTTCACTGTAAAGTTGTTTATCAGTCAGCATGATAAACAACACAGCTAAAACGTCTTACAGAAAACAAACTTATCTTCTAACACAATGACAGAAAGTGAATAATACATGAATAAAATGAATTATATAATACATTTTTAAAAAGCATCTATAGTAATGGTATGAGTGATGCTTCTGGTGCTGTTTAATATTAGAGTGTCATGCAAATATATTCCCGAATTATTTACATTGTATTCCACTTGCCTCCTAAATCTATACATTCACTAGACAATTATGTTTGCTTATTTATTGCTCATTTGTTTATGTTTATGTTGTTGTTGTTGTTTTTCCTTTGCTTTTCAGTTTTTTTTTGTAGACAACATTTAATAGAAGCGTATACACACACTGTACATGACGTTTTATGTATTTTTTAAATAGTCGACTTGATCTGTTTGTCCAGCTTTGAAATGTATGTACAGTACACACTGCACGTAGCCACTGATGCAGCAGAACTTGATACAGGATCAAATTCACCTTCATCACTTCACCAAGGTGGCGCTGATGAGCTCGGCTACCGTCACGACTGCTCCGACCTCTTTCTCTTCGTTTTTTAAGTTCCACTCCACTTCCTTTCACATCCGTGGCTAATTTGGCCCGACTCATCTCCTTAGAATGAAATGTCACCGCAAAACTCTCCTGCAACCTTCCCTTTGATCTCTTTTATCCTCAGGTAAACGCCTCTATCCAGGGTACTGAAAGACCTTACGGCCATTTGACAGGTTGAACGGTTTGCTGAGGATGAAGATGTTCTCCTCTTCTGCACAGGCTCTCATCTTCACGGTAACCCCATCTTAAATCAAACTCAACCCCTGAGCGGCGTGTTAGACAGCACTATCCAGCCCCCTCCCCCCCTTCATTATCCTCCTCATACTGTAAGTGAGGTAAGAAGTTTTACATGAAGGGTTTTAATTGCACTGCTGAGGATCAGTCAAGCTCTTCTGAGGATGATGATGGTGGCGGTTCTAAGTGATGTCAAATTGTTCCTGACGTTTGTACTTGTAATATGCGAATCACATTTCATACTTCTAACGCGCACACACACACACACACACACACACACACACACACACAGTGAGAAGGAGGAGACCGAGAAGGCGTGTGTTTTGTGATGTAGTGTACGTTTATCCTCTCAGAATATCAGCCCACACAAACACACACACACACACACACCAGGACGTCAACTGTGAAGGTGCGCATTCCTTTGATCCTCTTGGGAAACTAACCTCATCTCTGCTTTAAGGAGTGACGAGACATTTCACTCCAGTATGAATCAGGTGAGTGTTGACATTTTCTACTTTGGTTAAACACCAGAGTGACCTACAGTAACCTTCTTATCGTTAGTGTGTCCATATTTGCATTCCCACTTTTTGTTCAGTGTGTGTAATCATGTATGTCTGTATTTAGGAAGGCGATGTCGTCCAAGTCGTATTAAATATAACCGACGCCAGGGACGTACAGCAGACAACTTTGGAGTTTTGGTTCCTTGGTTCATCTTATAGGCGACGACACAGTAACTGGGATTATTTTTTTGATAACGGCAGCTACAGTACGGTAGTACAGGTGTACATCGTTTTCTATAATGGCTCATTCAGAGGCACATTAATAATAGCGCAGCTCATAAAAGAATGTGTGTAATCACTGATAAGAGTCTGTAGAGAAGTGTTCATGTAAAGAGGGAAGGAGTCTCCAGTGTCAGAGGAACAGCCGCAGCGTCAGGAGCGGGGCGTTCACTCTTCTCTGTGCGTTCTTGGTAACATGGGAGAGAGTATTTTAGAGAGGTTATTGAGGAAGCTGGTGAGGAGGTTTAGAGCTGCTATGAAGTTATTAAAAAGACACATGAACTTGTTTCACTGGCTTTCAGCAGCAATAAATACAGAAAGAATCAAACACATGACACGGTGTTCATTTATAAATAAGGAACGTACGTGCTGTCAAATCACTGTTGCATGAAAAGACGAAAAAAACATGTACGATCTTTAAACAGGAAAAACGTCTTGGTTGACTCGCCATGTTCGAGATGAGGTGAAACTTTGTGTATGAGCTTAATTCTTCTTTTGGGTTTGTGTTAAGCTTAAACCTAAACCGATTAAGAGCACATTAAATTAGCTTTGGCTCTCCTGCTGATTTGTCAGTAATTCAGCTTCTCCCAGGTGGCTTGACCTTGCTGAAATGACCTTGCTTAATTAGCAGATGGTGTGTGTGTGTGTGTGTGTGTGTTTAACATTCGCAAGGCTGTGAAAGTGCAACTGTGTGATGTTTCTTTCTGGATTAGCTCAAATGTTCCAATTTTCATTTCAATATTACATATTCATCATTATAAAAGAGTCACTTATGCTCGTGTGCCCTAGTTTGAAACAAAAGGCTGAATGAGACATGAAATTACGCGGAGATGCAACTATACGTAAGGAGCAAAAAGGGCGTGTTAAAGGTAGAATAATCTGGTGAAGTGGTACCGCTGAAGTCGATCATTTTCCTCAACAGCTCTCACACTGCACCGGTTTACTAACAATGACACTTTTGAATGTGTTACAGTGACACATCAGGCTTTTCATGAGGTCAAACTACGTTACAAAGTGCTGACGCAGTACAGTATGCCGGTAGATTCCTCTCATTAAAGATCTGATTCTGGAATACTTCACTGCTGTATGTAAGTGATTAGTAGTGGGTAGAGCTGTTACGGAACTAATGTATTAGGATGAAACTCAGAGAGTGAGACAGAAGAAAGTTACACTCACAGAGTGAAATAAAAGCAGCCGAGAGTGATGCACTGTACGTACAGGGGCAAGAAAATGTGTATGAAGCTTTTGGAATTTCATGGTTTTCTGCATTACTTTGTCATAAAATATGATCGAATTTGTATCCGAGGCAAGTGTATTGACAAATATAACGTTAAAATAATAACACTAAAAAATCTGATCTTTCATGTCTTTATTGTAAACAACCATAAGAACCTCAACGTGCTAGTGGAAAAAGTATGTGCAGTACAGTAGTGAAGGGGTGTCGATCGTGGGCGTCGTGTTAGTGTTTTGCAGGGTTTGGGTTAGGGTTAGGGTTTAGGGTTAGGGTTAGGGTTAGGCTGTGGTGTGGGCTGAGGGGACCTGAAATCAGAGTCAATTATACATACAGTACATAATGGCTCAGAAAACATTAAGCGTGATCGACGTAATATGTGTACCGTAGTATTAAGTTAAATGTAGCACTGCCACAAGAGCCTGGAAATCATTTAGTATTTTTGAGGAAAGATTTTTATTCATGAAAAACAACAGATAAAGTAACATTTACTTGTTTACTTTAATCAATTACGCGAAAATAATGAGACAAACCACGACCCCCCCACCCCCACCCCCCCCACCCTCCCCACCCTCCATTAACAAGAGCAACAAAGTGACAATCCAACAACCTGACATGACATTTTCAGTGGTTTACTTTTGTTTTTTTATTAAATAGTTTATTTTCCTTCAATAAGTCTGAGCACTTTATAGCGTTTAGAGTCCAGTATGATCCGGAACATACAGTATGCCTGGGCAACGATGCTTACGATAACATCCACATCCTTGTGCACATTTCTGCTTGTGAATTCTGTCATTTTTCTTTCTCAGTTTGCCTCTTCAGAAACACACAGCAGCACCAATCAGGTGATGGATGATGGGAAAAAAGGTGTGATGTCATTGTTGATGTAAACACACACACACACACACACACGCGCACACACACACACACACACACACACACACACACACACACACACACACACACAAATTAAGATATTGCATTCAACAACGAGTCGATAAACTGATCAGTGGTAATATTTCATTCATAGACCCTGTGGAAATGGCATCTAAGCCCTCAACTCATGACAGTAAGGAGGAACTTGACATTGACTTGGAAGCGCCTGAGACAGAGAAAGCAGCTCTGGCCATTCAGAGTCAGTTCAGACGCTTCCAGAAGAAAAAGAATTAGAGAAGAAGCAGAAGAAAGGCAGGACAGAGGAGGAGTAAAGCTGCAATGGTGGAGGACAAGGAGTGTGTGTGTGTGTGTGTGTGTGTGTGTGTGTGTGTGGGTGTGTGGGTGGAAAATTAGAGGTCTCACAATACCAAATAACAGTCTTTCACACTGACACAATGACAATCACAGCTCACACACTTGTTTTTCCTTGTTTTTGCCTTTAGCTCTCTCGTTCTTTAAATTATTTTTGCAATAGTATTATTTCCATGTTCTTTAATGCCGCCTGTTCACAAATTCAAATAAACTAAAAATAAAATAAACATACAGTTCTCTTCAGTTGAGAAATTGAATCAGCAGTACTTTTCAGTTTTTTAATAAATTTTACTGGTAGGTGATAAATATTATACATACAGTACATTATACAAAATATAATAACATATTTTAACAAAAATATTCATTTGTATTTGCCAGTTTGTAAAATATATCACAGTTAATTATGCAAAGGAAAAATGACTATCCAAGTGATTTCCTTTTCTTTTTTGTATTCTTACATCTTAAACTTTCCAACAATTATATAAAACCTTATACTGTACCTTAGTCAAGTGTTAGAAGTTCAGTCAATAAAATGTTAAATCAATATTATACAAGATGTATCATTTTATCAATAGGTACCACATTACACAGTTTAAATGTTTTTAATGAATATCAATTTGTTCATAAAGATTTGGTATAGATTTCTTTAATTAGACAAATACACACAAAAAAACAATTAAAAAGTTTGTTTTCAAAACTCTTTATTAGATGTATATTTTTTTTGAGCATTTCTATTCCTCATTCTTTCTCATTCAGTGTGGACTTGACGGAATTTGTGTAAAAAGATATAAATAATGTTACAACATGAAACTTGTAGTTGTCTGGCAAGAAGAGAAAAGCAGAAACTAATGTATATAATGACACTATTTGGACAAATTTGTCAGATTTCATATGTAAAATTGTTTAAATGTAAACATTATTATTATTATTATTATTATTATTATTATTATTAGTAGTAGTAGTAGTAGTAGTAGTAGTAGTAGTAGTAGTAGTATTATTGAAGTTGTGGAACTGTTGCCTTGCACCTCCAGGGTGTGGGTTGGGAGTTTACATGTTCTCTCCGTGCCAACCAGCTACTCTAGTTTCCTTCCACAGTCCACAGACATGCTGATTAAGCTAACCTCCGTTCCCAGATTGCTTGTAGTGTGTGCACGAGCGTGTGAGTGTGTGCCTGTATGTGTGCTCTGCGATGAATTGGCACCCCATCCAAAGTGTACCTCGCCTCTTGCCCTAACTCTCCTGAGATAGACTCCAGGCCCCCGGCGACCCGGGGTGCAGAATAAAACGGTACTGTATATACGATGAGTGAGCGAGTGTTGTTGTTATTCTATAACAAAGAATTAATTATACATCATTTGTAACATTAAGAAATGATTGTGCTAGCTGATGTGATGTTAAATGGGTGTCTTTTGCATTTATTTACAAATGATCGTACTAAACTTGTTTGTTGATATTTATTTCAGTCGTTTGTCATTCATCTTACACATTTTCCTTATCGAAATTGTGTTCTATTATGTTGTATAAATAAATTAAATTTGCATTAAAAACTGAAAATGTTGATTTGAATCCTTTGTGGGGAAATGTTTTATATGAGGTTTTATATACACGTAAATTTAGAAATGTAATAGGGTAGCTCTTCAGGGAATAATCATTTACAAGTCTAATTTCTAATCAGCTGGACTTTGGGAAAGTAAGTAATTAAAGTAACTTAAAGTAAATTAAAGTAATTAAGTCTATTTCTAGTGTCTTTTGTCTAAAGACATTTGAAAATAACCCCCTACGTCATGATCAATCCTGCGTTTGATGAGAGATTAAAAATATTTATATTCATGTTTTGTGTGTGTGTGTGTGTGTGTGTGTGTGTGTGTACAAAAATAGAACGGCATTCTTACACATAACTATTAACAATTGATATTTTATTGTAAATGCTGTTGTTTAAATTAATTATCTTGAAACAAAGTGAAATGACCTCATAGAATGTGGTACAAGTTACGAATCTTTTTTTCTTTTTTCTTAAGCATTTTACTGCCCCATCTCTATAATTAATGTCCAACACTTGTATTATTAACCATTTATTCATGTAATCCACACCAAGATGATCACTGGATGCTCTGCAAAACAGTTAAACTTCACATTAACAATGGTTAAATCATCGTCGATTTATATATAAATTAGGATAGGGGATTGGGTCTGTCCACATGGCACCTGGCAGACTGGGCAACAGGTTCTCCCCACATCTAAAATAATAATAATAATAAAAAAACACTATATATTCATTTGTAAGGATATTCTAGGGCCTTGAGTTTATTTATAAATGTCCTTCTTGATGCAATTATTTTATTAAAGAAAATGACCTCCTGTAACAGTAACAGTGACACTGAAAGATTAAACATATAATGACAAAAACTGTATTAAACAGTTAGATTTAGTTCATGTCAATTTATACTGTATGTGGTCAAGTGTATTAGGAAATGAGATCTATTGTGAGAATAAATGGAAATAAATCATGAAGCATATAGAACAGGTAATAATAATAATAATAATAATAATAATAATAATAATAATGTCGGTAACATAAAGTGAGTGGAGGATGCTTTTTGATTTTGTTTATACAGTACATATGTGCGACTAAATACTGATGTAACCGCTTTTATTAGATTTTATAAAATGAAATACAAGGTTATTTTGTTCTTTATAAAGTTGAATGACATAAACTAATTATCCATAGTAATGAAAACATTCACTGCTCAATTAAAAACTTTGGACAAAGTAAATTCCAGTGTGCGAGCCGAAAGAGTCGACTCGTAGTGATCCGACTCAATGAAAGGAGCCGAACTGTCACTTGTTGCTAGGCAGAAGTTTAGGGCAAATAGGGCGGGGCTTGGGTTAATCTGCGAGGGGAAAATGAAGTTGCTGCAGAAACGTAAAAAAAATGACGAGAAAAGCCAAACACAAATATAAATAAATAAAAATCATCGGAAAAAGAGAACTTAAGACTTTAGCAAGTTTCAAAAATTTTTAATAACACAGAACAAAAGTATTGAAACGAGCTCTTGCTGGTAAGTTACCTGTTATAGCATTAGCATTAGCTCATAGTCAGCCAGTATGGGACCTGCTATTTTGCCAGTTCTACATTATTATTATTATTATTATTATTATTAGTTGTAGTAGTAGTAGTAGTAGTTTTAAGCATAATAAACTATTTTAAGCTTGTATGTTCCCAGTGGTTAGTGAATTACTAATACTGTAGCAACAGTTAGTTAATAAGCATGCTAACGTACTGTAATTAGTAAGCTAACTTACTGTAGCTAAGTTCTTAATATTTTAAAGTCATTTTGCTAAGTTAATTTAATCTTTCCTGAGGTAATTCTTTTTCCTGATGATTTTTTAATGGCATGTCAGACAATATTTCACACAAAACTTCAACGATAAACAATTATATTTACTTAGTAGTTCCTGACTTACAAATGAGTTGTGTTTCGGGATCACGCTTGGATTCGTTCGTAAGCATTGTTTGTTGCGTATTCACTCTCGCGAGACTGCGCTTTAAATCACGAGGGGAATCCTGGTGACAAAGTGGGGTCAGCTGACCTCTGACCTGGTAAGACTTCGGGGTCAGACGACGATACATGGCATTTACTGCTTACTTGAATGAATGCCATTTGTTTCTTAGAGCTGTTTTGGATTGTAAACTCTGTCTGGTTGAGGATTTTGTTGCAAGCATAATATAGGTAAATAATTCTAAAGACAACATACAACTGGATTTAAGAAGCAGGTAAGTCAGTTGTCAAAGTTCACCCAATGGGTAACTAGTTTTATGTATATTAGTTTTATGTATATGCCAAGATTTCTTGTTATTTTATCAGCTTTCTGGTTTATAAATTTGTATTACATCACATTTGACAAATATTTAACATGTTTCAGTACCATAAGTACATTAATTGTTGTTGAAATACTATGTATTAATACACCAGAATTAACTCATGGGCAATATGACAGCACTGAGCAATATAACAAAAATATTGTTTCATGACAGTTTACAAAAAAAAAAAAATGAAACAGTTTTTTAATGATGAACAAGCCAAGGGTGACAGTGCTGAGGGAAAAACTCCCTGACCAAACAAAGCATTTAACGCAAATACCCCGTCCCCCTTTTTTAAAAATTTTCCCCCGATTTTCTCCTCCCCGTCACTAGGGGGCTCCCACATTAAGGCTACTACTACCACTCAGCCGAGAGGGCTGAAGACTATCACGTGTTTCCTCCGAACCACGTGAAGCCAACCGACTGCATCTTTTCGAACTGCTCGCTCGCGCACCGTTGGGGGCGGCGTAACACACTCGGAGGACAGCGCTATCCGCTCCCTCCGCTGTGCGAGCTCACAGACGCCCCTGACTGGCTGTAGAGCCGTGATTAATGTGGGAGCACTTAGTACCTCTCATCCCTCCTCTCTGAGAGAGCTCGGCCAATCAGCTCTCTCTAGACCTCCGGCTGCGAGAGGTTACAGCAATCTTTTTTTTTTTTTAACTAACATAAAACATTTATTAAAAAACTACATAAAATCAGCCTCTCTGTGTAGCTATTGAAGTTGTAAAAATAAATTTCAGGGAAGTGTATTGTGGCATAATTTGTCACAATATTGATCTTAGTAAAGATCACTGAAGATATTTTAGCAGGTAGTAAAGACTAAAAACCTTATTTCAGCTGTTTCCATCAAAGCGTCGCCACAACAGACCATCCAATTCACACAGAACTTTTGTCACATTTTTTACTAGATTAAATTTCTGCGTATTGCCTAAAATATTGGCAAATGCTGGAAAGACATGCATGCTGTAGCAACATGAGATAAAATAATCAACTTAGTTTAAAAGAACAGCAATGCAACAAATTTTAGAGCTTCACGCTGAGCGCACAGATCTCCAGTTAAGTGTTTGGATCAGGCCTGGGTTGTTTTAGTTTAATTAAAACCACATTTTCATTAACTGAAAAACTGTTAAACTATTAACACAGTGTAGGAACTAGGGATACCACCGTGAAACTTGAGCATCAGCCAATATTGATACAATATTATTTCTGTAAAAACTACCAAAGTTTTATTTTTTTAAACTGAAGCACTTCACTTACTTGGGTAAATTCTTTTTCCAGGTTTTTTATGCAGTTAAACTCTTTCACACATCAATTACACTGCAAAATTGTTTTTATTAAAGTATGTTTATATGTAAACATTTCCAGTTGAAGCATATCTTTCCCGCAAAGTTGTAAGAATTTTAAGAAGTTATAAGAATTTTCACACACAACTGCAACTTAAACATATTTGTCTTTGCTGACTAACTCAATTCAATAAAATTTTATTTGTATAGCGCTTTTAACAATTGCCATGGTCGCAAAGCAGCTTTACACAATCAAAAGAAAATTCCGGATGTTTGTATGAGATGTGAGTGTGTGTGAATCCGAATGATCAGATCGTCGCTGATGAATGAGCCGAGGGTGACGGTGCTGAGGGAAAAACTCCCTGAGATGGTAATAGGAAGAAACCTTGAGAGGAACCAGACTCAACAGGGAACCCATCCTTATCTGGGTGATAACGGAGGGCAGGGATTGATCTGCACTCATACTGTGTGTTAGGAGGCTGGAAGTTCAGTAGAACAGGAGACGTGTTTAAGTTCATATGGAGTCCAGTTGGTTATTGGAGGGTCAGGTAGACTGTAGGAAACTCCAGTCCTGAACTGTTAAGTGATTACAGTCACAACTCTTCATTAGCTGAGGCCAGGACCGTCTTCATTGTAAAGTGGAACCATCCCCAGTCACCACGCATCCTAAGCAGACCATAGGGCATCCATGTGATGAGATGGCATGAATGAATTAGATTAATGGATTTTCATGCAGTGAAATTAAGTGGTACAGAGATTTGCAAAAACATAATCACTTATTTTATGGTCTGTTACTTTTTGGTCCCTGTGAGTTGAAGATTTGTATAACAACTTTGGACAACTGTGGATGTTTTAACCAAAATCAGTTTCTCCAGTTCAATGGTGTCTGTGCCCATCACAGCCTCATGTTGCTGTTCTTGGCTGACTTTGTGTTTTTCTGTTACTGTAGCTCATTTGCCTCACATTCGACCTGTTGTGCACTTCTGTTTTCCATGGTTGTAAAGAGAGGTTATTTGAGAAATAAGTCAGTTGCTTAGCCGTTTGACTGCGGGTCGGAAAGTTGGAAACGTCAAATCTGTCAAATATGATTGCTATATGCTATTTGTTTTCTGCATCGTTCTGTGCAGAATTGTTGGATTATTTAGCGTGGGAAAAAATTACTTACAATCCAGTCTATCTTCTACCAACAACCAAATTTGTTTCTTTTATTCTGATGTTTGAAATTAATGTTAACTGAAGCTCCTGTATTTTACCTGCATATTTGTATATATTCCATTGTTTTCAAGTGATAAATCCAAAGCTCTCTTTGGAAACCACTAGGGGGAAAACCCTACACGAGGAAGCAATAGCATTGTTTGCAATGTGTGTAAACTGTGCCTCTGAAAGTTTCATAACTTCAGTTTGAAGTCATAATTGGTCTAATTTTGTGATGTATACAAGTATCTGGACCTTGCACCAAGAAGCACTTTGTGTGGGGTTGTTGCTGCATTATGTCATTTCAGCCAGCAGATTGCAGCATTGCTCTAACCTAATAACAAACCCTAGAGCTATTTTTTTTAAATAGAAGAATCCACACTCATTAGTGACTGATTTGGGGCTATAGAAGTTCTTTTGTTTTGCTACATAGTGAAACTGCATGTTACCACGTACATCTATTTTAATTTTGGGGTTGCAAGAAAGAGTAACATTTAGGCTACATCTTTTAAGCATTGTGCCATTATTTAATTTGTCGTCAGTTTCCGATATAGTGAAAATGCTGTATTCCTGATCTAATGTCCCTAAATGCATGCAAATGGATAAACCACAACAGAGGATCTGATACAGAAGCTGAATTTGTTCATCTTTTGTAATTTGGATTAATTAGCTTTAAAAAAAACATGTCATGTAACTACCTCACACAGAAAAGACTAATTTATGTTTACTGTAATCAGAATGAAAGGGGTGATGTGAATTTGTTTACTAGGAAAATACTAGCAAACACAATGGCTGATCATTTCTCCCTTGTTGTAATGAATATTAATTAATACTTTTTATGTTTTCTCCGTGTGCTGCTGGCATGTGATCTAGGTGACGACATCAGTTTCTGGGAGTTAACTTTTACTTACATTCTTCGTAACACTTGTATTAATTAATTATCTGAGATTACACAACCAGGGGACTTTTATCTTGTCTTCTGGTGTTAACAAAATCCAAGAGAATGAAAGACACACAAACAACATCCAATATATCAAACTCAAATGTGTATCATACAAAACAGACACTGCAGTGCACAAAATATGGAAATTTACCACTATATACAAAATTCTCCTGTGAATGAGAGTGAGTGTATAGTCCTAGTCTTGTATCTTTTGTGAGTGTGTGCATGTAGGGTTGTGGGAGTATAATATCTGCCCCACTGGCTTTATGAGTCAATTCGGAATCACCACAATGAAATAAACGCTATCCTGTGACACTGTCCCAATGGAGAATAATCCAATTATTGAAAAGTGAAAAGAAAGGAGACAGTACAGTCCCCTGAGGAGCTCTGGTGCTGCAGATCACAGTCTCGGACACAGTTTGAACATTCTGAGGACGGCAGGTCAGATAGTCCATGATGCAGTGTCACGGCGTGCGCCTGTGATGGGTGTGCGCCCAAATCTATTATCGCCCCTCGCTCACTTCGTAGGCTCCCTAAGTAGGCGGCACCCCTTCTGCAGGTGTGCGAAGGGACGGGGCCGCCTATGCGGGCCGGCTGGCAGTGATTAACATTAATGGGATCTCGGGCTTGCTCTGCATTATAAAAGCAAGGCGCGGAGTTTAGTCCGGGGTCCGAGAAGAGCGTAACGCGATGGAGCTCGAGAGTGGCATGGGAGTGGGGAAATGGAACGTGCCCCAGAGACTTAAAAAGGACAATGGATTTCTGCCCCTTTTATCTCCGCGCTGAGGACAGTGCGGGAAAGAGCTGCACGAGCTCCCACGGAATCCTTTGTTCCCACGTCGAGCCCGCCTTCGCTTCCTCGCCGCCGAAGAGGAAAAGGCCGCGAGGAGGACAGCGTTAAGGTCGCCGATCCCAGCCGGGAAAGCCGCCCAGCCAACGGACGTCCGAGTGAGACTCCCGTCTGAGGCCGCGCCCACAGAGAGCTGGGAGGGGCCAGGCCGGCCATCGACAGCGGGGAGGAACCGAGAGGGAGCGTGCAGAAGCGCTGCCTCGCATGCTCCGTTCGGCCACTCCGCCCACCGCGTCCAGCCACGTGCCCGCATGCCAGCTGGGCACTGCCTCGGACCATGCACGTGCACACTTCATTCCTTCCCTTTCTTTCCGTCCTCCCTCCTTTTCCCTTTTCCTTCCCCTATTTATTCCTAATAAATTACCCTTTTCCTCTAAGATCTCGCCTCGTGTCTGTGTTTCATGGTGCTGCCCGTGCAACTTTGGGTCGAACCCGTTACATGCAGGAAACCAAAGAAGTGTCTATGTGCATGTTTTTCAGTTTCTCTCCCAGTACTGCTGGTTGAATGGCGTTGAAGGCACTTGAAAAATCAAAGAACATCATCCTTACACAGGTCCGAGAGGTTTGTCGAGGTGGAAGTAGGTTTGATGGAGCAGGTGTATTATGGCTTCCTCTACTCACAGGAATGGCTGGTAGGCAAACTGAAGAGGGTCAGTTGACTTTTTTTGCCAGGCAGTAATAGTTATAAATCAGTCAGTCTTCTTTTTTTTTTCAGAAATTCCTTCTTCCATACGTAAGTGAAGGAGAAATGATGATTAAACATTAGCAGTTAAGTAATCAGTGTTCTAGGACAGACTCCACTGAGTGAACATTAGTGATGTTATTTATTCATTATATAAAAATTTCTGAAAAAAAAATCATATGCTATTGTCACGGGGTACACAATCAGTATGTGCACTGCGCAGCTCCGTGCACCAAGCGGACAAAGTTCAAATTCACGGCCACCGGCAAGCCACAGGAAAAGGGGGCGGGGCACTGTAATCAGACATAGTTTCCTATTCCCACTTACCATCTGGAGAAGCGTGTGTGTATGTCTGCTCATGTGTGGATTTTTCACGAATGCCCTAATAAATCATCTCTGTGTGTTCACTTCTGCAACCTGCTGTCTGTGCACATCTCTGTATTTTTAGTTATTTTGAGGGGACAATAAATTTACACTGCTATACAAACTTTACACTGACTACTTTTCATTGTGTCAAAGAGTAATTTATGCAGTGTTGTCCTATGAAAAGATATAACTAAATATTCGCAGAGATGTGAGGGGTGTACTCACTTTTGTGACAACCTGTATGTATATTTCATTCACTCTTTGCTACTGTTTGAACTTCAAATGCACCAATAACGAGCCAGAATGACACACATACTGTACACACACATGTGCGAGAGGACTTCACAGAGGACTTCACCAGGGGACGAAGTGTATTCAGAATCAGTCTCTCAAACACTTTCATGATATGCAATGTCAGATCGACAGGCCTGTAGTTGTTCTGGGCATGTGGACGAGGTATTTTGGGGTACGATGCTTGACGTTTTCCACAATGCAGGGACTTTCTATAGAGATAGACTTAGACTAAAGAGGTGCGGGGGACACCACAGTGGTGGGAAGCAGATGATTTCAGAACTCTTGGGTTGATTCCCTTCAATAGCCTGGCCATTTGTTTTTTCAAATTTTATTTGTCACATACACAGTCATACACAGTACGATATGGAGTGAAATGCTTATACGACCACTCCGTGACCTTAAATTTTTACAAATGAAAACTATAAAACAAAAACTATAAAACAAGATTCCAGCAAAGTTTCAAAAATATATATAAAATCTGAAGTATAATATATTACAACTTGGGTCTGTACAAATCTTGAGGTAGTATTTTGAAAATGAGATGAGGGGGATGTGAAAAGAAGTCCTTGAAGTGTGCAAATGTGCATATATGTGCAAATGTGTGTTGACATAATTGTCTGTTCTGTGTGTGCAAAAAAAAAATGCAGAGGTGTTTTAGTCCAGTGTATTGGTTTGATTAAGAGACTGTATCGCCTGCGGGAAGAAGCTCCTTCTCAGTCTCTCTGTATTGGCCTTGAGGGAGCGGAAGCGCTTCCCAGACCGCAACAGAAAGAACAGTCCATTGCTGGGGTGGCTGAGGTCCTTCATGATCTTCCGGATGATGTTCGGATGATGCGCTCAGCTGATCGCACCACCCTCTGTAGGGCTCGTCTGTCCTGCATGATGCTGTTCCCGAACCAGGTTGCGATGTTTCCCGTCAGGATGCTCTTTATGGTGCAGGAGTAAAAGTTCCTGAGCACCTTAGAGGGCAGTCTAAAGTCTCTCAGGCATCTGAGGTGGTAGAGACGCTGTCGGGCCTTTTTCACCACGGTGTTGATGTGACAGGTAGGCCGTCTCATCGTTGTCAGAGATCAGGCCCACCACGACGGTGTCGTCAGCAAACTTAATGATGGTGGTGGAGCTGGTAGTGGCCACACAGTCGTGTGTGTACAGAGAGTACAGCAGGGGGCTCAGAACACAACCCTGTGGGGCTCCAGTGCTGAGAGTGAGAGAGGCTGAGACGTGTCCACCCATCCTTACTGCCTGTGGTCTCCCAGTTAGGAAATTAGAGATCCACTGACACAGAGATGAGCTGAGTCCCAGGTGCTCCAGCTTGGTGGTGAGTGTGGAGGGAATTATGGTATTAAATGCTGACCTGTAGTCGATGAAAAGCATTTTAACATAATTCCCCCTTCTAGTGTCCAGGTGAGTGAGTGTTGTGTGGAGGAGATGAGAGATGGCATCATCTGTAGAGCGGTTCGGGCGGTATGCAAACTGTAGTGGGTCCAGAGTGTTGGGTAGTGAAGAGATGATGAAGTCTCTGACCAGCCGTTCAAAGCACTTCATCACCACTGATGTGAGGGCTACAGGTCGATAGTCATTGAGGGAAGCAGGATGAGGTTTCTTCGGAACAGGAACAATGATGGACTCTTTGAAGCATGTGGGGGTCACCGACTGAGATAAGGAGATATATCTGAATATATGAATATCTCTGTGAACACAGGTGCTAGCTGGTCTGTGCAGGCTCTGAGGACTCGACTTGAGATGCCGTCTGGTCCTGCTGCTTTCCTGGTGTTCACTCTCCTGAAGGCTCTCCTCACGTCATGCTCGGAGATGATGAACGCGTTTCCGGTGCTGGCAGCGACTTCCTGTCTGCAGCCGTTAGTGCCGCTAGCATTAGCAACGCTAGCGTCTTTAGCTGCAGCCTCGAAGCGAGCATAAAAGGTGTTCAGCGTTCGTCACCGGACTGTCCTTAGTCCCTGCCACAGGCTCCTAGAGTCACTCTGTTGGAGTTGTGACTCTAGTTTCCTCCCGTAGCGCTGCTTCGCCTCTTTAACTGGCCTTCCGGACGTTATATGATGCAGCCTTGTACTGGTCCATGTCCCCCGACGCAAGTCCCATGTTGTAGGCAGCGGTGCGAGATCTCAGAGCGTCGCGGATGGTTTTATCCACCCACGGCTTCTGATTGGGAAACGTTCTGATGGTCGTTTTCTGTACGGTATCATCCGCTAGTTTCCCGACGAATCCCACAACCGCTTTCGTAAACATGTTGACGTCATCGGAGCTGTTTCGGAACATGTCCCAGTCTGCGTCATCGAGTGCGTCCTGAAGCGCGGCCACCGATTGGTCCGTCCAGCGCGCGACCTCCCTCTGAACCGGAACTTCCTGTTTAAGTCTTTGTTTATATTTTGGCATGAGGAAGACGGCGGCATGGTCGGATTTCCCAAACGGTGGACGAGATTGTGCCTTGTAGCCGTCCTTAACTGATGTGTAACAGTGGTCCAGTGTCCTTTCACCCCTGGTCGGGCAGGTGATGTGCTGATAAAAGTTCGGCGCTGCGCGTTTGAGGTTGGCACTGTTAAAGTCCCCCGCCACAATAAGCGCAGCGTCCCGGTGTTGTGACTGGTGCTGGGAGAGTGCCTCATGCAGCTCGCATAAGGCAGTGTCCGTGTCCGCTTGTGGTGGAATATAAACGGCGCTGATTATGACCGCTGTAAACTCCAGAGGAAGATAAAAAGGACGACATTTGATAGTCAATAGCTCCAGGTTGGGTGTGCAGGAGTGTGCGAGAGGAACAACGCTCGCACTGTTGCACCAGCTGCTGTTCACCATTAAACACACGGTGCCTCCCCTTGTCTTCCCCGAGTCCCGTGTTCTGTCCATGCAGTGAACCGAGAAGAACTCGGCCGGCTGGATGGCGTGGTCCGGCACCGCTGGGTTCAGCCATGTCTCGGTGAAGCAGAGGAGATTGCAGTCCCGAATGTCTCTCTAGAACTTTATCCTTTAGCCCTGAGGTCGTCGAGTTTGTTCTCCAGTGACTGGACGTTGGCAAGCAGGATGCTAGGCAGAGGTGTGCAGTGTGCACGGGCTCTCAGCCTGTTCCTGACGCCGGCTCGTTTCCCTCGGGGCTGCCGCTTCGCGTCGCGTCCTTTGTTTTCCCTCAGGATCTCACTCGGCCAGCTCGGATCCGGAGTTAAAAACGTCGTATTGTGAGTACATTGTAGACCAATAGAAATAAGAGTATCTCTATCATACCTAATGCACTCAATGGTGATGAATTTGCCGGTTTAAAGTTGCTAGAAATTGAATTAAAAGACGAAAACAAAGTAAAGTAGGTCGGAGCAGTCGTGACGGCAGCCGACCTCACCGGCGCCATCTTGGATATCTGTCTTGTAGCCAGTAATGCTTCTCAATTCAATTAAATTTTATTTGTATTGTGTTTTTAATCATTTTCATTGTCGCAAAGCAGCTTTACATAATCAAAAGAATTATTTAAATTTGTATGAAATGTGAATGTGTATGAATAAAAAAAATGGTCAGATAGTCTCTGATGAACGAGCCAAAGGTGACAGTGGCAAGGAAAAACTCCCTGAGATGGCAGTAGGAAGAAACCTTGAGAGGAATGGGAATCAACAGGGAACCCATCCTCATCTGGATGAAACAGAAAGCAGGACTTGATCTGCATTCATACTGTGTGTTGGGTGGCAGGCAGTTCAGTATAATAGTTGTTAATAGATGTTAATTAATATTAATATGGAATCCAGGTAGTTATTGGAGGCTCAGGTAGACTTGTAGGAAATTCTAGTCCTGATCTATCGAGCGACAGTAGCCAAGTCCGCAGAGAAACGGCCGTCAACATCATGCAAGGCCAGAACCGTCTTCCTAGTAGAGTGAAACTGTCCCCAGACATCGGACGCATCCCAAAGAGACACATGGGACATCCATGTGACGAGATCTCCAAACCGGAAGCGGGGCACCAGGATGAGTCAAACAGGTCCGGGGGGCAGAGGGGGTTTGGATCAATGGCAACTCAGGAAAAACATGTGTAGCTCGACAGATAGAGGGAAAGAGAGATGGGGGGAAGCAGAAGAGGAAAGAGTAGGTCAGGTCACAGTCACATAATCTATAAAGTGAATGTATATTTAGTGTAGAGTGCAAGCAGGGACTCCAGCAGGACTAACTATGACATCATAACTAAAAGGGAGAGCCAGAAGGAAACACAGACATGAGGGCTCCCTGAGATGTAAAGCAACCAATCACCTCAGCGTCAACAAACCTGAGTGATCAATGAGAGTGGGGAAGACAGCATCTAAACATACCAGTTCACTAGAATACTCTACGTCCATGAGTCCCCCAGATCTGCTCCTTTACCTAAGGTTAAACTATTTACAAAAATCCTTGGCTAAATAAATAGGTTTTTAGCCTAGACTTAAACACTGAGACTGTGTCTGAGTCCCGAACATTAATAGGAAGACTATTCCATAACTTTGGGTCTTTGTAAGAAAACGCTCCGCTCCCTGCTGTAGTTTTAATAATATGCGGTATTGACAAGCAGCCTGCATCCTTTGATTGAAGTAGGTGTGGCGGATCGTAAGAGACTCGTAACAGTTCACTCAGATACTGCAGCGCGAGACCATTTAATGCTTTATACATCAAAAGTAGTATTTTAAAATTTATGCAAAATTCATAGGGAGCCAATGGAGTGTACAGTCGTGGCCAAAAGTTTTGAGAATGACACAAATATTACTTTTCACAAAGTTTGCTGCTAAACTGCTTTTAGATATTTGTTTCAGTTGTTTCTGTGATGTACTGAAATATAATTACAAGCACTTCATACGTTTCAAAGGCTTTTATCGACAATTACATGACATTTATGCAAAAAGTCAGTATTTGCATTGTTGGCCCTTCTTTTTCAGGACCTCTGCAATTCGACTGGGCTGCTCTCAATCAACTCCTGGGCCAAATCCTGACTGATAGCAACCCATTCTTTCATAATCACTTCTTGGAGTTTGTCAGAATTAGTGGGTTTTTGTTTGTCCACCCGCCTCTTGAGGATTGACCACCAAGTTCAATGGGATTAAGATCTGGGGAGTTTCCAGGCCATGGACCCAAAATTTCAACGTTTTGCTCCTCGAGCCACTTAGTTATCACTTTTGCCTTATGGCACGGTGCTCCATCGAGCTGGAAAATGCATTGTTCTTCACCAAACTGTTGTTGGATTGTTGGAAGAAGTTGCTGCTGGAGGGTGTTTTGGTACCATTCTTTATTCATGGCTGTGTTTTTGGGCACAATTGTGAGTGAGCCCACTCCCTTGGATGAGAAGCAACCCCACATATGAATGGTCTCAGGATGCTTTACTGTTGGCATGACACAGGACTGATGGTAGCGCTCACCTTTTCTTCTCCGGACGAGCCTTTTTTCAGATGCCCCAAACAATCGGAAAGAGGCTTCATCCGAGAATATGACTTTGCCCCAGTCCTCACTAGTCCATTCGCTATACTTTTTGCAGAAGATCAATCTGTCCCTGATGTTTTTTTTGGAGAGAAGGGGCTTCTTTGCTGCCCTTCTTGACACCAGAGCATCTTCCAAAAGTCTTGGCCTCACTGTGCATGCAGATGCGCTCACACCTGCCTGCTGCCATTCCTGAGCAAGCTCTGCACTGGTGACACTCCGATCCCACAGCTGAATCCTCTTTAAGAGACAATCCTGGCGCTTGCTAGTGTCAGAGGCCTGAGTGACTGAACTGGAGTGAACCCAATAGCAGACAATCGGTAATTAAGCTGTGTAGAAATTTTATTGGACACACTGTGGCTTGGTTGAACAGGCGCAGCAGGAGCAGAGGAGAGAGGCAGTGAGTGTATGTGCTTGGTGACTGAGAGTGGGAAGACTCCTAGTGACAAGCAAGGGAACGGGGCTATGACGCGAAGGAATCTGCACAATCCCGGAAGCTGTGCACGAGGAAGTCTCTTGCTATCGAATCTTTGCTTCTAATACACTTAACATGCAGTGGTTGTAAGGTGGAATGTAGCAGCTGATTTCCGGTGTGCTGCGCAGACGTTCTGTCCGGAGCTCCGTAAACGCGGAAGAGCGCAAATGCGGAAGTGCTCGTGCCGTGGGAAAAGCCGACTTGCGAAGAAGGAGAAGCAAAAGACTAGAAGAATCGTCTTTACCATGCAAGGGTCGATATCCGGTGATCCAGCGACGAGGGCAAACAAGTCCAAATCGTGAGTCCAAATACGAAGTCTTGAGAGCATGCGAGGTCATACACATTAATCAGTCCGATCACAACAGAAGTACCAGGGGATGTAGACAAGAGAGAGAAATCCGTGGAACAGGCAGGATCGAAAACAGGCTAGGATAAACAATTGATCACTTCACAGAAAAAACAGAACGCGAGGCACACGAGTAAGATACTGCGGTGCTGAACGGTTCTCTCAGAGTGCTTATAAAGCTGGGGAATGATTAGTGATCAGGTTCAGGTGTGCGGTAGTGACAGGTAGGTGTGCAGGAAGAAGAGCTGGAGTGGAGTCTTAGCATCTGGATGTGCTAGGTTGATCTAGCTGGTTTGTGACAGCTAGACTTTCTTGGATGCCCTGAAGCCTTCTTAACAAGAATTTAACCTCTTTCCTTGAAGTTCTTGATGATCCTATAAATTGTTGATTTAGGTGCAATCTTAGTAGCCACAATATTCTTGCCTGTGAAGCCATTTTTATGCAACGCAATGATGGCTGCACGCGTTTCTTTGCAGGTCACCATGGTTAACAATGAAAGAACAATGATTTCAAGCATCACCCTCCTTTTAACATGTCAAGTCTGCCATTCTAACCTAATCAGCCTGACATAATGATCTCCAGCCTTGTGCTCGTCAACATTCTCACCTGAGTTAACAAGATGATTACTGAAATGATCTCAGCAGGTCCTTTAATGACAGCAATGAAATGCAGTGGAAAGTTTTTTTTCGGGATTAAGTTAATTTTCATGGCAAAGAAGGACTATGCAATTCATCTGATCATCTTCATAACATTCTGGAGTAGATGCAAATTGCTAATATAAAACCTTAGGCAGCAATTTCCAATTTCCAATATTTATGTAATTCTCAAAACTTTTGGCCACGACTGTAGATAAGATAGGGGTGATGTATCTCGTATCTTCTGGTTCTAGTGAGGACTCTCGCTGCTGCATTCTGTACTAACTGAAGCTTGTTTATGCACTTAGTTGAACAACCAGACAGTAAGGCGTCCCAATAGTCCAACCTAGAGGTGATAAAAGCATGAAATAGTTTTTCTGCATCGTTTAGTGACAATATATTTCTTAACTTGGCAATATTTCTGAGGTGAAAGAATGCTATCCTGGTGATATTGTCTACCTGAGCTTCTCATGCCCCTTTACACCTCTCGCATGTTGTTTTCTTTCAGCCTTTGTTCCAGTTTCTTCCTGTAGGACTCTTTCCCATCCCTGATTTTGATAGCTAGCATTCTTTGAGCCTTGTTCGCTGCTTTCTTATTACAAGACTAAAAGCCCCTTTTTCTCATTTAAACAACCTTTAATGTCCTTGGTGACCCAGGGTTTGTTGTTGGGGAAACAGTGAATATTTCTCATTGGTACACAGATGTCAACACAGAAGTTTATGTACTCCGTGATTCAGTCATGATATGCCATCAATGTACCATACTTTAGTCATGTTTAGCATTAGTATACAGCAGGTCTAGTGTCTTATCCCTCCTGGTGTGACAATCCACATACTGTAGAATCTTGTTCAGCGATGCGTGGTTACAATTGCCAGAGATCAGGATCAAGGCATCGGGGTGCTGAGTCTGGAGTCCACGTCACACGCGGCAGCGGCATTCACAAACATATGATTTTTTTTTTCAGAAATATTTATATTATGAATAAATAACATATGAATACATAATAATTTATGTTCACAAATGTTCACTCAGTGGAGTCTGTCCTGGAACACTGATTACTTAACTGCTAATGTTTAATCATCATTTCTCCTTCATTTATGTTTGGAAGAAGGGATTTCTGGAAAAAAAAAAGACTGACTGATTTGTAACTATTACTGCCTGGCAAAAAACATCACAAAAGCTAATATTTTGTTGGAGTACTTTTGGTTTAATTATGGGAGACATTTGCTGGGGCATTGTTTCGATAAGTTCATGCAATACCACAACATTTATTTCCAGCCAGAGTTGCATTCATTTCTTTCTTTCTTTAAAGATCTAGTATTGATGTTGGGAGATTCAGAGCCTTCTAGAGAAGACCAAAAAGTTTCTCAATGGGGTTAAGGTCTAGTCTCTGTGGTGGCCCATCCATGCGTGAAAATGATGACTCATGGTGTCTGAAACATGCATGTTAATGCATGTGGTGAGCTACTGTATTTTGGCCAGGCAGTATGTTTTCTTAAGTATCAGTTAAGTATCTATGCCAAGAAAACACCATGGATGGGATTCTAGGAAGGGTTGGTGTACTATGGTCCAAGAAGTCACCAAGAGTCCGACACTACTCAACGACTAAACAAAAGTGAATTTGTGATGATAGTAAATTAAAGCAATTATTATAGTTAATGTGGTGATTTGACATGAAAATTTCACAAACAACTGCAAGTAGTAATCAAAATACTTTAATCATTAAATACATTTGTCCTCTGATTAACATTTTATAGATAACAAATATTGTGCTTTTAAGGTTGTAATTTAATGTCATTTTATACCAAAAGACCTTTTACATTATTCAGTTACAGCTCAGAAATCTACAAAACAGTAAGTTAATCAGATATCTGTAAATGGTACCTGACTTGACTTCATCTTGAGCCACTTAATTATGCTTTTATATTTTACACACACACACACACACACACACTAACACACACACACCTTTAATTCTTAACACAAAAATATTCTTCATGGACTGTGTGAAGTGACGAAATGAAGACTCATTGCACTGAGAAGCAAAGCCAACACTGAGAGAGAGGACAGACATAATGTTTTATAATCAAAAACTAAGATCCATTGGGTCATCATAAAAAAATATACAAAACTCAGTGTAATGTATGCTTACCCAGAGTCCATTGGCTGACAAGTGACTTGGTGCCATTTGCAGTCGTAGTGGAAGTACTTGGGGAGGTCGTTGAGAGTGCACTTGGATTAGACAGGTTTACTGGTGTAGAAGTGAAAGCCTGTGTAGATGCAGTTCCCAGTTGTGTTCCTGTACAAATAGAGTCGAGAAACTTGACTTAAAAAACACTGGCTTCTATTTATCACAGACACCATAGATTAAGAAAGTATGAATTTTAATGCCTTGATTAAGTAAAGTAAAGTAAAGCCTTTTATTTTGTCACATATACATTACAGCACAGTGAAATTCCTTCTTGGCATATCCCAGTGTAACTGGGGTCAGAGCGCAGGGTCAGCCATGGTACAGCGCCCCTGGAGCACTTAGGGTTAAGGGCCTTGCTCAAGGGCCCAACAATGGCAACCTGGCTGAGCTGGGACTCAAACCGCCGATCTTCCGATCAGTAACTCAGTGCCTTAGTCCTCTGAGCCACCACTGCCCTAAGTGAGGTTACAGTTACCACTCCGATCTCAATCATAGCTTTATGTTGGTGGCCCTAGTGCAACTTACTACCAAATCGAAAACACAGCGATCATAAATCATGAGAGATGCTTGGCTTGTGACAGGAATCAGACAGTTTTCATCTTAATCGGTCAAGACCACTTATTGGCTGATCAGCCTAGGATATGAAAGGTGTTGCATTGTGTATGCAAATCTAAGTGGCTTAGCAGCCATTTGCATCTAGTTTAGCATCCGGAAATTAATTGGATTTCTGGTTGGCAGGATGGGTGCACTCTCATGTCAATCTTAGTGGCACCAGCACAACCATGTGCGTCTGCTCTTTATGTTTAGTATGTGTTTGATTCGTGCTGCGATCATGTATTTTAAAGTCAAGGTCAAAACAACACCAAAGTTGGAAAAAACTAAATAAAAAGTAAGTACTGTAACTTTGAAAGCTCACCATTTGTCAAGCCAGTAAGGATGGAGATGTTGTAAGGAGTGCTATTAGCTGTGGTGTTGAGGTTGAAACTGGAGCTGGTGTTGAAGCTACATTGAATAAGACTCTGGTTTTGTGATACTGCACCCAAAATACCGTATACAGTCGACTGAAAAACAAAAACAGAAAAACAAAAAACAATGCATAAGTGTTTGCTAAAACATCTTAAAGAATGTTAACATAGCTTATGTAATGACTGCATATCTTCCATATTAAAAGTTGTGACGGGTTAACATTCATGTGCCCTACTTTATTTTAACCCCTTTATCTACGCTCAGCAAACACTTAATTAGGAACCCTGGTACAGCTACACATTTATGCATTTATATATTTAGTCAACAGTGTGTTAGCACTGCTGTACATGCAGATAGCATGATTGTGGGTGCAAGGTGGACTAGTCCAGGCTGGAGGAGGTGGTGTAATGGTGTGGGGAATGCTTGCTTGGCACACAACAAGGCCATGAGCACCAGTCAAGCAAGACTTGTATGCCATAGCCTATCTGAGTATTGCTGGCTACCATCTTTTGTTGGATACTTCCAGTAAGGCATTTCACCACATTACAAAGCAAACAAACTAGCTTCATGAACATGACAGTGAGTTCAGCGTTGTTCAGTGGCCGTTCCAGTCATGAAATCTTAATCCAATTTAACACCTTTGGGATGTGATGGAATGGGAAATATGCAGCGTAACAGTGCACCTGAAAAATCTTCAGTAACTGTAGTGCAGTTATGCCAAAATGGACCAGAACCACAAAGGAATGTTTATACCTGCTTGATGATATTGGCTGAATATTGTAGTTTTAATCACAATGCACACATACCACATTAGCAGGAGTCAACACTGAGCCATTTTGAGTTTTGGTTTGAAAGAAGAATCTGCTGCCGTTGTTATTGTTGTTGTTGTTGTTGTTGTTGTTGCCACAGACGAACACATAACTGGAATTCTGAAACAACAACAAACAAAAAGAAATCATTATGACTGCAGTTCACTGGATGTGATACCTTAGGACAAAAAACAACAGGAACAGGTTCTACAACATATCCTCAGTCTAACAAAACCTATTAACATTGAGTTGAAATTTTACTAATTTCTATAATCCTATGTGTACAAAATGAAAATAATTTGCATCTTAATTTAGTTTCAGTTGGTATCTTTACCTGGTTGGAGAGTGCCAGTGCCACATACCCAGACGATGGTCCACTGAGTTCAAAGGAAAACGTTTGGTTGTTCAATTTAGAAGAAGTGAAAAAGCAGTTGGGTGCTCCGGGAGTACAAGCAGGTGGATTTAACAAACACAGTTTAGTGCTGCCACAACCATTAGAAGTGATGTTGAGCTAAAGATGAATAGAATTAAAAGCAACTTATATTATTCATCACATTGTGGTCAGTACATAGTTTAATAATAATAATAATAATAATAATATAATATGTGATTTATAGCTATACAATTTATGTAGAAATATTTATAGCAATTACTTTCAATTTGTTTCATTAAGAAGAAGATAAAAACACAGTTTATGTAAAATTTAAAATTTAAAGAAAAGGTCTATGCCCAAGAGTGACCCAAGAAGCAGGACGTATAGAGTACTTGAATGTAAAGGGTTTAATCTACACCTCAAAAACTCAAAAACAAATAGGCATTTAAATAAAATTAGCAGGAATATGATGAGAATCATAATAAATATATTTTTTGTGAGTTCAAGCTTTAGCAATTCAAAAAGCTCCATGGCTCTGTGAAAGATCAGTAATATTACTGTGCATACTTAAATAATGACTCCAGGAGGTTAATGGAAGTTATTTCATGGACAAATTTTGGTCTATAGCAATGAGATGCAACATTGTGAGCATGAATAATAAACTCACCTGTGAAGCACTTGTACTGGTGATGGGATTTTGAGTGATCGCACTCGGATTAGACAGGTTTACTGGTGCGACAGTGTAAATCAGCGTAGTTGCATTTCCCAGTTGTATTCCTAAAGAAATGGAGTAGAGAAACTTGACTAAAACCAGGGGCTTCTATTTATCACAGACAACAAAATTAGATACATTTGAAGGACAGATTTTAATGCACCAGGTTTCACTGTTGTAGGAAACCTATTCATTAAGGGATGGTTTGATTAAATGCAGTTACTGTTAACATTCCAAAGTGATCTCAAACATACCTTTATTTCAGTGGCCCTAAAGTGCAAACCACTAGCAAATCAAAAACACCAATATTAAGTCGTTAGAAATGCCCTTATTGTTTGGCAAATGACCAGAATAGGCCACTTTTTATCTTGACTGGTCATGACTATTTATCGGCTGATGAGTCTTGGATATAAACGATTTTGTAATGTGCATGCAAATCTAAATGACTTAGGAACCATCTGCATTTACTCCCGCCCCAGAAATCATTTGGGCTTTGAGGGAGTCTCACATCGATCTTAGTGGCACCAGCCATCATGTGCGTCTGCTCTTTATGTTTAGTATGTGTTTGATTTGTGCGGCAATCACATATTTCAAAGTAAAGTTCAAAACAAGACCATGCTTGTAAAAACTTTTTAAAGGAGGTACTGTAACTTTTTAAAGCTCACCGTTTGTCGAGCCAGTAAGGATGGAGATGTTGTAAGGTGTGATATTAGCTGTGGTGTTGAGGTTGAAACTGGTGCTGGTGTTGAAGATGCACTGAATAAGACTCTGGTTTTGTGATACTGCACCCAAAATACCGTCTACGGTGGACTGAGAAACAAAAACAGGAAAACAAAATCAGAATGCATAAGTGTTTGCTAAAACATCTTAAAGAATGTTAACATAGCTTATGTAATGACTGCATATCTTCCATATTAAAAGTTGTGACGGGTTAACATTCATGTGCCCTACTTTATTTTAACCCCTTTATCTACGCTCAGCAAACACTTAATTAGGAACCCTGGTACAGCTACACATTTATGCATTTATATATTTAGTCAACAGTGTGTTAGCACTGCTGTACATGCAGATAGCATGATTGTGTGTGCAAGGTGGACTAGTCCAGGCTGGAGGAGGTGGTGTAATGGTGTGGGGAATGCTTGCTTGGCACACAACAAGGCCATGAGCACCAGTCAAGCAAGACTTGTATGCCATAGCCTATCTGAGTATTGCTGGCTACCATCTTTTGTTGGATACTTCCAGTAAGGCATTTCACCACATTACAAAGCAAACAAACTAGCTTCATGAACATGACAGTGAGTTCAGCGTTGTTCAGTGGCCGTTCCAGTCATGAATTCTTAATCCAATTTAACACCTTTGGGATGTGATGGAATGGGAAATATGCAGCGTAACAGTGCACCTGAAAAATCTTCAGTAACTGTAGTGCAGTTATGCCAAAATGGACCAGAACCACAAAGGAATGTTTATACCTGCTTAAGAAATTCATGCCACAAATAATTATGACTGAGCAAATTGATGCCCTGTCCAGTATCACTACAGTGTTCTTAATAAAGTGCCTGTTTAGAGTGTATTTATTTTAAACATCTTATATAAAATCACACAATATTTTAACAGATTAACAATTGATATTGGTTGCTTGATGATATTGGCTGAATATTGTAGTTTTAATCACAATGCACACATACCACATTAGCAGGAGTCAACACTGAGCCATTTTGAGTTTTGGTTTGAAAGAAGAAACTGCTGCCGTTGTTGGTGTTGTTGTTGTTGCCACAGACAAAAACATAACTGGAATTCTGAAACAACAACAAACAAAAAGAAATCATTATGACTGCAGTTCACTGGATGTGATACCTTAGGACAAAAAATAACGGGAACAGGTTCTACAACATATCCTCAGTCTAACAAAACCTAATAAAATCCAAAACGTGTGTGCTAGCAATTCCTTTTCCTGGTGCTGAAGTTTGTGTTAATGTCTTTGTGTTGCATTTAAACTGAGGAACATGAGGATGAGTTTGCAGAGAAGCTTTGCTCTGATTCTTGCTATTAAAGTAGTGTAGTGTATAAATATTTTCCTCCACTTTATTCAACCCAGTAGACCAGGAACAATCTGCTTGAATAATTAACTGTGAAATATGTTTAGATTGGTAACAGTGTCTTCTGTTCTTTACTATGACATTACACTAGGCTAATGTTGCATACAGTTATTTGGAATTGGTGTTTGGCATATTTTTTTTTCTATGTAGGTAAAAAAGGGACATGATATCAAAACAATTACTTTTCCCAGTATCAATTCTGCTGAATCCCTATCAATTACAGCAGCAAACGTTTATATACAGTAGATGGTTTTGTGAAAACAAGATAATTCATGAATTATTAAAAATTTTATTAATTTAAAAATATATGTAAGAACCATTTTTTAAAAGAAACAAGCACTTTTACAGAATGGTATCATATCAAATTTTTTAACTGTTATTTTATTCATATTTATAGTCGTATATGCGTATAAGATGAAAATAATTTGCATCTTAATTTAGTTTCAGTTGGTATCTTTACCTGGTTGGAGAGTGCCAGGGCGACATACCCAGACGATGGTCCACTGAGTTCAAAGGAAAATGTTTGGTTGTTCAATTTAGAAGAAGTGAAAAAGCAGTTGGGTGCTCCGGGAGTACAAGCAGGTGGATTTGACAAACACAGTTTAGTGCTGCCACAACCATTAGAAGTGATGTTGAGCTAAAGATGAATAGAATGAAAGAAAATCACATTCTGCATCATATTTTTTGTTTAATAATCCTACGGTTTTATATACATTAATGCATTCTTATGACTGTTTACTTGAATGTAAAGGGTTTAATCCACACCTCAACAATTCATAAACAAATTAGCCTTTAAATAATATTAGTTGGAATATGGTGAGAATTGTAATAAATAGGTTTCTGTGAGTGGCAATATAGCTTAGGGAAATAACAATAATATTATTATGCATATTTAAATAATGAGGCTATTTTTTAGTTATGTTAAAAATATTATTATGGCTTGAGGAGGTTAATGGAATTTATCTGATGAAAAGAAATTTGATCCATAGCAATGGGATGCAACACTGTTACCATGAATAATAAACTTACCTGTGAAACATTCGTGCTGGTGCCATTAGTGACCATCATTGTGCTGTTAGTGTTATTCGATGTGCTGTTCATGTTATTCGCTGTGCCGTTAGAGACGAGCACTATGTTGATAATGGAATTTGTTGTGCTGTTGGTGGTATTCATTGTGCTGTTCATGTTATTCACTGTGCCGTTAGGGACGATCACTGTGTTAGTGGAATTTGTTGTGCTGTTGGTGGTATTCATTGTGCCGTTAGAGACGAGCACTATGTTGATAATGGAATTTGTTGTGCTGTTGGTGGTATTCATTGTGCTGTTCATGTTATTCACTGTGCCGTTAGGGACGATCACTGTGTTAGTGGAATTTGTTGTGCTGTTGGTGGTATTCATTGTGCCGTTAGAGACGAGCACTATGTTGATAATGGAATTTGTTGTGCTGTTGGTGGTATTCATTGTGCTGTTGGTGGTATTCATTGTGCTGTTGGTGGTATTCACTGTGCCGTTAGGGACGATCATTGTGCTGTTAGTGGCACTCGCTGAGCTGCTAGAGATGATCACTGTGCTGTCAGTCAGGTTTATTGGTGCGGTGTAGTTAAATACTGCAGCTGCATTTACCAGTTGTGTTCCTGTCAGGAGAGAGTGCAGAACCCTTACTAAAAAGTAAAGTGTAAAAAAGGTTTTCTACATTTGTATTTAATTATCCAACTACAATCATGTATTAAGCTGCAGAGATCTTATTGATCAGTCGTTTGTTCTGGTCAGGGCAACATTGTTTATAGATGTTTATAGATGTATAAGTGAGTGATTTCAAATGAATGATATCAATAAATGTTTTCTTCATATTTGGTCCTCAAATTTTTTGTAAACACTTAGGGATGAGCTGCTATTGGAAAAGAACGAGCTTTTTGGTAGTAACAGTACTCCACACAAGATTCAGTATACCGTATACACTTACATTGGGAAGTCACAACAGAAAACTATACTAACTGTGCTGAATTTCAAATAAGCAACCCATGAAAAAATATGCAAGCTCACCACTTGTGCTTCCATTCAGGATGGCGATGTAAGCCGACGTGGTGTTACTGATGGTGAAATTGTTGGCATTGCTGATGATTAGATTGGTGGTGGTGGTGAAGGTACACTGAATAAGACTCGGGTTTTGTTGTAAAGCACCTTGAACGCTGTTTACAGTGGACTGAGAAGTGGAGAGAGTGGATTCTTATTCATTGTTTACTGGAATCATTTAGAATATTTAAAAATTTGCTGAAACCTGGAGTTATTTGAGAATTTGTTAGTATTTAAATGTTATCATATTATTCATGACAGACTTCAGGTAAAGCTGATTTATTAAAACATTGGAAATAATTAGTGGCTGTGAGCTCTTATAATTACATTTTGTACAAAATTGTACAAACATACTTGTTTCATTTACTTACAATCAGTTTTATTCTGATCATCTTACCACATTAGCAGGAGTCAATGTCGTGCCGTTTAGAGTAGCAGTTTGGAAAAATACGGTGCTGTTAGCCGTATTGGTGTTATTGTTGCCACAGATGAAAACAACAGAACCTCCCTAAAACAGAAAATGGAAATTAAAAAAATGTTAAATAAATATAAGTTAAAATTATTTCCAAATGTGATTATCGCACAATAACTAAAGGCCTTCAACTGACTTCTGTACGGTACAGTAGTCTTATGTACTCATGATTACACATTAGTGTCACCGGACGCTTATAATTTATATAAAGATAATATTAATATAAAATATAAATGTTCACAGTAGCAAAGTGGCCGGTGTTTTTGTGTCTGGTCAAGTAAAAAAAAAAATCACCATTGATTTCTAGCTGTAGTGAAACTGTAAAGGAAGTAAAAGTGAGGGTTCTTCTGGTAGGTGTTACTTAAATGTAATATAATGTTTTTTTAATCCCATAAATGCATTAACATGTGTTTATAATATTTTAAAAGAGATAATAAGGGTTGATTACTATAATTATGTAACATGGTAAAAAGCAGGAGTTTATAAAACTAAGCACCATGTTATTAAGTTCAATAAACCATAGTCCAGCTTTGTTTATTTTTGAGTAAAAAAAAAAAAAACGGCACTTGCAGTGGTTCTAAGAAAAAACAAAATTGTACAAAGAAATGAGTTGACTTAAACTCATTTAAAAAAGAATCTACACAAAACGTTCAGGCAAAATATTATAACTTTTCTGTTTAAGAATTTTGAAATTCAGAGGAAACATGGCATGAAACTAGTCAAAAATTCCCAACTCGATCCGTTATGAAAAATTAAATAAAGACTTGTTCATGTTTATTTGTGTTCAACATCATTGTTAAAATGTGACAGTCATCATGTGACTCATGATATCATTCTTTTCTTTAGTCAAAACTTTCAATTGTCACTTTTTGACTGATATCAGATTCCCACATCTAGTATCACCTATTACTACTGTATTACTTCCACTTCTCCCATTATTGCTAATTTAATACACTTTGTAAGCTCATTTTACTTTGGCAAGGAAAGTAAAATTTCTGCCTCCTGAGTATACCAGAATAATTGATTGGAATATTACATTTACCTGTGATTGGTTACTAGCAGTGAGTACCAGTGCGACATATCCAGATGTTGTGCCAGTGAGTTCAATATTCGCTGTTTGGTTGTTTACTTGAACGGAACTGAAAAAGCAGCTGGAGCTTCCTGAAGGATTGCAATTACTCACACTCGACACACATAGTTTAGATATTCCACATGTGGCGTTAGTGATGCTTGTCTGAAGATCAAAAGGAAAATAAATTGTTTAGTTTATTCGGACACTTCAGAGCTATGGATGCTGATTGTAAGGCTAAATGCTGTGCTCTTCTTACCCCGAGAATTGATGGCACAATCAGTTGAGCTTCAGTGACACGACATCCAGCCAGGATAAACCCAACCAACAAAAGCAGTTTGGGCTCCATATCTAATAACACAAACACACAATTTAAAAATTTAAAAGCAAGTCACAGTTAAACTACTTAAGTGGATTATTTTTATCATATGATTGTAAATATGTTATTTTGTGGTAATGTAACGCAACCATATTTTAGATGCAGCTAGACAAAAATTTTAAATCTATCTATCTATCTATATTTACTTAGACATACGTTGTTATTTAAATTTTTTAACAGATAAAAATGAAACAGAACTAATATGGTAATAAAAATGTTTTTACCTGTAACAAAAGGATTGGTGGCTTTGTTTTGTAAGATATATAGTAGACTGTCAAGACACAGATGTTGATTGACTCTTTTTAAACTCAGAGGGTGTAGCTACTACTGTACATCATCTTCTTCATCATGGAAAAAGCAAAGGTTGATTTGCAGGTTTTTTGTCGATTGTAAGGCGATGCCCGTCCCAAAGATTCAATTAAAGGTGAAACATCACTGGACACACCTCCAGCTCTCACTGGTTTCATCTCTTTTATTCTCTGTTCGTATTTTAACCAACTATTTCTAAAGGCAGTTTGAATATATGAGCAATTTTATTTCTGTAGATGCGTTGACAATTTGTGTTTTCATTATGAACATCATCTATATCCAGTGATATTTTTTCTTACTTGTGGTTTTTTGGTGCTATTATTTGGTTTCATTACTGAATGTTGCATCTCCACTAGTCTACAAATACAATTTAATGCTGTGATACTGTAGCGAGAGACTTTAGTCTCATGATAAGGACAGGTCGGGCCACATAGACCACATTTATAATGGCATTTAAAATTGATTAATGCAATAATACCCCCAAAAGATTTTTTGGTAAAATTCTAATAACAATAATAACAATAAATCAACAAACTTTGATTTCTTTTTATCAAAGTAACCAAATTTCATCAGATTACCTGCCTAGAGAACAGTATTCCCGTTGAGCCACATAAAATACCTGGATAAATTACAGTCATCAAATAGTTTTATCTAAGTAAGGATTTAGCGTGCAGAGGTTTTGCCGCTCGCTACCTTTGCAAGATCTTTGCCAGGCTTGGCATCACAGGAGCTGGAAAGAGGAGAGCCATCATGTCCGTCACAGAAGCTGCAGAAAGAGCCTCGAGGTGGATTTGGATTAAGAGGTCCGCAAAGTGGGTCAGCGCTGCTGGGACACAAGTTGGGGCCTGATCAACCACTGGCCGGGTCACCTGAGAAAGAGTTTCTGATGTTGTGAGACCCAAAACTCCCAATGATATTTTGAGCGTTTCATGTGTCCCTGTTCTGTAATTTTATTATTATCATAATATATTATTCATTACACAAACACATAAACAAAAAAAAATATTCGAAACTACCAAAAATAGTCAAGGGGATATACTCTTCAAAAGACACTATACTTGTATATTTATTAAAAGATGCTATTTGATTTTCATTATTACATGGTAGAAATATTCACTTGTATGTAGCTTAAATAGTTTAAACAAATATCTGGCTCAAATAGTTTCTATTCACTAGCCCAACTGCTATCTACAGTACATGATATATGTAGTGTGTTAAGATATATGCAAGGTGTGTGCGCACCATACTCATTGGGAGGTTAGACTTATTGGAAATTAAAGTAGGACCTAACAGTTTCCTTGTTCATGCATCCGCTGACTCGACAGAGAGTTGGAGGTTTTCAAAACATGTTGTCCACCTATAGCTAAAGTTAGAACTAGTTCTCCATTTGTAAGGAATGTCTTCATCGTCATTGAGGCTAACTGAACTGCCCCTTTTTTTTTTTTTTTAACAAATGAAACACAATCACACTGACATGGACAGGCGTGCTTTGAATCAAATAGTTTGCTGCATAGTGGTGTAGGCGTGTAATGGGCTCTCTGTTACATCAAACCAAAAATCATGATTCATTGTTTTTTTTTGTCTGAATATGACATTGTCAACTAGTATGTGAATCTACTAGTCTTTCGGTTGCTCATGTCAAGGAGTCGACCACAGCAGATCATCTTGGCACAGGTCTAATGCCGGACGGAGCCACCAATGCCCCTGTGTAAATCATTTTCTAGTACCATGTTAATATGTTTATAATATAATAATATAATAATATGTTAATATGTAAGACTTTGCATAAACATAGGGTTAGTTGCATCCTTTAAACAACCAACAACAGACTTGAATGTTAGCACACAGGTATGCATGTGACATATTCAGTATACACACATTTGTTTTAATGTGTACTGCCTCTTGACCTGAAACAAACCTTTTTTTTCACAAAGACCACCACTGTGAAAATATATTCTGCTCTCCCAATTAATTAATTAATTTATTTAGGATATTTGACATACTTAAATTATTAAGATTATCAAACTAATTTTAATATTACACAAAGATAACACGAGTAAATACAACATGCTGTTTTTAAATCCAGGATCTCATAAAAGAACCCAGAAAAGCATCTAAAGAACTTCAGGCCTTAGTTCTTTAGCATGGATATATGCCATCTCCCATGTCCTTCATATCACGCTCTCACATCTGGACATTGGGAAAGGGAAAGGCTTCTTCTCATCAACTATTGCTCAGCATTTAACACTGAAGTCTCTTCCCAACTCGACGTGAAGCTCGGTGAACTGTGACTCTGTCACTCATTATGCTCCTGGATCCTGAGGTTCCTGACAAACAGACCACAGGGGATACATATAAGACATCAGTTCCCAGACAGCATCACAGTGAACATCACTTCATGGTTTGCTCCCCTGCTCCCCTCTCTCCACACCCATGAGTGCTATGCTCGACACAGCTTCTTCTTGGTATAAGATCAATAACTTGACTTAAATGTCTCAAAGTCCAAGGAGATGGTGATGGACTTCAGGAGAGGAAAGCAGGTCTCTCAGTGACTCAAGATCAACTCAAGACTGGTGGAGAGGATGACCAGTTAGAAGTTTCTGGGAGCCCATATCTCTTGTCCAGGAGGACTTGTCCTGGACACCTCACATCTCGTCACTGGTGAAGAAGGCTAGGCAGCGCTGGTACTACCCCAGACAGCTGAGGAAGTTCAGGATCGCTGGGTCTGCGTAAAACCTTCTACACATTAATCATCTGTTTTCTCTGAGAATATTACCATCCGGTATAGCTCCTAGGACAAAAAGGACTTGAGGAGAGTGATTAGCTGTGCCAAGGGCATCCCAAGGACTGAATAGCCTGTTCTACAGGACTTTTACAGCAATGCAGGTCCAATCTGTTTCTGTGGCTGGTAAGAGACTCCGGTCACTCAGGGCACCAACTGAAGGACTGAATAGTAGTTTTTTCCCATCAGGCTATAAGGGCAATAAACACACAACCTCACCAATGATGGTCACCAATTCAGCGCACAGTCACTTTAACACAGTCACTTATCATTGAACTGGTATCACATTTTACAAAATAATTTCTATCATAGTCTTATTTTTATTCTGTACATACTTATTCTTTTTGTGTTCTTCTTGGTTTTGTTTTCTTAAAGTAAAAATAAATTTACTATTTATCATCCATAACTTGAAAATAAAACCAGGTTGAGCAGTAAAACATTCCTCCTTCCTATTCACAGCTGATGACTAACACCTGTCGTTAATTTTAATTAGTGCACACCTTTAATTTATATTATTTGGTTAATTTTTATGGGATCAGTGGTGGACTGTGCCCTGTGCGCCACACCTAGGGTGGTTATGCTTTCATTGTTTCAGCGTTAATGTGTATGATTGGATTTAACTTTTCAAAATAATTATGAATTAAGATAATTATGCATTAAAAAGGCAGTGGTTGTTCAGTGTGCTTCCGGCTTATGATGACGATGTACTTGAAAATGTATTTTGAAAATATTCTTTTCAGACTACGTTTTACAGGAGAAAAACAGAATCATCTCCATGCGTGTGGGAACATCATGTACAGGGTGTAGATTAGCTTAGCAGACAGGATTGTGTATGAAATGAAACACATTCTTGCTGTGTAAGAAGTTTTAATAAACATTCCCTGCTCTTAAAAAGGGTATGAATTACTTGTCTTCAGAATGTTTTTAGGATTTACACCACAGTTCACAATTTCTTTTGTACAAAGCTTATGCCAGCGAAGAAACCTTGTTCGTATGCATTTTTAAGATAGTGGATTCAACTATAGCAACAATCCAATGGAACGGTGGCGTTGTGCTTTTTGTTAGTAGCTGTCCAGAAAACATCTATTGTCTTTTCTATCGGCTTCCCCAGAAATAAGAAATGAAATCAGGTTTAAAATGCACAACCGTAACATATATGTTGTTTATAAGGACATGTCAGAGATGTGTTTGAGGAAAAGACCGTCTACAGTAGGACACGGTGACAAGGAGATGCACATTTTCCTGTGAAGTTTCCCCATGTCAAAAATCCAACTGGTAGTATGGTTTGTACTTTTATACGTCTAACAATACCATGGTGTCTTTCCTGAGTGTAGTCTACTATACAATGCCAAATCATTGTTAAATCATTGTTTAAATCCTTTCCTGCACTGGACTGTTTGTTATCTTTGATTAGCTGTACAGTTGGTAGTGTAGCGTTTACAATAACCTGTAATGTGTGTCCCAATGTTTTCTTTGGTAAAAGAGGAGCTGAATAACTGTTCTATAGATAAAACTGGTTCAGCTAGATGATTTTGGTTTTGGGCTTCTATCCAACAAATCTAAATGGAACTTGTCTCCTAGGCGCTAGTAACATCAAGGTAGCGGTGGCATCTTGAAACACATTTGTTAACTTGGCCAGAAGTTAATTTAGCCTTTTTGACTCTTTACATATTTTCTGTTGTTTCTTCTCGATCTGCATTTGAGCTTTACCACTTCATCAGTGTCTGTGAGAGTCTCAAGGAAAACCTATTTACAGCTTTATTTACATTTATTTTCATTTTGATGAGATAAGCTACCACGCATTTGGGTTGTCACTGAGAGACATCAGACACGTCTGTGATAGATAAATAATACTACTTACTGTAATGTATTGAGTAGCTCTGGTGATGTATGAAGGGATTTGGCTCCACAAACAGTGTAAGGTGTCAACATTCAATAATTAAACAACCTGAAGTAGCTAAACATTTCTCTGAAAAGTGCCAGTCTCAACACCACCAAGTTCAACAATTTCAAAATTAATAAACCCGAATCATTTCCTGTTAGTGATCTACGGCACTAAGTGATCTTCAGAAAGGGAAGTAGTTTTCTAGAAAATACATAGTCAAAACCACAGCTAAACCACATTTACTGTTACTGCAGAACAAACAGTAGTTATTATGAAGTGAATGTTTTGTAATAGGTTTGTAATAGTTGTCGCTCCACTTCTTAATATTTTTTGTATATACAAGTGCAGTTGTTTAATAAGAAAAGGTTCAGAGTGACATTTCTGAACTGTAAATCGAAAGCTTTTCTCCCTCTCATATCTGCCCAGAGTGTCTCGGCCTTTTCCATTGCACTGTGTGTTGCTCAGTCCAATGAGTGCTGGCTAACCCACCGTTTACGTTCATCATTAACACAAAATCGAGAGGCCAAATTAAAATACAGTTCAGCATACAGTAACTTTCAGCCCCACTGAGTTAATAATCTACATCAGTGTATGTACAGTATTCTGTATGTTTTCATCCTGTGTCGTTATCAGAAAACTCAAAATAAACACAAGTTCCAAATTTCTTTGATAAAGGATGTTAAACAGCGTGCTGTTCAATCATTAACTTAGAAACAATCCAGTTAAAAAAAATAAAAAAAAAATCACTGAAATCCCAATATTGCCATGTCATTCATACTCGTGATAAGTGGAGTAAATTTCTGACTGTAACTGTGACCTAAAGTAAAAAGACAGAACAGGAAACTTTGTCTTTGTATGACACTACTGTGCTCATAAATTCTTAAGTGGAAATGTTTCTGGGTGTAACCCATGTTTGGAGATTATATGCGAGAGAAAACAAATAAACATCCACTTGGCAAAATCTAACAAGAATTTTTTTTTGTTTGTTTAACTATTTACTTGCTTAACATTGTACTCAACCAGGTCTGTGTATTGTATATTATTGCAAGTATGGAAGAATGAGGGAAGAATGGATTATTGTACGTTTATTCTTTGACATGGTGTGACATGGACAAGGTGTGGTGTGGGGTTACTTCAGTTCAGGACTATGTCCTCTGGTATACCGAATACCAATCTGATTTCAAGGAGGGTTAGTAATTATAAGCTTTGCAATAGCATTTTATTGGACTGACTGTTCCAGTTTCAGATTAAAGTCGCTTCTCCTTTATATCAATAAGCCTATTGGTCAGGTGAGAATACGGAGTATATATTTAATATATGTATGTGATATATATGGTGGACATGCAACGTTTTCTTATTTCCCCAGGCGATCGATGAAAAGGAACCATGGGAAACGTATGGGATGTACTGTAGGGGAATGAATCCTCTCTGTCCAAAACTGCACACACAACCTTTTTTTGTTGTTTTGTTTTTTACACAAATGAAATTGGGACATCAAGTTGGAAAAGAATGCTGATATTTTTCTGACAGCGTACTGGAAAAATATTACTATAATCAATATTTGTCACTTAATACATATACTTTAACATGTCTTATCACCTGATATGTGGACTGAACAGCGTGTGTTTCACTGTTTGAGAAGGGTGTGTGCTGTATTTGCTTAAGGGCGTGGTTTTTAAACTTTTCATTAGCACGATAATTTGACAAAAATTCAGAGGATCCTGAATGTCTGAGTGGGCGGGTCAGTTGTGTTGTGATGTTTACAGGTGTGTCACATATTAGAAATCCAGGTGTTTATGCTAAAGTTAGTAATGAAACTGACACGTGATACTTATAAAACATGCAAGCAGTTATGCAGTATTACTGTAGTTCACCTTAAATAAATACCCAAATGTAAGAAGATATTCGTTGTCTTAGAGAGCACATATGACAACGCAGAGAAACAATAACACAAATGTATATGTACAGTAGGCAACATAGCAATATCGATTACTACAGTGATTTCTAAGTGCAGAGTTTTTAAATAGAAGTTTAATATCAGTCTTGCTTTTAATCATGTAGAAGGTGAAATGTGTTAGAAAAAATAGTAGTTGCTGTAATTCCTCTTATTCAATGTACTCGTTCCACGTTTTGAGGTTGTTTAGGCAACACTGCAGGTCAGAGGAAAGCGGAAGGGAAGATGTCAGGCCAAAAATACATCTAAAACAATAAAGGCTGTGTTAACAACCGTGTATTGCTTCAGCTGTATAGCACAACTTTTCCATGTCATCCTACAGGATTAAAAAAAAAACCTGCTGGTTACTATTGTTTTTTTTTTACAGAGAAATCCAGAGGAACTGAGAGAAAGAGAATCAAGTTTTTTTTTTACAAAAATGAATATATGAAGCACTTAAGGAATAAAACTTTTTATCTTTCTTTTTTGAATAGTATGATGTACTTGTGAACTGTGTGTGATTTATTATTTTAACTGTAATCAGCTATTATAGCTATTAAGTTAAGTAATGCTGAATAGTAGGGTGGGTTTCACTGTTATGAAGATAGTATTAGATTCCTATTGCGCACTTCCTGACTTATTGATGTATTTATTCAAATAGAAGCTACTACTTACAAACCCTGAGGTAACCTGGCCAGTTTATCATGTGATCGACTCATGACGTGCATGTACAGTAAATACAGGTTTTCCTGGGAAAACACCAAAATCAGCTGATGCCATCTAGAGGACAGAAGCACAGTGAAGGTTTAACATATACTGTATTATATCTCCCACAGCGATACTGAATTCAGGACTCTGCTTGTGATGACGGCACCGATTAATGTTCCATAACAACAGACGACAGCTCCAAATCACTAAATCACAAAAGTCTGTATTAATGCACTTGATCGATGTTGTTTTGTTGTTAACACTTTATTCACCAGCACTTGTATAATGGATGCTTCATCTGGAAAGATTTTAAAATGTACTGAACAGTGATACTGCTTCAACATTATTTCCATCAAAACAGAGAAGTAGGACGATTTTTTTTTTAATTCTAATATTCCATAACCAAGGAAGCACATATTCACAAAGTTTCACGTGTTTTAATTTGACTACTCCATGGCTGACAGGTGGGGGAGCCGGAGCAGACCCACCCGAGTCACTGCTTGTGATTGCACCAGGTGCGTTACAGAATCTGCATGCAGCACTGCTAAAGATCGAATCAGAACACACACACACACACACACACACACACACACTGTAAACAAATCTGTTGAAATCAATTACAAAGGATTCACATAAGTTGTAAAAGTAAACGTTGAAATGCATTTTATTTCTGCCTGCTTTAATAATTACGTTTATGCTCCTATAATCACTCATAATTATTATAATAAAACTCTTATAATAACGTGACCGATGTGTCCAAATGAAATACTGTATAATATGCAAAAAAAAATATATATATATATATAGAGAGAGAGAGACCAATGAGTGAAAAAAACATTAGTGGCAACTATAGCTGCTACACCACAGATTGGACGGTAATTTGCTTGTGAACTTGCAAGATCTATTGCTTTTGTTTTGTTCATTCTGTAAAGTGGAATGTTGTTAACCGATCAACGTATGCAAAGAATACAACATCTACAGAACAAAAGAAAGGAACAGCTGTGAATATGTGCCTATTGTTACGGTGCGTCTCTAGCTTGTTAAATGCTGCGGTCTGTAAATCAAACTAATTTTTTTGGATGTGTGGAGGTGTGTGTGTGTGTGTGTGTGTGTGTGTGTGTGTGTGTGTGTGTGTGTATGTGCGCGCGTGTGCATGCATTTTAGGAAGCAGGGGTGCATTCTTTAATTCATTCTAAAAATCATGTTTGAAAAATCGTGCATTTTGATCCTTACAGATTTCCCCACACATTTCAAACTCATTTCCCTAATCGTCTTTTTTTTATTCTGTAAAGCTGCGGTAACATTTCTTATAAGCACTATACAAATTGACTTGCTTCAATGTTAAAGGCTGAGTTGTATGTAAGTGTGTGTCACCTGCGATGTATCTGTCCAGGGTGTACCCCACCCCATCTTCTGGGATAGGCTCCCCCACGTCCCTGTATACAGGATAAAGTGGTATTGTAACGACGCAGGTCTCAAGGGGGCAGAACTGCGTGAAAATGCTTTGTACTGTTCAGAATGGGCAGATCTGCAGGCTGTTACCCCACGGAGTTCTGAACAGGCAAAGTCGCGGCCATTTATACACACGGTTGCCAGGCAACGAAACAATCGGTGTGAACGCACCTCACCTGGCAGCGTGTTTATTTAAGGGTCCTGATACCTCGGCACTTTGTGCGATCATAAGGAATGAGGGCCAAAGACAAAATAAAACAAAGAAAGAAAAGAAAAGAAAGATAGATAGACAGACGAGCGCGCTTAGGAGAGGGAGAGAGGCAAAGACTCAGCCTCTGTCTCCCTAAAATGGCGGCAAGTGTGAGAGGGAAAAGAGAGCGACATGCCTCAGTTCAGCATGCGCTATTAGTTACAGTGCAAAGCACATATTAAGAAACTCTCTTTCTCTCCAAAAAATCCTCGGTAAGGGTTTAGTTCTTCTTTTAGTTTCCAGAGCCCCGTCCAATAAGAGCCCAGACCCCATCAATAAATGTGTGTGTGTGTGTGTGTGTGTGTGTGAGGGAGAGAGATCTCCACTACGACCCTAGTAGCCTAAAATATAAAGATGTGTGCGCTATGTGATATAATAAGTATTATTATTGACCAGCGTCTGTAACATGCTGAGTAAATGTAGAACTACATGACATAAGCATGTGATATATGACTTATGATCTATTTGCATTCTCAAGACACAAACACGAATGGTGGATTATCTGCTGTCAACGCAACTGCTTTAACCCTTTCGCAATATAGGAAGCTGTGAGGTTTATTGGCTGAAAGCTTAATTTTTAGAAATACTATAATTGGATAAATGTAATTTCAGTTTTTATGTTGGTGAACCCCCACTAACCATACAGTGGAACCTCGGATTGCGAGTAATGCGGTTTACTGATAAATCGCATAAGTTTATCACCTTTTTTGATCAAAACGCTGCCCTTAGTAAAGTGAAACTGCGAGCCGCGGTTTGAATTGAATTGTAGATTAATTTTAAACAACGATTTATCTCATTTCATTATTCTAAACATAATTTATGAATTAAACTCGAACGGGCGGTAGAGCTCTGATTAGACTACGTACAGTTGGAAATAGGCTCAACATCCCGGAGCCCAAGCCTCATTTAAATAAAAACATTTACTAACAAATATTGTAAGTAAACAACAGTAGCACAAGTTTAGAAAAAAAAATTCAGACTCTAAATAGATGCCGAATTATTTTTTATGGTGTGCCAGCTGACACTATTCTTATATTGCTCTTTGTCAGGGTAAATCGTTCAGTGACAACCCCGTAAAATTCCATGTACTGTACATAGGTAGTCCGAGAATTTATTTACCATAAGCTTTGTTGTATTGTTTTTACACAACCTATGATTTCACCTATGCTATTTTACAAATGGAATATTTTTATGTTACACTCTTAAAACTGCTGGGTTAAATGTTAAAGTCCTGGGTTATTTCATCTATTTACTATTATTTAGTAGATTGCCGGTAAAAAAAAAAAAGCCCAAGTGAAATTAATCCGCTGTTATAACTACTGCAGAGACAGTTAATCAGCTGTAATTTTCACTACTACTACTACTAATGATAATAAATACTGAATGGAGAAAGCGAGATCCCTTTTCAAGAAACGTGCGTTCTTAATAGCCAGATATGTATGCTTACAATTCTGCACTGTGAAAATGCACTTCTGGTTAGATGCTAACTGTATTTCGTTGCCTTGTACCTACATGTGCATTGACAATTTGTGACAAAAGTTACAAAAGTTGAATCTAATCTAATCTAATCTAATCTACATGGTTCATTTACATAAGCAAATGATCCATAAACATATTGAATAAGCATATTTCAAAAAATATAAAGAAATAGATATATTTAATCAAATTCAATATATTATGAAGTATATTGTTAAATATAAAATTACATACATTAAGATATATATTTAAATATATTTCTTAATATACTGTATCAAAAGTGGCAGTTCCTTATGTATTTTTCAATATATTGTAATATATGAATACAATATATTATTCAGTATATTGTGAATGTATTTAGATCAGAACACTAAATCATTTAATATATTGGCACTTAATACAGTATATAGAGAAATATATTTTCTTTGCATAAGGGAAGTAAATTTGTTTCCTTTAAACATTCCACTGTTTTGCCCTATGGCTAATCTTGCATGATCACCATGTAGGCTCTTAAAAGACAAAAGGTCTATGCAGGTAATATAACAAATCTAAACACAGCTGTGAAAATAGCGAAGAAAATTAAATCGAGATCAATTGGGTTGTATGTTTTCCTACATTTATTGTGATAGAAATCCAACATGCAAACACAAAGATAGTTTGGGCAAGAAAAGACTTATAATAAACTGGCTGAATAAATTATCTAGAATAAAAATACAAGTTAAAATAATTACGTAGCGTAGACTCTATTCATTACATTTGCTGAATAATTAGTTATATGTAAAAGCAGAATGTCTATAGGAGTGAAAATGACCATTACTAATCAATAATGTGTTCACATGTTCAGCTAACTTAATGTAACTTCATACATGAATAATGCTTAAAATGAACAAAGCAGGTTTTCACATGAGGCGAAGAGTCAGAGCACTGAGCAGCACAGCCAACACTGAGAGACAGAGAGAGAGAGAGAGTTAAAATCATTCTGTAGCAATGATTTACTAAATAGGTTAAGTAGCTAATCATACAAATAAATAAAAAAATTGGACAGATTATTGTTTTGGTTTTTACTATTTTTTATAAAATCTTCTATAATGTGTATTTACCATTAGGGCAGAAGCTGGAGATGCTTTTGTTTGGAGTGGTGGTGGGGTTGGCTGTGGGGTTGGCTGTGGTTAAGGCATTAGGATTAGACAGATCTAGTGCTGTCTTAGTGTCATATAATGTAGTTGCAGAGCCCAGTTGAGTTCCTGTGGAATTGAAGTGAAAAACAAATTACTATAAAAATTACTATAATTCTTTTTCTTTACGAAATTATTAAATATATAGTAACCAGTGACATGTTATAGAGTTTCTTGAACTTATTGGATTTTGTCATGGATTTTTGTTTCCTATTTTTGTGTTTAGTGTGAGGTCATTTTATTTTGATTCAAGTTCTGTGTTTGTATTTGTGTTTTTATATTCTCATTTATATCCTATTTTATAATGTTCTGTTCATTTAACCCAAGTGTGTCTTGTTTTCTGTTAATTAGTAGTACTACTGTATGTAAAACCTGATTCTCTTTGTCTCTTGGGTTTCTGGTGTTGTTGATACACAACACATTATGTTCATTTGTTTTTGTGCTCATGTGTATAATGATAGGAGTCATAGTTTTCAGACAAAATCCACAGATTGTGTTTTGTTTTGCCTTGAAGTTTATTAATAAAAGATTCCTGCACTTATGTTCTGTGCTCTTTTCAATCCTGATTTCACAAACCTGAACTTGTGATACAGGCTACAGTTGAATGTGAATAAGTAGAATGTAAGTGTAAAACCTCACCGTTGGTGGTTCCATTCAGGATGGTGAGTTGAAAGCTGGTGTCAGCAGATTTGGTGCTGGTGCTGAAACTGGCGCTGGTGTTGAAGACACACTGGATGAGAGTCTGGTTTTGTGATACCACACCTACAGCATTGTATACAGTGTTCTGAAAAAACAAAGAAAAATTAATAAATGTGTATTTCTGCCTCTTAAACTATTTATTTTGAGATTAAGTTAATATTTTAGATTCTAACCACAGTAACAGGGGTCAAAGTGGAGCCGTTTTGAGCAGCCGGTTGGAAGAAGAAATTGTAACTGTTATTGCCACAGACGAACACAGTGGTATTTCCCTGAAAAGAAAAAAATAGTCACTCAGTGTATGTTTTGCATAATGTTTTACAGCAGGGTATCAGACTCAATAGTGTTTATTGTGTGTGTGTGTGTGTGTGTGTGTGTTCAATTATAGACTAACAATAATGTTATTGCCACTGCAAAACATCATCAACAACAACAATAATAACAATAATAATAAGAATAATAAGATATGTATTATTAACATTCCCAATTTTGCCAATTTTTTTCCCAAGCTCGTCATGTGTAGTTTTCCACTCCCCCTATTTCTGCCTCGTCTGCACACCGGTTTCTCATTCTCCACTGATTATTCCAGCATTGAAGCACGGATTATTGTGTTTATTGCCTCAGTTCTCTCGCGTTTTCTTTCTCATGCTTTCACGTTGCCTAGTCCGCTTTGCTTTCTCGTTTTTTTCTTCGCAATTTCTATTTGTTTGCCTTTGCTTATTTGATCTTCCGGCTTTGATCTCACACTTCCTCATTTCCTACCATGGCTTTGGTTTCATGTTTTTGGATTGTTCCTCCCCTCTTTGATTTCCCGGATATCGATTTAATGCTTCCTCTTTTGATTACAGCTCTGGTTTTCTGATTTGGCTCAGACACTTCACTGATAGACTCTCCAGTGTTTGATAGTGATGGGTCATTCATGAACGGTTGTTTTTTTTATTTAATGTGAATCTTTAATGTGACTTAAAGGAGCGAGTGGTCTCTGAGAGTGATTCCTAAATTTTCTACTGGGCAAAGCATCGCAAAATCTCTTTAGGCTATTTAAAGGAAACAGAAATGAGTAGTTATAAGTCATTGGTCTGAATCGTTTGTTCATTTGTCACATGACTCCCATAGACGCTATGCAGTGCAATACACAGGAAACAGAATTGAAGTGCAATAGATTCAAAAGAACAAATGACTCAAGACTAGCAGATATGAGAAGTGAGCCGGTCATTCTGTTTCTTATAATATGTCCTGAGCTGCATTGTAATATTTTCATTACTGGAACTATAGCCAAAATTTGTGTTTTGTGTCTGTTTATTGAAAATGTAACATTTTATTTTATTTCTGATCAAAAGAACGAATTGAACTAAATGACTCAAAAAAGATTCGTTCATTTAGACGAACTAGATTCAAAGAACCGAGTCACTAAAATGATTCAAACTTCTCATCACTAGTGCTTGACCTTCACTTCCGCCTCCCAACCACGCCCCCATTTGATCCTGCTGTAATCTTTCTGCGCTTGGAGTCACCTCGTTCAGCTTTGCCTTGTGACATTTAGATTAAATTGCACTATTTTCTTTCTTAGATAATAAACCATGAACACAAGCAGTAATAAAAATGTATAAATAATCATTACATTAATAACTGCTTAAGTTTTACGTTTTTAGTGAGTGCCAGTGCGACGTATCCAGACGTCGTGCCGCTGAGTTCAAAGAAGAACGTTTGGTTTGTCACTTGGACTGAACTGAAAAAGCAGCTGCCGTTCCCTGCAGGATCGCAGTTAGATGCATTCAACAGACACAGCTTAGTGCTGTTACAGCCGTTACGAGTGATGTTGAGCTGCAGATTAAAAGAGAAAAAAAAAATCTGTTAATCATTTAGTTTTGTTGATTACTTAACAGTGTTCTGTCTCATTGATCCAGGACTTATCACTATGGTTTATACTCATCATCACAGAGATGGGGGCAATAAAGGGAATATGGGGAATTTAAAAACAAATATCACTGAAGTAAATGTGACACGACACAGATGTTTATGTAAAAAGTAGGCTCAGGAGCAATGATGCCAATTGTAGTAATAATAATAATAATAATAATAAACTCCATTACCGACATGGGGGCTTGAGTAGTGCTGTTTGGATTTGCCAGGTCCAATGATCCATTGGAGGTGAGTACTGTCGATGCATTTCCCAGTTGTGTTCCTGTGGGAATGGAACAGAAAATCTTTACAAAACTTAGCTATTAGCTGTCAGCAGTGTGTGGAAGGAGATCACAACGATCACTGGTCATAAGGAGTTCTACTTTCAGGCTGAGTGTGACCAGAAGTGGGTAAATGATCTAAATCTATTTTTTACAAATTTGATCAGCTATCCATCTGTCACAAACAAATTGGAGATGGACCAGACGACTAGCAGTTAGCCCTGTAGCGTGGATGGTAAACCCAAACGCGGAAGTAGCGCGAGCAGGCAGGATAACCACACTGGTTATTTTTAGAACTCACAAATAAACCCGCATTCTAATAACACACACTCAATCGAAAGCATCTTGTCTCCTTTTATGCTTCCTGAATCATGACCGTACTACTTCCGGGTCCTCGTGCTGGTCACGTTAGGAGTGCGCATGACACCACCCCTGCCTCCATCAAGCCTCTTCCCCAGCAAGCTGCTCCAGGCCCACCTCTCTCTGTGCTGCTCTCAGCTCACAGTCTACCAGCCCCCACACCAACCACTACATATTGCCCTTTACAGAAGCCAGGTAAGAATGGAGCTCAGGAAGATCAAGGTGAGGAAGGCTGCAGGCTCGGACAGCATCAGCTTCAGGCTCCTTAAGATCTGTGCGGACCAGCTGTGTAGCATATTGTTGTACATGTTTGATCTGAGCCCTTTGCTGGGCAAGGTGCTGTGGAAAACATCTTGCGTGGTACCTGTACCAAAGACGTTGTGCCCAAAATACTTTGTGGACTACAGACCAGTAGCACTGACCTCACAACTGATGAAGACATTTGAGAGGATGGTGCTTACTCATCTCCAACCTCTGGTGAGCCCATCAATGGATCCACTTCAGTTCGTCTATCAGCTTGGCATTGGAGTGGAACACGCTGTCAATTTCGTCCTAACTAGCGATTTTTCACACCTGGAAAAGGCTGCGAGCACAGTAAGAGTCATGTTTTTTGACTTCTCTAGTGCTTTTAACATCATCCAACCTGTGCTTCTGAGGGATGAACTGGAGTAGATGGGAGTGGACCATCATCTGTCTACTTGGATTCTGGATTACGTCACAAACCAACCACAGTATGTGAGGACTCGTGACTGTGAGCCTGACATGATAGTCCGCAACAATGGAGACCCCAGGAAATGGGCCTGACTCTGTTCCTCTACACGGCAGAATTCATGTTCAGCTCAGCAACCTGCAGACATTCTCTAATTATTCTGACATCGTCAGACTGATCACGGAGGATGACGACAGGGAGTTCAGAGGACTAATACAGAACTTACATTGGACTGGTGCCAATGGAACTGCCTCCAGATAAATGCAGGGAAGACAAGGGAAATGACATGGAGAGAGGGAACTCTTACAAATACCTGTTTGTTCATCTGAACAGCAAATTGGTCCAGACAAACAAAACAGACGCAATCTATGAAAAAGAACAGAGCAGAGTCTTCTGTTGAGGAGATTAAGGTCTTTTGGAGTGCCGTGAACACTACTGAAGACCTTTTTTCACTTTGTGGTGGCCTCAGACACCTTCCATGGAGTGGCCTGCTGGTGCAGCAGCATCTACTGAAGACAGGAAGAGACTGGACAAGTTGATAAAGAATTCTAGTCTCTTCCTGTCTGCAGTAGAGACGCTGCTGAAACAACAGTGTCTCTATCACAGAGACTGAACAAGTAGATAAAGAAGGTCAGCTCATTGCCACACTGTAAACCTGAAAAAGTTGACCAAACTAAAAAAAATCAGCTACCTCAATTTTTTTAAGTAATGATGTCTCCAATTTTAAGTAATCAGAACTATCAATTTTTGAGTTTGTTGAACTTGTTGCAAATCAAATAAATTGTTGTTGCTGTCACCACAGCAGACAATCCAAGCACATAAGCTTGGCACAGGTTTTACAGCAGATTCCCTTCCTGACACAACTCTCCCATTTTATCTGGGCTTGGGACAGACACTTCATCCAGTTATTGGGAATTGAACCCGGGCCTTCCGCATGGCAGGCAAAACACCTACAACTGAGCCACCAGTGCGCTAGAGATTTTAAGTTGGTGGAACTTTAAGGTGACAGTTATTCTAACTTAAGTACTTACGATTACTTAAAATATCAAATTTGTTCAGCTAACTTGAAAAGTGTCATTTCTAAAACTCATTATTAGCAAAAAGTTCTGAATACTCATAAGGGTCAATTAATTTGACCTAATTGCAATTATTTAAGTTAACAATACTCAATGTGTTTAATTACTTTGAGCATTAGGGTAGGATTCCCCTAAACACTGTACACCAGGTGAGAAAAAGGAGCATGATAGAAAAAAACTTTCACATTGCTGGAGAAGGACTCTCCTGTATGAAACAGTTATATCTCTGAGCAGCTCGTTCTGTGACAGACTGTTACATCCTAGGTGTCTGAAGGAGCGATACTGAAGGCCTTTTCTCCTGCTGCTATTCGACTGGACAATCAAAGCTGCTCCCCGTGAACTAGTCTCCATATTTCACACTGTTGTGTACTGTTATATACTGTTTCAATGTGGAATTTGTTGGACCTAGTGGAATTTGTTTGAAAGTGCAATTATTGTATTGTTTTTTGCCCCTTTGTCTTTTGTACGTATTTACTGTACTGTCCATAATTTCTATTTGCATATTTTTGTTTTGTTTGCTTAACAAACAAAAAAATCCCCACTGTGGGTCAGATATATATTTTCTTGTACATTCTTATTACATTTTCATGGTGTGTCATGAATTTCTTTGAATTCAGGTGTGTCTTGTTTTCTGTTAATTAGTAGTACTGTGTAAATACTTACTTATCTGTCCCTCTGTTTTGTTTTGAGCTGAAAGTAAATGTATTAATAAACGGTTCCTGCACTTACGTTCTGTCTCCTCTACAATCCTGATTTCACAAACCTGAACTTGTGATACAGGCTACAGTTGAATGTGATTAAGTAGAATGTCAGTGTAAAACCTCACCGTTGGTGGTTCCATTCAGGATGGTGACTTGATAGCTGGTGTCAGCAGATTTGGTGCTGGTGCTGAAACTGGTGCTGGTGCTGAAACTGGCGCTGGTGTTGAAGACACACTGGATGAGAGTCTGGTTTTGTGATACCACACCTACAGCATTGTATACAGTGTTCTGAAAAAAGAGAGAAAATTAATAAATGTGTATTTCTGCCTCTTAAACTATTTATTTTGAGATTAAGTTAATATTTTAGATTCTAACCACAGTAACAGGGGTCAAAGTGGAGCCGTTTTGAGCAGCCGGTTGGAAGAAGAAATTGTAACTGTTATTGCCACAGACGAACACAGTGGTGGATCCCTGAAAAGAAAAAAAAGGTCACTCAGTGTACAGTATGTTTTGCAGCACTCAGTATGTGTGTGTGTGTGTGTGTGTGTGTGTGTGTGTGTGTTCAATTGTATATAAACAATAAGGTTGTTGCCACAGCAAAACAACAACTAGAGAGGCACATTTCCTGAAGAAAATGTGAGTGGTGCTTGCCATGTCATAGATATAGCTGACGTCATAGTCATAGATGTAGCTAATGTTACACTGTAGCTGATGTTGGTCTCAATGTAAAGTCTATGGGATTCTAAGAAAAGTCATCGCACCCCATTTCCCGACCAAGCCGTACGTTTTTTGACACCTCATTAATGGGTCTACGTCAAACGGTGCGGGACTAGTTACGCACCAAACTTTCATACGGAAGAAGAAGAAAAAGAATAATAAGCCTATGAGATAATAATAGTAGTGCTTCGCTTCGCAAGCCCCACTAATAATAATAGCAATCTAAATTATATTATTATTTTTGTTGTTATTATATAACTTTTTAAATAATTCTTTAATTAATATTATTGTTGGTATTATTATTTTTAATATTATTATTATTGCAGGTGTGTCTCATTTCACCTGTTCATATTGCTATTAATCACCATAAATATTATATTTAAGGCCATGAACTGATTTTGATGCAAAAATTTGTGTTAGCAGAAACGGAGCACAACACAGTTGTGAAAGCAAAATAAAATATTTTTGCCATTAAAATGAATGAATAATCATGATAAATAATTGATCTTAATATTGATTTAAAAAAGTTATTGTGATGATTATGCCCATCATTCAATTCTAGTGTGTGTGTGTGTGTGTTAGATTATTATAATACAGTTAGATTAAATGTCACTATTTTCTTTCTTACATAAACCATGAACACAAGCTGTAATTAAAAATAATAACTAATCATTACATTAATAAAGACATTGATCAGGCTTTACGTTTTTAGTGAGTGCCAGTGCGACGTATCCGGACGTCGTGCCGCTGAGTTCAAAGAAGAACGCTTGGTTTGTCACTTGAACTGAGGTGAAAAAGCAGCTGCCGTTCCCTGCAGGATCGCAGTTAGACGCACTCGACAAACACAGCTTAGTGCTGTTACAGCCGTTACGAGTGATGTTGAGCTGAAGATTAAAAGAGAAAAAAACAAAAGAACATCTGTGTTAATCATTCAGCTCTGTCGATTACATAACAGTATCCAGGGCTTTTCAATATGGTTTATACTCATCATCTCAGAGATGAAAAAAAAAAAAATAAATATAAATATATATATATATATATATATATATATATATATATATATATATATATATATATATATATATATATATATTAATAATAAAGTCCATTACCGGCACTGGGGCTGGAACATTGCTCCTTGGATTTGCCAGGTCCAATGGTCCACTGGAGGTGAATACTGTAGATGCATTTCCAAGTTGTGTTCCTGTGTGTATAGAACAGAAACTCTTTACTAAACTTTGCCATTAGCTGCATCTGTCATGTGCACTCTCACCGCGGCCGGCACCAGCACCCGGAAGTAGTACAGTCGCGAATCAGGAAGCATAAAAGGAGGCAAGATGGCGCTTCACATCGCACAGTCATTGAGTTTGCCCATGCCGTCTCCGACGCTGTATCTTCAATTTTGTGAGTACTCAAAACTTTTGGTTATATTCCTGATTGATTGTGTGTTATTAGAACATGGGTTTAATTGTGTAAACTCTTGCTCTCTGCGTGAGAGAGTTCTAATAATAATTCTTGTGGTTATCCTGCCTGCTCGCGTTACTTCCGTGTTTGGGTTTACCATCCACGCTACACGGGCTAACTGCTAAGGCTTCTAGTCCGCCCCCGATTGCTTGTGACAGCATCCCTGCTATTATCTCACCATTACTGTATATTACTTGCATTCATTGGGTCAAGTGAAATTAAGCTTGGTTAAGATACATGTAGACGTAAAGCTCTGTAGAGCTGCTAAAGTAAGCAAAAGGAGAGTGCTGCAGAAATGCTGTGTGTCCTGGAGACATAAACTGGTGGACTAATTGGATATACAGATGTGTGACGAGCAGTTTTCTAGTTTTGTCGCCGCACCTCCCGGTGACGGTATGCAGTTGCTGGCTTTGACCACTGAGTGGCGCTATATAACCATAGACCGATGCGTCAGACCTTAGTTCATTCTCTCAAGGTTTAATGAGCCGCAGCTCCTTTAGAGCTGCACGTAGTAGCGGATAAAATCAAGTGTAACATTTAAGCAAATTCATAATCACAGTACTAAAATTACAGTACAAATGTAGAATTTTATTAGTATCGAATTTAAGCAAAGTAAATGTTAACACAGTGAGCCTTTAGATTGTATCATGTGTAATTAGAAAGCCTACGCGTGTACACTGTAAACCCAAATGCTCAAAGTAATTAAACACATTGAGTACTGTTTACCTAAATAATTGAATGAGTAATAATTTTGAGTATGTAAGTAACAATAACTTAAGTAAAACTTCCACCAATGTAAAGTCTATAGAGCACTCGTGGCGCAGTGGTAAGTGTCTCACCTGTCATGCGGAAATCCCGGGTTCGATTCCCGTGCTGCAATGGTCTGCAACAATTTTTTTTTTATTTGTTCAACAAACTCAAAAATTGATAGTTCTGTTTACTTAAAATTGGAAACATCATTAATTTAAAAAATTGATGTAACTGATTATCTCAAATATTTTGAGTTTTGCCAATTTAACCCTTACAGTGTATGGTTTTGGGTCATCTTAAATTTTGTGTTCTTTAAATTTGTAGTAGATAATACCGAAATAAATTAAACTAAATGAGTATAAAATTAAAACATTGTCAGGGCGTGCTACTGTGTAAGCAGATGTCGTTGTCATTCAGCCCCGCTTGTATTTTTGCGGTATTATGAGAATGAAATGCAGTAGGCAGTTATGATCATCATAGTTTTCTTTAATAAATAATGACCCCCGTTGCGCTGTACCACCGCTAGCAAAACCTTATAAAATACAATCACAATACTAAAAATATAGTTGCAAGCAACGATGACGGGCCCAAGCACCCTGTACCATTCTCACCCCGGGCGCACCGCACAACCTGTGTCATTCGAGTGTGTTAAGACCTCGAAAAAGCCATCGCCACTCGGTTGCACCTCACAAACTGCACACATCACACACACTATACAGGGCTAATGTCAGTTTGGGCCCTAAATATTTGTTGAGTGCATTAGTGTGTGTGTGTGTGTGTACGTGTGTGTGTGTGTGTGTGTGTGTGTGTGTGTGTGTGTGTGTGCGCGCGCATTAGTGTGTAAGGGTTAGTGTGTGTGAGAGTGAGGGAGAGAGGTGTGTGACGTGTAGATGTGTCAGTCTGTGCGTGACGAGTAAATGTGCTTGTGTTTGTGCTTGTTTGTGTGTATGGTTTGCGTCTGTGTGTATTAACATTAGTGATGTGTGTGTTAGTGTGTGAGATGTGTTTGTGTGTGTTAACATTTGTGATGTGTATGTGTGTACAATAGGCCGCAGGTGCTGGAAGAAAAGCCTCACACTATGATGTTCCTGAATGTGATGTCACTGAACGTGATGTCACAGAAGGTGGCACTCAATATAATCTCACTCAATATAAGGCCACACAGAAAGTTATTAATCATTTTTCGGCGTACGTTTAAGACATTAGCATGCCTGCCTCATTTGAGATATCGAAAATCCCTCTGCAAGTTTGCATCCTTAATGTCTTTAGATCACTTTGGCCCAGTTTGGTAGCGATTGTATAATTTCCCTAGGAGGAGTATATCAAAATCCAATGGGTGCATTTTTGCGAATGACCCAAAATAACTGGCCTCCTGTTGAGTTTAGCCCAGGACATGCGGCGGGAAAGTTGTTTGGCTCGATGAGCTCTAAATGTGTACCGAGTTTCCTGTGCCTACATGAAGGTGTGTATGAGCTAGGCAGCAAAATCTCGTGTGGGGGCCCCTGGGGGCCCTGGGCCACGAGACTCTCAGGCATCCTGATGGCAGCAGATTCCAACCTGTCTGCCAAGTTTCATGAGTTCTTGAGCATGTTAAGACCCCCGAAAAGTCCAAAAGGGTGGGAAAAAAAATCCTTAGGAAAACAAGAGGGCCCTTCACGCACTATGACGACACAGAGCTGCTGTCATAGTGCTTGGGCACTAATTATAGTAATACATATAGCCGTTTCTTATTTGCATCAAATTTAAGTAAATGTATACTTGTGTAACAGCGTGTGCCTGTGATGGGCGTGCTCCCAAATCAATATCGCTCCTCACTCACTCCGAAGCTCACTAGGTAGGTGGCCTAGGTGCACACTGCAGGTATGCGAAGAAGCGGGGCCGCCTAACTAGGCACAACTGGTGAGCTCTCGGCACTAATCATCCCGAGCTTCTCTCCGCGCTATGAAACACAGCGGGTGTGTATCTCGGGTTCTTTTGGGGAAACTGAACTTTACAAAGCAGTGCGCGGTGGCGTTTACTAAGGAGAGTGGCACACGAGCGGGACGCGCCCCAGAGACTTTAAAAAAGGGGAATGCTGCACTTTGATCTCCGCAAGCGGACAGCATGTGAACAAGCCTTTATAAGACTCCACTTTTATTTAAGTGCACTCACAATGACAAAAAACCCTTATGATTTTTTAAATAATGAAAGTAAACAGGGTAAACAAGTAAACTTGAGTGCGTCAGAAAATGAACCGAAACGTGTATACTCGCCTCACAGACGTGAAAAATATATACTTATAAAAAGCGAAATGTCTGCTTTTATGTAAATTATAAATTTGTAAATTTCATGTATGTAGTGGTCTGCTTTCTGTGTGTTTGGTGTGTGTGTGTGTGTGTGTGGGGTGTCACCTGAGCGGTGTCAATAGGTCTTACATATTCATGAAAAGTCGTGGATTATTCAGTGAAACAGAGGATCTGCTGATAAAAGTTAGGCACATCAGTCGGTGTGAAAGAGATGGAAAGTTTCCTCACCATAACATGCCTTGTACTGTTTTTAATCCCTCTATACACAGCAAATGAAAATACAAATGGTCTATTCTTATGTTTTTTATTTTCATTTTGTATAAAATTTGTATATATGTATTTATTTTTTTTGTTTGTTTGTTTGTTTTTAAACAAAGAAAATTGTGTATAGAGCGATTACAACAATACAATTGTTCTATTCTATATATAAAATGTCTTCTATTCCAGGGATTAAAAACGGTAACAATGTCAATTTTAGAATCTGGAATCCAGAAGATTAAAAAGAGGCCTGAAGCACTGCAGTCTTCAGACGAGCCTCAGATCCAAGAGGGTCTTAAAGTGTGGAGGGGTGTGTTTTAGTTTCTCTGAATGTATAGGTGAGAACAGCTGGTTCACACCTGGGGAGGTAAATTATTTGCATTTGAATGTTTCTGACATTGTAAAGCAGACACAGTAACCCTAAAACATGATTATCTTCATCACTACACAGTAAACCCTAATGCTCAGTGTATTTAAACACACTGAGTACTGTAAACTTAAGTAATTGAATGAGTAATAATTGAGTATTCGGAACGTTTTGGCATTTATGAGTTTGTAGAACTGACACTTTCCAAGTTAGCTGAACAAATTCAACAAACTTAAAAATTATGATGGAACTGATTACCTCAAATATTTTTGAGTTTTGCCAACTTAATCGGGTGCAACAGACCGCGAGTTACACTCCCCGCTGTATTCTATAGGATCATTAGCTGCTATAGCTCACCAGCCGTGCCTAATTCCGTGGCCCTGCTCCTTCGCGCAAAATTGTTTATTCATCCGAAGACCAGCACTCCAAAACAACCCAGAAACAATGAATATTTTACGTCAGGAACAATCTAGTGGCAGAGAAGCGTCACTCAGGTATGTCGATCTTCTATGACAACAAACACAACGTATTCACATCCTACGGATAATCACTTACTACAGAGGATTGCTGAGCATGAGGATCAGGAATTAAATACCTTTCAATACCACTCACACAACTTGGAAAATGATATTGATCGTGAGAATAATTTTTTTTTCACTAACACAGAAAATACCTGCAACTTTTACACTGATAAACAGTTTAACACCATCAAGACTGAAAATATCTCTAGTTCACCTTAACAGCAGAATCATGTACGTGAACTATGAAACAGTGTTTACATAATTTTATACAGCCTTTCACTATAATCACAGTATCAGAAACTTGGATTAATAGTGAGAGGGCCTTTGAGATTAAAGGATATGAAATGGTTTGTAAGAACAGAGAACATAAGAATTGGGGTCGAGTGGCTCTGTTTGTGGGCAAGAATGTTAATTACAAGGTGGTGACACAAGTGGTGGAAAATCTATTGGAATGTGTGACAATAGAGTTAGTCATGGATAAAAGTAAAAACATTATAGTGACCGGCATATACAGAACGCCTGGTTCCAATATAAATACTTTTACTCAGTGGTGGAAGAAATGTTTATTTTATTATTATTAAATAAAAAAATGTTTTATTTAATATTATTAATGATTTCAACATTAATTTATTAAATGCAAATGATTTTGTGGTGGCCTCAGCCACCTTCCATGGAGTGTTCTGCTGGTGCAGCAGCATATCTACAGCAGACAGGAAGATAAAGAAGGCCAGCTCAATCCTAGGGATTCCCCTAAACATTGTACCCCAGGTGAGAAAAAGGAGCATGATAGTTTTTTTCTATCACATTGCTGGAGAAGGACTCTCAACGCCTGTATGAAACAGTTATATCTCTGAGCAGCTCGTTCTGTGACAGACTGTTACATCCTAGGTGTCTGAAGGAGCGATACTGAAGGCCTTTTCTCCTGCTGCTATTCGACTGGACAATCAAAGCTGCTCCCCGTGAACTAGTCTCCATATTTCACACTGTTGTGTACTGTTATACAGTTTACTGATACAATATTTAAATTGTACAATAGTCACAGTATTTAAAATATGTGTGCATTAGCAACTCTGCCAAAAACAACATTTGAAACTGTGCAACATTACCCTTTTTAATACCTGGAATTTGTTGGAACTACTGTAATTTGTTTAAAAGTGCAACTATTGTATTGTTTTTTTTTCTTTTGTATTTATTCACTGTTCTGTCCATATTTTCTATTTGCATTTTTTTTTTTTTGTTTGCTGCTGTAACAAAAAAATTCCCCACTGTGGGTCGAATAAAGATATATATCATCTTATACATTCTGATTACCTTTTCATGGTGTTCTGTTTCTTTGAATTAAGGTGTGTGTTGTTTTCTGTTAATTAGTAGTACTGTGTAAATTCTTACTTATTTGTATCTCTGTTTTGTTTTGAGCTGAAAGTAAATGTATTAATAAACGGTTCCTGCACTTACGTTCTGTCTCCTCTACAATCCTGATTTCACAAACCTGAACTTGTGATACAGGCTACAGTTGAATGTGAATAAGTAGAATGTCAGTGTAAAACCTCACCGTTGGTGGTTCCATTCAGGATGGTGACTTGATAGCTGGTGTCAGCAGATTTGGTGCTGGTGCTGAAACTGGTGCTGGTGCTGAAACTGGCGCTGGTGTTGAAGACACACTGGATGAGAGACTGGTTTTGTGATACCACACCTACAGCATTGTATACAGTGTTCTGAAAAAAGAGAGAAAATTAATAAATGTGTATTTCTGCCTCTTAAACTATTTATTTTGAGATTAAGTTGTTAATATTTTAGATTCTAACCACAGTAACAGGGGTCAAAGTGGAGCCGTTTTGAGCAGCCGGTTGGAAGAAGAAATTGTAACTGTTATTGCCACAGACGAACACAGTGGTGGATCCCTGAAAAGAAAAAAAAGTTACTCAGTGTATGCTTTTCAAACATAAAAATGTTTTGCAGCAAGTTTTAGACTCACTTATGTTTAGTGTATATGTGTGTGTTTGTGTTCAGTTATGGACAAACAATAAGATTGTTGCCACAGCATAATAATAATAATAATAATAATAATAATAATAATAATAATAATAATAATTTAACTACAATGTGTGTGTGTTAGATTATTATAATCCAGTTAGATTAATTGGGACTCTTTGATTTCTCAGATAATCAATCATGAACATTATGAAAATTAATAATTAATCATTATATTAATCATGGCATTGCTTAAGTTTTACATTTTTAGTGAGTCCCAGTGCGACGTATCCGGACGTCGTGCCGCTGAGTTCAAAGAAGAACGTTTGGTTTGCCAGTCGGACTGAGCTGAAAAAGCAGCTGCCGGTCCCCGCAGGATCGCAGTTAGACGCACTCGACAAACACAGCTTAGTGCTGTTACAGCCGTTGCGAGTGATGTTGAGCTAAAAAGGAAAAAATCTGTGTTAATTATTCAGTTTTGCCGATTACTTAACAGTGTTCTGTCTCACTAATCCAGGGCTTATCAGTACGGTTTATACTCATCATCACAGATCAAAAAAATTATTCTTGCTTATTTTAAAACAAGTATCAATGAAGTAAATGTGACACGACACAGATTTAGTTTAGTTAAACAGAAGTCTCAGGAACAATGATGCGAGTTGTTATAATAACAACAACAACAACAACAACAACAATAATAATAATAATAATAATAATGATAATAATAATAAACTCCATTACCAAGACTGGGGCTGGAATAGTGCTGTTTGGATTTGCCAGGTCCAATATTCCACTGGAGGTGAATACTGGTGATGCATTTCCTAGTTGTGTTCCTGTGGGAATGGAACAGAAAATCTTTACAAAACTTTGCTATTAGCTGTTTCCATATAGTCATTTCGTATTCCATGGTGTTCTGTTCATCGAGTTAAGCTGTGTCGTTTGTTGTTGTTGTGGTTAATTAGTAGTGCTCTGTAAGAGCTTACTTATAAGTGTCTCTCTGTCTCTGGGGTTTGGGGTGTGCTGTTGATAAACAACGCTTTGTCTCTTTTTGTTTTGTGCTGCAGTGTAGCTAAGTCATAGTTTTTATACACAATTCATATATTATGTTTTGTTTTGAGCTGAATAGAAATATTTTAATAAAAGCTGCATTGTATTTACGTTCTGTCTCCTCTACAATCCTGATTTCACAAACCTGAACTTGTGATACAGGCTACAGTTGAATGTGAATAAGTAGAATGTAAGTGTAAAACCTCACCGTTGGTGGTTCCATTCAGGATGGTGACTTGATAGCTGGTGTCAGCAGATTTGGTGCTGGTGCTGAAACTGGCGCTGGTGTTGAAGACACACTGGATGAGAGTCTGGTTTTGTGATACCACACCTACAGCATTGTATACAGTGTTCTGAAAAAAAGAGAAAAATGAATGAATGTGTATTTCTGCCTCTTAAACTATTTATTTTGAGATTAAGTTGTTAATATTTTAGATTCTAACCACAGTAACAGGGGTCAAAGTGGAGCCGTTTTGAGCAGCCAGTTGGAAGAAGAAATTGTAACTGTTATTGCCACAGACGAACACAGTGGTGGATCCCTGAAAAGAAAAAAATAGTCACTCAGTGTATGTTTTTCAAACATAAAAAAGTTTTGCAGCAAGTTTTAGACTCACTTATGTTTAGTGTATATGTGTGTGTTTGTGTTCAGTTATGGACAAACAATAAGTTTGTTGCCACAGCATAATAATAATAATAATAATAATAATAATAATAATAATAATAATAATAATAACAATTTAAAACTAATGTGTGTGTGTGTGTGTGTGTGTGTGTTAGATTATTATATTATATTAATCTTATATTCTTAGATAATCAATCATGAACATTATGAAAATTAATAATTAATCATTATATTAATCATGGCATTGATCAAGTTTTACATTTTTCGTGAGTCCCAGTGCGACGTATCCCGACGTCGTGCCGCTGAGTTCAAAGAAGAACGTTTGGTTTGCCAGTCGGACTGAGCTGAAAAAGCAGCTGCCGTTCCCCGCAGGATCGCAGTTAGACGCACTCGACAAACACAGCTTAGTGCTGTTACAGCCGTTGCGAGTGATGTTGAGCTGAAGATTAAAAGAGAAAAAAAGATCTGTTAACTATTCAGTTCTATCGATTACTTGACAGTGTTCTGTCTCACTAATCCAGGGCTTATCAGTATGATTTATACTCATCATCACAGATGAGATGGAAAAAAATAAATATTGCTTATTTTAAAACAAGTATCAATGAAGTAAATGTCACATGACACAGATTTAGTTTAGTTAAACAGTGTCACGTTTGTGGTGGGTTTTCAAGTGAGGCATAATTGCAGAGGTCAATACTTAAACGTTTTTAATAAAGATAAATATAAACAAACATTAACAATAAACAAGAACAAACAAAACCAGGAGAAAACAAGAACTGACTTCCAAACAGCATTTGAACAAAACCACAGCTTTAGTAACACTGTAAAACAGAAACAAAAGAACAGATGCAAGACACCAAACTGAACTAAGGCAAACTATTTATAAAGAAACTAATAAGCTTCCTCAGTTCAGATGAGGGCTCTCATCACCTGACCGAGGTGCATTCTGGGAAATTAAGTCCAAACAAAAGACAAAATACAAAAAGTGTCTGAGCAGAAGGCGCCCTCTAGCTGTTAAAAGGCGCTACTCTGGAGCGCGACGGGAGGTCCAGCGCACACTCAGCAAGGTCCTATGTTGGGTTTTCCCGACATGAAATCTATGGATAGTGTCCTTTGTGCAGGTTGGTAGGGCACTCAGGACAGGAACCATGAGGCTGGCGGGGGAGCCGGCACTGGTACTGGGTCATCAAGGCTGGGCGGAGGGGCTGGCACGATGTCCTCGAGCTCGGACGGAGGGGGCTAGCAGTGGTTCGGGCAGTGAAGGGGTCTCTAGCAGGTCTGGGCCGCCAGTGAGGCTCACTGGCGGGTCATGGCGTACACTCCAGCTTACAAGAGGGTCAGGGAATACACTTGGGCTTATAGGAGGGTGAGGGCATACAGCCGTTGCCAAAAGTTTTGAGAATTACATAAATATTGGAAATTGGAAAAGTTGCTGCCTAAGGTTTTATATTAGCAATTTGCATATACACCAGAATGTTACGAAGAGTGATCAGATGAATTGCATAGTCCTTCTTTGCCATGAAAATTAACTTAATCCCGAAAAAAAAACTTTCCACTGCATTTCATTGCTGTCATTAAAGGAGCTGCTGAGATCATTTCAGTAATCGTCTTGTTAACTCAGGTGAGAATGTTGACGAGCACAAGGCTGGAGATCATTATGTCAGGCTGATTGGGTTAGAATGGCAGACTTGACATGTTAAAAGGAGGGTGATGCTTGAAATCATTGTTCTTTCATTGTTAACCTGGTGACCTGCAAAGAAACGCGTGGAGCCATCATTGCGTTGCATAAAAATGGCTTCACAGGCAAGAATATTGTGGCTACTAAGATTGCACCTAAATCAACTATTTATAGGATCATCAAGAACTTCAAGGAAAGAGGTTCAATTCTTGTTAAGAAGGCTTCAGGGCGTCCAAGAAAGTCCAGCAAGTGCCAGGATCGTCTCCTAAAGAGGATTCAGCTGCGGGATTGGAGGGCCACCAGTGCAGAGCTGCTCAGGAATGGCAGCAGGCAGGTGTGAGCGCATCTGCATGCACAGTGAGGCCAAGACTTTTGGAAGATGGCCTGGTGTCAAGAAGGGCAGCAAAGAAGCCACTTCGCTCCAAAAAAAACATCAGGGACAGATTGATCTTCTGCAAAAAAATATGGCAATTGGACTGCTGAGGACTGGGGCAAAGTCATATTCTCGCATGAAGCCTCTTTCCGATTGTTTGGAGCATCTGGAAAAAGGCTCGTCCGGAGAAGAAAAGGTGACGCTACCATCAGTCCTGTGTCATGCCAACAGTAAAGCATCCTGAGACCATTCATATGTGGGGTTGCTTCTCATCCAAGGGAGTGGGCTCACTCACAATTTTGCCCAAAAACACAGCCATGAATAAAGAATGGTACCAAAACACCCTCCAACAGCAACTTCTTCCAACGATCCAACAACAGTTTGGTGAAGAACAATGCATTTTCCAGCTCGATGGAGCACCGTGCCATAAGGCAAAAGTGATAACTAAGTGGCTCGGGGACCAAAACGTTGAAATTTTGGGTCCATGGCCTGGAAACTCCCCAGATCTCAATCCCATTGAGAACTTGTGGTCAATCCTCAAGAGACGGGTGGACAAACAAAAAGCCACTAATTCTGACAAACTCCAAGAAGTGATTATGAAAGAATGGGTTGCTATCAGTCAGGATTTGGTCAGAAGTTGATTGAGAGCAGCCCAGTCGAATTGCAGAGGTCCTGAAAAAGAAGCGCAACACTGCAAATACTGACTCTTTGCATAAATGTCATGTGATTGTCGATAAAAGCCTTTGAAACATGTGAAGTGCTTGTAATTATATTTCACTACATCACAGAAACAACTGAAACAAAGATCTAAAAGCAGTTTAGCAGCAACTTTGTGAAAACAAAGATTTGTGTCATTCTCAAACTTTTGGCCACGACTGTACACTCGGGCTTACAGCAAAGTCAGGGCATATACTCACGCTTACAGGGCGTACACTGATGCTAAGAGCTCTGGAAACATAGCACCTAACTTTATTTGAGACTGGGTGCTAGAGGTTTGTCCATAGTCTCCTTTTCTAGCTGGGCTAGCTGCTCTTCAAGTGTTGCTGATTTCTCTGTCTGTTCCTGTACACAATCTCAGACCTGTGCAGCGCGGCATATGGCCATCTTTATGACAAGCTCCTCCGCCTGCTCCTAGATGGCACATATTTGTCGCTGATACTCCTCATATGACTCAACCCCATGCTGTGTCTGGAGGGATCCACGCCATATTGCGAGCCGGGAGCCTTCCCAGCTCGGCTGTGCCATTCACTCCCCTCCTCCCGTTTCTCCTCAGGGAGCTCATGGCAACAGTGTCACTGTCACAGTCCACCGCCATAAAAATATTTACATAATATATGCCACTTAAGTGGTCTTGCATTCTGTCATGTTTGTGGTGGATTTACAGTCGAGGCATAATTGCAAAGGTTAAGCCTTAGATGTTTTACTGAAGATAAACAAACCTACTGTAAACAATAAACAAGAACAAACAAAATCAAGAACAGGAGAAAACAAGAACTGACTTCCAAACAGCATTTAAACAAAAAAACAGCTTTACCAAAACTGTTTAACAACAGAACAGATGCAAGACACCAAACTGAAACAAAGTCCTAACAAAAGACGCAAGATGCCCTCTCGGGTGTTATCACTGACAAACAGAAGTCTTAGGAACAATGATTTCAGTTGCTACTACTACTACTACTAATAATAATAATAAAGTCCATTACCGGCACTGGGGCTGGAACATTGCTCCTTGGATTTGCCAGGTTCAGTGGTCCACTGGAGGTGAATACGGTAGATGCATTTCCAAGTTGTGTTCCTGTGTGTATAGAACAGAAGCTCTTTACTAAACTTTGCTATTAGCTGCATCCCTGCTATCATCTCACCATTATATTACTTGCATTCATTGGCTCAAGTGAAATTAAGCTTGGTTGAGATACATTTGTAGATGTAAACCTCTGTAGAGCTGCTAAAGTAAACAAAAGGAGAATGCTGCAGAAATGCTGTGTGTCCCGGACACATGAACTAGTGGACTAATTGGATATAAATGCTCAACAACACCAACATTAGCAACAGTTCTACCAGTTTTTTTTTTACAAGTAATTAACTAACCTAGCTTGTTCTCTAAATTATATGTGTTACCTAATTTAGTTTTCGTTTAGTTTCAATGTGCCAAATTGCTAAAGGAACCAAAAATGTACATAAACATGGATGCTGTAAGGAGACAAAGAAGGAACTGCTTCCTGATCTGAGCGTGGCAAGAGGACAAATTGTTTATTCATCCAAAGACCAGCACTCCAAAACAACCCAGAAACAATGAATAGATTACGTCAGGAACAATCTAGTGGCAGAGAAGCATCACTCAGGTATGTCGATCTTCTATGACAACAGACACAACGTATTCACGGTTTAATCACTTACTACAGAGGATTGCTGAGCATGAGGATGAAGTAAAAACATTATAGTGACCGGCATATACAGAACGCCTGGTTCCAATATAAATACTTTTACTCAGTGGTGGAAGAAATGTTTACAAAAACAAATCAAGAAGTAATGTTCATCTGTGGGGATTTCAACATTTACTTCCTAAATGCAAATGAGCACAGAATGACTGAAAAATTCATCAATCATTTGTATAGTCTAAATCTTTATCCCCAAATCACCTCATATGGAGCAACGTTAATTGACCCTACATTCACAAATGACATAAACAATAAGTCAATGAATGGATTATTAATAAATGACATTAGTGATCACTTGCCAGTATTTGACAGTTATTATAAAAATAAGATAACAGATAACAAACTAATTTACAAATGAGTGACGACAGAATAATCTGTTGCTTCATTACAAGAGGAATTGATGACACAAGCCTCAGAATAATTCTATAAAGAGAAAGATAGTGATATAGCATATGATGAACTTTTAGGAATATTGAAATCACTGTATAAGAAATATTGCCCAATAAGCCAATATTACAAAAATAAAAGAAATAAAGAACTTCCATGGATGATCGACTAATGTCTGCGAAAAGAAATAAAACACATTATATAAAGAATTTATAAAATACAGAACTAAAATAGCAGAAGTCAAGTATAAGAAATATATAAAGTAAGCTAACTATAATAGATATTATAGATAATAATCAAAACAATATGAAAGGTGCATGGAGGATATTAAACAATGGCATTAGAAATGGGCCAAGGCAGGTTAATTACCCACAGTACGTTACACAAATTATACACATATCACAAAAATTGGAAGATGCTGTAAAGAAGTTCAGTTGCTTCCTTATTAAGTTGGGGCCTAACCTGGCAAAAAGTATCCCTGACACTGAGTCGTCTATTAACCACAGTGATACATTAATTTAGAGAAATTCCGGTTCAATGTTTGCGGGAACAATATAAGAAAGAAAGATTATAGAATTTTTTAATAAATGCAAAAACAAAACATCCAGCGACTATGATGGATTAGATATGAAAATAGTAAAATCGCTAATAGAGGGAATTTTGATACCGTTAATGTACATTTTTCACTTATCATTGAAAACTGGACAATTTCCAAACAAAATATAAATAGCTAACGTTATACCACTGTACAAATCTGGCGACAAATACCACTTCATAAATTATGGGCCTGTTTATCTTCTGCCACAATTCTCAAAAATTCTAGAAAAGCTGTTTAACAATCGACTAGATAAATTCATTGACAAACACAAACTTCTATGGATTCAGAAGTAACCAGACAGCTTCATGAGCATTCACTGAGTTCAGAGAGGAAATGTCCAACTCCGTAGATAAAACGAAAAGTTTTGTATCCTGTCAAAAATGTAGGACTATGTGAAAATGACTATGTACAATGCCACTAAGAATGAAGGCAGCCTTAAATTCCTTTCTTTCTTTCTTACACTTTTTATTTTATTTACTCTTTATTTAAACTAACTAGATTTTTGTACATGTATATGTGCTGCTGTTAGGTGATTTGAATGTTGTCTGCTTAATTTCAGAATGTATATAATGCTTTGGCTCATCTGTGTGTGTGTGTGTGTGTGTGTGTGTGTGTGTGTGTGTGTGTGTGTACTAAAGTAGGGTACTAGTATGAAAGCTCACCGTTTGTGGTTCCATTAAGGATGGTGATGTTGAAAGGCAGCTGAGCAGGAACACTGAGGACGGTGGAGTTGACGATGGAGTTGAAGATGGTGGAGTTGAAGAGGGTGTAGATACTGGAATTGGACAAGGGGTAATTTTGGATGATAGAACCGAGAGGAAAGTTGCTTTGTGCGAGATTTTGTGTGGAATTTAGGAGAGTGGAGTTGATGTAGTCGAGCAGGGAGTCTTGATTGAATAGGGTGAGGAAGGAGAACTTGAGGAAGTCGGAACTGACAGGATTAGGACCATATAAGCTAAGAATGGTGGAATTGAAGAGGGTGGAATTGAGGACACTGGAATTGACGAGTGAAAGGAGGGTAGAAGTGACAAGAGTGGAATTGACGAGGGTGGAATTGAGGATGGGAATAAGGGTGGAATTAAAAGGGCTGGAATTGAGGAGGGTGGAATTGAAAAGGGTAAGAAGGCTGGAGTTAAGTAGGGTTGAATTGAGGAGGGTCGAATTAAGGAGGGTAGAAAAGCTGATGTTGCTGAGGGCAGAACTGAGGAAGGTGGAATTGAGGTCGATGTTGAAGACACACTGAGTAAGACTCTGATTAAGGCTCTGATTAACTGTTACTGAACCCTGAACAGTTATATTTGTGGTGGTCTATAAAGAGAGACAGAGAGAGAAAATAATGAGGTTAGGGTTAGAGATCTGTGTCAGTATTTAATGGAACATTGTCTGCAGTATGAACCTGATTGATTTTAGGATTGGGAATTCGTAATCATTTAAATGTCTGAAAGGTATATAAAAGGTTAGCATTAGCAGTTATATGTTTATTGGGTTGAGAAACTGCATTATGAAAATTGAGTCTCTTATCAAATCAAATTTTACTATTGTAATAACTGATATAATTGTTTGACTCATAGAAATTAAGGAAACGTCTCTGTTGTCATACCAGATAAACAGGATTCAATACTGAGCCGTTTTGTGTAGCTATTTCAAAGAAGGCGTTGGAGTTATCGTTGCCGCAGACGAAAACAACAGGCCCCTAAAAAGAACAAATATTACAGGTGTAAGTCAGAAAAAGTGATGATTTGGACAAGAAAGTGAAATCTGTACATTTTCTAGGTTTTTCTAGGTTTATAATTAATTGATTATATTGATTAATGAATGGCTGAGATTTTCTAATTGTCTTACTTTTGTGGTATTTTTGACACCAAAAAAAAAAACACACACAAACACAAGTAAATATACATTTCAGGCTCTTACTCCTGTTTTTTTTTACACTCATTTTGAGGGCATTAGGATATCCGACTCTATTTTGTTGTACCCCATGTGCAGAGCAAAAAAAGTGAATAGGAAGTGACTTTCAGTGTTAAAACAACTGACATCACACGCTTTCCTTTGTGCAGTCCTACAGTAGGAAGCCTCCTAAAGAATTTATGTTCTACTCTGGACTAGGAATATTTATTAAATCCAATTGAGTATCCGTGGCAAAGCTTCAGACGCTCTCCATCCAATCTGACTGAGCTGAAGCAAAAATTTCAAATTTGGTAGAGACACCAAAAGACTTGTAGCTGTAATTACTCTAATAAGTTCTGACTTTGGTGGGCTGAATACAAACACATGCCACACTTCCAGATTTTTATTTTTAAAAAAAGAAAAACATTTATCATTTTCCACTTCACCATTATGTGCCACTTTGTGTTGGTCTATCGCATAAAATCACAATAATTTACACTTGCGGTTGTAGTGGAAAAATGTGGAAAAATCAGTTTTAAATAATTTATTATTTCGGCCTAAATCATCATTGTTTCAAAGCTGCATCTTCACTGTTACTAAGAAGCATAAAGCAGCAGCCACCTGCAGAAACACCATGTGGAATGTTCATTAATTGACCAGTTACATACGGCATGTGATCTCTCACAAAAAGTATTACATTTTGCTCCAAACATCTTTCTGTATCACTCTGTGTTACTTTAATGCTTCTCCTCCATGTGTGTCTCTGCCTGAACATAATTTCCTCACTACTTCAAACCAGTTAAGACACCTCCAGAGCTCTCTTACCTTTTCCATGGAGATAGGAGTGATTTTCTATTTTAAAAATGTTAATAAATGGCTCTTACTCCTACTTGTAAATGTAGGAGAATTTTTGGCTACATGGGAGTGAATTTGTCTCTGTTTGTCTATCTGTCACAGCATCACACTAAATAAGTTACTGTCTCAATGTAAACAAACACCTGCAGCAATAGATATTAATGAGAAAAGATAAAGTGAATATTTTGACTGGGATTAGTTCATATTTTCACTTTGGCTGAAATAACAGCGCTGAAGTGGTAGAAGTGAATTTTAACACGCCGGAGTCGTTTTAAGACGAAACTTCATCTTTATCCGATCGACTTTTTCCATTTCTCATCTGTGATTCTCTCTCCGATTACCGAACAGGGAGTGTGTTTGTCTGAGCGCCAAAGAAGGACAACTTAGTGTAAACAAGGCGTCAGATACTCAGCCTTACAGAATGTGATTTCTGTCTATTCATAAGTGAGACAGAGAGTTCTGCTGTACAGAGAGACACACAGACATGGACGTGGACTTCAACCTCTAATAATCATAATAATAATAATAATAATAATAATATAAATCATAATAATAATAATATCACTCACTACATTAAAGATCAGCAGATTATTATTAGATTTAACATTTTAACTGTTTCTTTCATTTTAACTTCTGTAAGCATCACTGACCCGTCCGTATACTTGAGGTAGTGTAAGTGTAACACAGCAAAAGAACTGCGCGACACTGAGGCCTCGTCAACATTGGATGTGCATGTGTTTTTAAAAAGCCCTGTTTTTATGGTAAAATAAACGTTTGTGTAAATACTGACGTCACATAATGAACCTGTGCATAGTTGCCATAGAAGATAGATGGAAAAAGGAGATGAGGGGGGCATGGTGATGTGAGAGGTTGATAGCAAATCAGGGGGGAGAAAGAACATTTGTTGACCCACCAACAATACTGTATATATAGTTTTTGTTTAGTTTAATATACTATACTTGGCACTGGTGTTCACTTGAGTGGACATGTTTGTAACTCCCTGAAAAATTGTTTAATAAAAAATATTAAATTGCGTTCTATTTTCAAGCTGTTAGGAACCTCCACTAGAGGTCACTGTTCATGTCTGTCTGTCTTTCTGTGTAGTTCCTGTTGGTTGACTCAGTTTCCCAGAAGGCACCTCAGTCAGGTGATGAGGCTCACCTGAACTGAGGTGGCTCATTAAAACCTTCTATAAATAGCAGTTTGTTCTGGGAAACTGGGTCGAGCATTGTTTGTGTGTGATTGTTTGTTTGGTTTGTTTGTATTACCATCATGTGGGCATTCTTTTTTTGTTACTTTAAGTTTATATTTGGTTTATGTTTTGTAATCTTTGTTTTCAGAGGGCTCTAGTTTTGTTTCCTTGATGTTCCTTGTGTCTGTGGATTCATGGAGCTGCTTTGTTCAGTGTGTAGTTAGGCTGTGTCTCCTCCTGTGTCCTGTGTAAGTACTGTTTTGCCTTCTGGTCTTTTCCCTTGTATGTGTAGCCACATGAGGGCTTAGCTATTAGCAGGGTTAGCCGCTAGTAGGCCTTGATGGCTAGTAGGGTTAGCCTCCAGTAGGCTAATCTCTAGTGGGAGTGACTGCTAGTGGTTCTGGTCACTAGTAGGTTAGCCGCTAGTTTGGTGTAGCCTCATGTGTGCCCTGCCTTTTGTCTTCTGGTCCCCTAGGTCAATACTAACCCTATTAGCCACTAACCTGGTTAGGTCAGCCTCCAGTGTCCCCAGTACAACATGTAGCTACTAACCTCACTAACCCAGCTAGTCTAGTTCCTGTCAGTCTCTGTGCCCCTAGCCCTGTCTCCTGTCTAGCCCTGTCTCCTGTCTAGCCCTGTCTCCTGTCTAGCCCTGTCTCCTGTCTAGCCCTGTCTCCTGTCTAGCCCTGTCTCCTGTCTAGCCCTGTCTCCTGTCTAGCCCTGTCTCCTGTCTAGCCCTGTCTCCTGTCTAGCCCTGTCTCCTGTCTAGCCCTGTCTCCTGTCTAGCCCTGTCTCCTGTCTAGCCCTGTATCAGCTCCTAGTTTGCATGTCAGCTCCTGTTCCTCTGTTTTTCCTGAGCCCTAGTTTTAGTTTGAGTTTGTTGTTTTAGTTCCTTTTGTTCTGTTTTTGAGTTTTGTTTAAATAAAAGACTGTTTGCACACCCCTCTGCCTTCATGCCTACCTTTATGCCCACGGCAACAACATCAGCCGGTCTAGCAACTACAACCAGCTAGACCCATGACACAAGCCAAGAGAGAACTAAAAACACTCAGGAAAAAAATCTTCACTGAGGTTCATATAATTCATTCATGAAATTGTTAATAAAAGCTAAAATTAAAACATTCTACAAAAATACCAAAGAAAATGATTGTGTTTAAAAGTGATTCAGAAAAACTATACAATTCATGTTATGATAAGGAAAATCTCAATTTCTTTCATTCCAGGGTTTACAAACGGTAACACGGAATAACGTGTAACGGAGTCTAGAATCCAGCATATTTGAAATTTACACAAATTTAAAAAGAGGCCTGAAGCACTGCAGGTCTGCAGAAGAGCCTCAGATCCAAGAGGGTCTTAAAGTGGGGAGGGGTGTGGTTCAGTTTCTCTGACTATATAGGTGAGAACAGCTGATTCACACCTGGGGAGGGGGAAATTATTTGCATTTGAATGTTGTTTGACATTGTAACACTAAAGCAACAGCAACAACGCAGGATAAATAGGAATAAGAGGCCCTGATTATACTGCATTAATATTATTTAGAAGAACAAAATTCCTCTGCGCTCTGGAAAACTTTATGCGTGCGGTTGAGCGCTGATTAGACTAGGTGGGAAATTAAAGAGGAGAATTACGGTGCCGGCTAAACACCTCGAGCCCAAACCTCATTTAAATTAAACGAACAAATATTGTAAGTAAACAATAGCCCACAATTAAAAATTAAAAGCATTTTTATTTAGACTATAAAAATAATCCTGCATCTAGTTTTAGGCGTGCTAGCTGCCACTTTTTATTTAGAAGTTTTCAATACAAATCTTATAATAATCACATGACATCAAACATTCCCCTTCTTAAGATTTTAACTATTTATTTTAACTATTTAAAGCATTAAACTATTTATTTTACTATTTTAACTATTTTTAATTTACTTCAAAATAAATTTAAGGACAAGGACAATCATACTTTTTTATATTATTGATTAAATGTGCTGAAAACAAATGTCCTCAAAAATGTAACAGATGAGGACTCGTGTCCATCAGTGTGATACAGTATGCTGGAGAAACTCCCAGGTGGGAAGAGACTTGTAGGCACTTTGTGTAGGTAACATCAAAGACAAAAAAACCCTATAAAATCAACAACAGCCTCCACCAAAGAGTCTGGAACACAGAGTACAGGATGCGTCACACAGCCGCGATATATTATACTATAACCGTATTATACAAAAGATTAGGAATGCCCAAAATACAATACCTCCGCTGTTTGAACAATTGCAGAGACCTGGTGAATTACTGATTCAAAAATTCTTTCCGAGGTGAGGCTGCGTTGGGCGGGGTACATGAGGCAAGTACATGGGCATTCCCTGTTGACTACCTACTGTAATTCAATTCATCATTTCAACAGTTTTATTTTAGTTAGGTATTTGCACTGATATTTTATTTTATTTATTTTATTTTTTTATTTAACTAAACTGAATTTAATTTAATTTGCAGATTACAAAGCCATTTTCAGAATTCATATTAATTACTTTGTTTCTCATCTGTTTATAAATTTCTTTAGATTGTCTAGCTCTTTTGAGACCTCTAAGCTTTACTATGTCATGTTCCATTTAAGTGATTTCCTCATTCAAAAGGTCTGGCAGTAATCAAGCCTGGATGTGGAAAATAAAATTTATTCTCACCTTTTCAAAAATCATTCATGATTAAGCAAGGGGCAATCGCTAATTTACATAAGGCCAGGTAGGTTTGACCAGTTTTTTTTTCCCTTAATAAATGATCTCATAATTTAGAAACTATATTTATTCAGGTTGTGTAATATTAAAATGATTTCAATCATTTAAGTGTGACAAATATGCCTGAGTTACCTGAGTTAGTAGCTGGGTTTGTGGAGTAGTTGGTGCGAGTCCCAACGCCACGTATCCTGAAGTCGTGCCGGAGATTTCCACAGTCAGTACTCCGTTACTGTACTGAGTAGAGCTGAAAAAACAGCTGGAGTTTCCTGCAGGATCGCAGCCACTTACACTCGACACACACAGCTTAGAGGTGCGACAGGTGGTGTTAGTGATGCTGGTCTGAAGAGGAGAAGAGAGAAAATTAGGCATCATTAACGCTCCTGAACCCTCCAGATGATTTATTCGGACCATCAGTAACACAAATGTAAGTCCATGTTACACAATATAACATGAGCTTTAAGTCCAGTGATGCTTTTCCTTCTCTTACACTGAGTGCCGTCACTGAGAACAGCTGGGCTCCAGTCAAATGACAAACAGCGCAGACAAACACAACCACCGCAATCAGTCTGGACTCCATCTGATAAAACATGTATCAGTAATACAATTTAAATAAGTATCAGATGTACAAGTGAAAGTGTGACATTCTCATATTTAAATGTTGTTAAAGTTCAAATAAAGCAAAACCGACATGTGGATGATTTTTTTCTTTTCAGATAAAAATAATTACCTGTAACGAAGGATGGATGATTTTGTATGCCGTGAATAAAAGGTGGAGGATGTGTTGGTGCAAGGAGAGGTCCGTCTTTTTAAACTCTGAGGGCGTGTCATATATAGCATGTGTATGATTAATATAAAAGAACGAAAGTTGACGTACAGGTTGGTAATTGCTTTAAAATAGCACAGACATTATGGGAAGATTAAACATAGACAAAAAAAATCTGACTTAAAAAAAAAATTGAAACTAAAGAAATTATTTTAGTCATGAATTTAGTCATTTCTATTCTTGTTTTAATTGAATCAGATATTAATTAGTGGTTGAAGCATTTATTTATTTATTTATTTATTTATTTATTAACTTTTTCTTATTATACTGTTATATTACTGTAGATGCAAAAGAGAGAAAAAGAAATGGACAAGACAAGCAACAAGACAAGACAGTGTACGCTGCTGCATATTCTAATATTCCTATAACAGGGAGATCCAAGTGGCCGTGTAATAGCGGGGTTTTAGAACAGACAAACATTCATTTAAAGATTTCATTGAAACTTATTGTCTGTGCATGGCCATCATGCTTTCTTTAGGGGGGGAAAATTCTGATAAATATTGATTAAATATTCCAAAGTCCCCAAAACCTCCCGTTCTTTGATGAATCTAGGTAGCTAATAGAAATGCATAAATCTCTCAGTGATTAACAGCTATCATCTGTAATGATGTTATTGTTTTGCATTGATGCATAGCAACCATTGCTGCTCAACAATTAGCAATTAGGTACCTAACTACTTGATGAGGCATATTGACATAATCATAGTAATGAAGCATCAATTTAAGGGACTTACACAACAAAATATTTTCCTACTGCGAGCTAACACTAGATTACCCATTAAAGAAAATTAGCACAAGCACAATTATGGGATTACCTCTAGACGATTGGTCAGATCTAATGAAGCATTACAGACACAGACAGAAGAAGTATAGCCACTGGTGTATAGAGTCAGGACTTTCTCTGGTCGTTTTGCCAGGAGCTCAGTATCTTGTAACAGTAATGTTCTGTGTTCACTAGATCGTTACAAATAATTAGTGCAAACAACTTGTTATTAAAGTTGTTAAGGTAAATCAGCCAAGCACACTGTATCTGTTAGGAACCTCCACCAGAGGTCACTGTTCATGTCTGTCTGTCTGTAGTTTTTGTTGGTCGACTCAGTTTCCCAGAAGGCACCTCAGTCAGGTGATGAGTGCTCACCTGAACTGAGGTGGCTCATTAAACATCTTATAAATAGCAGTTTGTTCTGGGAAACTGGGTTGAGCATTATTTGTTGTTTGTTTTGGTTTGTTTGTGGTTTTGTACTGTATATACCGTCATGTGGGCATTCCTTTTGTTTGGTTTTTGTTTCTTTAAGTTTATATTTTGGTTTGTTTTGTAACCTGTGTTCAAGAGGGCTCTAGTTTAGTTTTCTTTATACTCCTTATGTTACTGGATTCATGGAGCTGTCCTGTTTCATGTTTAGCCAGGCTGTGTCTCCTCCTGTGTACCGTGTAAGTACTGTTCTGTGTCTCACCAGTGTCAGTCTTCTTGTCTAGTTCTTTGTTTATTGCTTCCCTTGTATGTGTGGCCACATGAGGGCTTAGCCGCTAGCAGGGTTAGCCCCTAGTAGGCCTGGGTTGCTAGTAGGGTTAGCCTCCAGTAGGCTAGCCTCTAGTGGGATTGACTGCTAGTGGTTCTGGTCGCTAGTAGGTTAGCCGCTAGTTTGGAATAGCCTCATGGGTGCCCTGCCTCGTGTTCCGGTCCCCTAGGTCAGTACTAACCCGGTTAGCCACTAATCCCTTAGATACTAACCCGGTTAGGTCAGCATCCAGTGTCCCCAGTATTCCATGTAGCTACTAACCTCACTAACCACGCAACCCGAACTCTTCTAAAAGACTCTGCTACAAAACGATAAGACTGTTTGTTTGTTTTTCTCCTTTTCTTTAAAAAGACTGATATCGTTCCTTGTTGTATCCCTGTGAATTTAAGTTTCTCCTTGTCTGCCTTGCTCCGTGTATTTCCGTGTTTCCGTGTCTGTGTTTTAGTGTGTCTCCCGTGCTCCCAATCTGTTTAAAACTCCATTTTATGCACTCCCGTTTTCTCCCCTGCCAGCTCCGCGTTATTTACTGTTTATTTATTAGTTTCTGTTTTGCTTTCGGTTTCCGCTTATTCCCGTGTTTAATTTCCAGAGTTGAGTATACTATTTTTGTTGAACCCCGTGTTTTGTTTTCACCTGATTTTGCAAATAAATCGCCCTGCCGGGCCACATCAGTGACTTCCGTGTGGGAGTTCTGTTGGTTTGTGACAGTATCCTGAAGGATGTGATTTCTGTGCTTTTTTTATAATCAAGAGTAAAAAAGAATATCAGATGTCAAATATTTTAAGTAGACAGTATAATATTTAACTTTTAAATATACTGAAATAAAAGTAAAGCGTTCCCCAAGATGAAAACACTAAGGAAAGACATTTTTTTAAAAGTTATTTAAGGACAGAAACAGTGAATTCGATTATGGGAATAGCAGCTCCCAGGACAAAAAGGATTGGAGGAGCGTAATTAACCGTGCCGAGCGTGTCACCATGACTGAATTACCTGTTCTACAGGAGGCGGTCCAGGGGACAGCGCATTACAAAAGACATTCACCACCATAATCATAACCTGTTTCTGTGGCTGACATCTGTTAAGGGACTCCGGTCACTCAGGGCACGAACTGAAAGACTGAACAGTATTTTTTCCATCAGGCTATAAGGGCAATAAACACTCAACCCCACCAATGGCTGACAAATTCAGCACACAGTCACTTTAACAGTTGCTTTTATCACATATCATTGGCCTGGTTTCCCATTTTTACAACAAATTTCTTTATTCAATTGAATTTTATTTGTATAGCGCTTTTAACAATTGACATTGTCTCAAAACAGATTTACACAATCAAAAGAAGTAGGTTTGTATGAAATGTGAATGTGTATGAATCAAAATTATAAGATGGTCCCTGATGAGCAAGCCGAAGGGCGATGGTGGCAAGGAAAAACTCCCTGAAATGGTAATAGGAAGAAACCTTGAGAGGAACCAGACTCAACAGGGAACCCATCCTCATCTGGGTGATAACGGAGAGCAGGGATTGATCTGCACTCATACTGTGTGTTAGGAGGCTGGAAGTTCAGTATAACCGTACTAAATGTATTAAAATTAAAAGGAGTCCAGTTTGTTCCTGGAGGCTCAGGTAGACTGTAGGAGATTCCAGTCCTGAGCTATCGAACAACTGAAGTCACAGGTCCCCAGAGCATCAATCGATGATAGGACAGTCTTCATGGAAACCATCCCCAGCCACCTCATGAATCCAGGCAGACCACACGGGGCATCCATGTGATGAGATCTCCAACCAGAAGCAGGACTCCAGGATGGGTTAGACAGCTCCAGAGGGCAGAGGGGTCTGGATCACTGGCAACTCAGGAGCGAACATGTATAGCTCGACAGAGAGAGGGAAAGGAGAGTGAGAGAGAGGAGAGAGCAGAAAAGGAGAGAACAGAAGAGGAGAGAGAACAGAGGTATGGTCACAGTCAACATGTATAAGGTGAATGTATATTTAGTGCAAAGTGCAAGCAGGGACTCCGGCAGGACATGTCATATGTAATTAAAAATTCACTACAAGCTCCACAGACAATTAACGATATTAGACTTTAGTTAACGTTAAAATAAATTCACTTACTGGGCATTTGCAGGCTCTCTGGTGGACTTGTATCAGCAATTTATCACCATTTTAAAAATAGGAGCACCAAAGGTCCTCTAGCTGGTTAGGAATAGCTGGGAAATAGCAGAGACATTTTGGTTATAGTTAAACTGGGGTCATTGCGTTATGCAATTGATGCATCAACAAACCTTTTATATGCTGTAACCTAACTAAGGTGACTGCTATTACAGTATATGTTATTTAGTAACAGCGAAGATGCAGCAGCTTTGCCAGAGTAATGATTTGGGTTTGTCACAGCCAACAGCATATAATAATATAATAGCAGTTGTAAATAAACTTTGCTCTTACAGCACCACAGATTATACGCAGATTCATACATTTCCCAGCATGCAGTGTGAAATCATGCATATCGCTTGTTTCCCTGGAGTAGTTGCTGCCCTCCATGGCACACACCTTAAAATAATCGTCCACAGCATTAACACTCTGTTACGTGGCGCAGTATGGAGAGCCGCACCACGAGATGTTTTTAATGATAAGAGCCCTGTCATACACACCCGTAACAAGACCGGCACTAGGACCCGGAAGTAATAAGGTCGGGTTTCAGGAAGCATAAAAGGAAACAAGATGGCGCCTCACATTGCTTAGTCAATGAGTTTGCCCATGCTATCGCCGACGCTTCGCTCGTCTAAACGCGAGTACTCACTTTCTTGGGTTTCGCTTCTGATTGGGTGTGTGTATTTAGAACACGGGTTTATTTGTGTAAACTCTTGCTCTCGCTTTGGGAGAGTTCTAATAATAACCAGCGTGGTTATCCTGCCTGCTCTCGCTACTTCTGTGTTTGGGTTTACCATCCACGCTACAGGGCTAACTGCTAGTCTTCTGGTTCATCTTCGGTTAGTTCGTGACAGAATGACTGAGCCACCAGCAGTGAACCCAGTGGAGTTTGCTTGCCCCTGCGATGTGGTTGACCAGCACGCCAAGTGGATCGATCAGCTCCGTGATGAAGTCGTGTCTCTCCGCAAGGAGCTCCAAGACATCGTGTCCAGGACGACTCTATCATGTGTAGTCATTAATGTATTTTTATCCAATTGTTCCTGAACCAGTCCTAGGACTCCTAAAGTATGATTCCAAAGTCTTTGTTGATTGTAATAAAGTAGGTTAATCCACCTTGCATTTTTCGAAATTTGAACTAAGGCAAGAAGATTGTTGTAAATGCTCCTCCTACCTTGTTTATAGCCTCATGTTCAGTTAGTACCCCAAATTAAGTGAGGAAAATTAAAGTCACAAAAAAAGGATGGATTTAACTAAAAAAACTCTGATTTTAATTAACTTCCACTTCCGCCTGCATCATAAGGACATGGCCCATACGAGCTTGCTGGATTGCCTACATTTCAAGTAAAGACCTCAAGGTAAGAAGTTTTGCCCTTATTTTTAATGAATACGTTTCTAGTAGCAATGTTGGTGTAATGACATTTGACAGATTAACATTAGTTAAATTCATTGCACATGAGCTGCCAAAATGAAAAGCTACTATAGTTAACAAGTGCTTAAAGTATCTTTAAGTAACTGAAGTCACGTTAACGCTAAAGTTATGTTAACTTATTGGTGCTGAATTTGTGGAAAACAAAGTAATTGCGTTCTGTTTGTGTGTTGTGACAGAGGAGTGTGACGGACATCTTGATTTGATTCAGGACATGATTAGGACTGAGGAAGGAAGTCTAAGTGTATAAATCTGTTAAGAACTTATACCCTGCTAATTTACAATGATAAAGCGTGACACTAATGTCCCCTTCTAGATTTGACCAGTTCTGTAGTGGCAGCCTGGTGTCTCTTCCCCTCGGCAAAGTATGATTAGCAAAACTGCCACATGAGAGACGACAAAATGCACAAAACAGGTCAAATAAACGTCAGTAAGTCAGTCAGGGTTCATTTATTTAATGACTAAATTTTAACAACGTTAATTAAAAAAAAAACTTTTCCTATTTCCATTTCAACGCGCTCAAGTTGATCTTTTTCACCCATAATTAGCGTGTGTCCGTGTGAATCCTCTCTCTCTCTCTCTCATTGGACGAGAATCTGTTAGCAGCTAACCGAGTCAAACATGTTGTTAGCTTAAAGTCCGACAAAATGCCGAGCGACACGGCAGCTTCAACTTCACCGGCGGTTTGTCAGGTGGGAAGAAAGAGCAGAGATGATGTGGTGTTTGTGTAACGTTCGGGTAAATGTTCTCGTGTTTTCGTGACCGCTTCGCCTTTGACCCCAGTGATAATCACCTCAGAGCGGCTCTCTCACTCTGTGTGTCCGGGTGTCGTGAGGTGACGTTAGTTACAGGTAATATTAGCCACCGCAGACTCTCGGTAGTAATTAGCATCGGCGCTAATCCTGTGGCGTGTGCTGGATGCCACAAGTGGGTTCTTATCTGACTGACATTTGCTAACATGACAAGAATTCTAAAATCTCTACATGACACACAGAACCAGTCAAATGTTTGTTCACATTTAACTGAATGTGAAAGTGTGCCATAACTTTTGACTGGTACTGTATCTGTATCTAACATGTTTTAAATATCTCTTGTCATAAAGTCTTTAACATCTGACTGAGTTAATTCTGAGAAGTTCCCTGTTGCGTGTTTTATACTATTAGTGACTGTAATTTGAATGTATGAACAAAAACATATTTTTTGCACTTTTACATGGAGTCTCTGACTGAGTGAAATTTATCAACAGGTATTTATATACACCGTACACACAATGTGTCAGGGAGTTTGTCATCAAACTGGACTGTATGATGTCCAGAAGGTTTTGGACAGTGACATAATTTTGGCTCTGGACACCACAACAATGGATTTGGAATGGAAAATTGTGCTTGAAGTGTAATAGCTTTAAACACAATAGCTTTAATTTTAGGGCTTGGCCTTCCTATTTTTGAGGTTGGCATCCTGTGACAAAACCACTGTATTCACTCTGGTTTAGAGTCACTGACACAGATCCCAGATCCTGTTCAAAAGGGGATTTTCTTCTGTACTCCATCACAGTTGTTTTCCATGGTCTTCCAGAATGTTGATGTTCCTGAGCTCACCAGTCCCTTTTGTCTTTTTAAGAACGCACCAAATAGTGAATTTGCCCACACCTAATGTTTTTATTATCTCTCTGATGGATTCGTTCTAGCTTTTTAGCCTAATGATGCTTGTTCCCCTGCAGTAACAGGTCTTTAGACTTCACATGGCCAGTTGACAGCAACAGGATCCAAATAGAACACTTAACCTCTAGACCTTTTATCTGCTGACTTGTTATTGAACTCAAGAGGAAATACACACCTGGCCATGGAACAGCTGAGGAGCAAGCTGTCCCAATATTTTTGCGCATATGTACATAAATGTTTAATGCCTACACGGTTCATCCATTCTTTTTTTTCCGACCAAGCCCTTAAAATGTTACTGTCAGGATACTTCTGGTCCTATCTGTATTTATTACTTCAGGGTAAAGCTCATTTTGCAATCTATTTTCTTGGAGAGAAAGGTATTACAGTAACTACAGTATTAATTACAGTAAGATGATATTGAAGTTTTTTTTTTTCTTTTTCTGCCATTTCAAGCCCCAAACAACCCAAGCATCAACATGACATGTGCTGCTTGATGGAGTACATAGGGGAACTAGATCAACACATCAAAGAGTATGATGTAAGTGAAATACAAATGTGAATTCAGTAAAAAAGTGATCTCTCGCTCTTTCTGGTTCTTGAAAAGGGCATACAGATTTATTTTTTTTTACTTAAGCCATAACTAAATTTCTCTTAAATAAATGGAAAATGATTGTGTTTTAGCATGTAATCATTCAATTGTGTCAAAAGTTAAGGCTGTTTGGCATTAAGGGATGTTAAGGACGACTGCAGTAATATGCAGTTACCTGCAAAATGTTTTTTTTGGAAAGTGATATTTTTCTTACTATTTCTGTTCATACGTTGTTAAAACAACTTTATTTTTATATACTTATTTTATTAAATGCCAATTTGACATATTGGTATATGAGATTTTACACTGAGCATACAACTGAGACAAGATGCGTACTTGATTATGATAGAGATCATGTTTCATGAATAATTTACTCAGGAGGTCTAAAGTGATGAGACATAAAGTAAGGTATGGTAAACTATTCATCAGTACATAAGGAGTAACACCAAGAGAATGTGGGTTACTGTATGTCTACATGAATTGATATATTTTAATAGATTCAGTTTACAGCTATTTAGAGAGAGGTTTCCAATCTTGTTACATTTTTTGGTTTTGTTTTTCCAGAATGTTGATGGAGACAGTGTGTTGCATGACCTTGAAACACAAACGATGAAAATCTATGTGACCAAGAACATTGTGTCAGAAGAGCCAGTGGACACTGGGATCATAATTAAGGGTGTAAAAGTTATGACTGGGCTGGACATTGTTTCGAGTGCTGGCTGCATGATGGTTGGCCTGACACATGCAGTGGATCTTGCCTATCCCAAAGACCTCAAGTACACATTTGACTCTTTTCAGAAAATGTCCCTGGAGCTTCTCTTTAAGAAATGTTATATTTTTGTAAACTCTTTGAAATGGCCTCCCTCAGTTATGGACCTGCTCAGGTGGTGGTTATTAACATTAATTTTATGATGTGGTTAAGTGATTACAAGTGCATTATCTATTTATTTTAAACCTTTGCCCAACCCGTTTACAATGTTTTAAAATATTCTAAGTCTGTTGTAAAGCAATAGTCATGTGCCTACCTAAGCACTTAATCTTGTGCATACTGTCTGTTTCAAGGCCTCTTCATAACATGTGTTCAGATGTTTTGTAGCTTGTATGAGGCTTCAGCCAAGTTGCAAAAATAAATGATTTCACATTGTTACATATCTTGTGACTTTACTTACATTCATAATGTCAATTTCTTGGTATTGTAATTTATTTAAGTAAATTGTAGTTATTGCAATAAAAGTTAAGCGGGAAAAGTGAGTTCTATTAAGCAGCATAATGCAAAAATATTATTTTACAATATTCATTTATTTAGTCATCTTGAATCACTTATACTTGGACGTTTCATAAAAATTATACATTTATTTAGGATAGATATTTAGTATACAGTATTTCAATTAAATTTTAATAAAATTATTAGTAGATTGAAACTAATTTTAGGCGGGATAATGAGTAAGTATGAAACCTATTTTTGTTTAAATTGCTTTATATTTACTTAATGCATTTGATTACATGAACGCAAAATTTACTATATTATTAGTAAATGCAACACAATTTAGCTATTGTTTTTTTACAATTGACTGAAAGTTTTGATTAAATTTGAAATAAATTATTTAATGGATTTTACTCAATAATTTGGCACTTAAAATCTACTAATTATTTTTTGTCACTTTGTTGCCTCAATTTTTTTGAGTATCCAGTGGTCAAATTTTTTAGAGTGCAGAGACAGGAATCGAGCCTGGCCGGGGATCAAACCCGGACCTTGGCTGTGAAGGGCAACAGTGCTAACCACTACACCACCGTGCCGCCGGCTCACTTAACCTGTTGGAAAATAACTTTGTGTATTTCAGATAAGTGTTTCACATAGTGATCAAGTTCACTCTGTAGTTGTTCAAGTGTAGTTATAGGGCCCTCAAACAAAGGATGTAAGCATAGGTCTGCCAGTAAGCATTTCATGCGGTGTTAGATGTGTGTTGTGGTTAGTTTGCGATCTCATGCCCATCAAGGCTAATGGCAAAGCTTGAAACCAATTCATACCCCGTGTCTGTACATATTTTAGCCAATTTAATTTTTAGAGTTCCATTCGCGCTCTCTACCATCCCCTGAGATTGGGGGTGGTACACACATCCAAACCTGTGCTTGAAGTTTAGCCACTGAGTCACTTTCTGTACTATCTTGTTTGTGAAGTGTTTCCCATTGTCTGAACTAATTGTGTCTGGAATTCCAAACCCTAGTATCACTTCTCTACACAAGAATTTTGCATCTTCCTTAGCTGTTGCTACAGCTTCTATCCATCTGCTAAATCTATCCACATCCACTAAATTTTCCTTGTATTCTAGGTTCCCTCATGTCCATGTAGTCAAACATTATATGCCTAAATGACCCATCTGGCTCTGGGATATGTCCTATTTGTGACGTGAAGTGCTTTCTGTTGTTATATCTAGCACAAATGCCACAACACTGTGACAGTGTGTAACTGCTCTTCTCTCTTTTTGCTTGCTACAAATTTTAATAAGGGAGGGGCCCACCAACCAAACTGAATATAGTACCTTAAATAAATAAATAAATAAATAACTTGAATCAGTCAACATAAATGCACAACAAATAAAGATGCCAAGTAATGAGCAGCTTATTCAATCATTATTAAGTTAAACATCAAAGGAAAACAAGAAACACCCAAACAACCTCATAAATGGATATTCAATTTTACAAGCTAAGTCGGGATTGTCTTTCAATAAGTGTCTCTTGGTACTTATCCGTAGATGAAGGTAATATGCTGATGAAGATGATGATGATCAAAAGGCTTGAGTCAACAAAGAGTACAAGAAGCAACTGCTGTGTCTAAAACTTTCACTAGTTCATATAGGATCCCAAAAATAGATCAAATCCAGCAGAAATCTCAATGCTGAGATATTTCCATATGTGCTCTGTCAATATACTAGTAGTTTAAAACTACCAACAAATGAAGCAATACATGAGAAGACTGCCATGATTCCTCCAAAACCAAACAAAATGTCTCCTTCTACTACTACACCTGCCTATATATAGAGGACTCATCCTGATTAGAGCCCCTAGAGGATGGTAGTAGAACTACAACCCCACTCAGACCAAAAGTGACAGAACTATGGGCTGTTACAAGTGTTTGATGAACCATAGGACCTAGATAAGGCGACCACCATGTCTTTTGGATTATTTTTTATCACTTCCCCTCTCGCTACATAATCGTTACCATGAGCTTGCTTTATCAAGGTTATAAGAAAATTCTGTGGAGCTACAAAACGCCCATCTGGACTTCGCCACACGTTAGTATCATTGTCTTTTGTTGCTCATCTTGCTAGCCATTTACAAATCTCTTCACCTGATGCTGCTGCCTGCATGTCTGCTAGTGAGGATAAATCTGGTGCTGGGGGTGCGTAAATACTAAGCTTTCTTCTGATTCTGGACTTGAACTTGAACTTGTGCTTTGTCCTTCATCAGGATCAACGCTTGACTCTGGTGAATTTGGTTTGTTATCTGTTTGTGGACTAGGTTCCGTTTGTGCTGCGGATTCTGGCATCATGTTTGCTATAATCACCATGTAGGCTCTTAAATTCCATTATCTTTACTTATAGTGCTTTTAACAATAGCCATTGTGGCAAAAGGTCTATGCAGGTAATATAACAAATCTAAACACAGCTGTGAAAATAGCGAAGAAAATTAAATCGAGATAAATTGGGTTGTATGTTTTCCTACATTTATTGTGATAAAAATCCAACATGCAAACACAAAGATAGTTTGGGCAAGAAAAGACTTATAATAAACTGGCTGAATAAATTATCTAGAATAAAAATACAAGTTAAAATAATTACGTAGCGTAGACTCTATTCATTACATTTGCTGAATAATTAGTTATATGTAAAAGCAGAATGTCTATGGGAGTGAAAATGACCATTACTAATCAATAATGTGTTCACATGTTCAGCTAACTTAATGTAACTTCATACATGAATAATGCTTAAAATGAACAAAGCAGGTTTTCACATGAGGCGAAGAGTCAGAGCACTGAGCAGCACAGCCAACACTGAGAGACAGAGAGAGAGAGAGAGTTAAAATCATTCTGTAGCAATGATTTACTAAATAGGTTAAGTAGCTAATCATACAAATAAATAAAAAAATTGGACAGATTATTGTTTTGGTTTTTACTAGTTTTTATAAAATCTTCTATAATGTGTATTTACCATTAGGGCAGAAGCTGGAGATGCTTTTGTTTGGAGTGGTGGTGGGGTTGGCTGTGGGGTTGGCTGTGGTTAAGGCATTAGGATTAGACAGATCTAGTGCTGTCTTAGTGTCATATAATGTAGTTGCAGAGCCCAGTTGAGTTCCTGTGGAATTGAAGTGAAAAATACATTACTATAAAGGCTGAATTCCTGCTGCCATTTTAAAAGAAAATGTGGTATAAGGAATAATGTGAAAACGGTTATCAGCCATCTTATCCAGAAAGGGCCTGTGTGAAAAAAACCTGTAAGCACTCTGTGGATTTATAGATATGATTAGACATCATTCCCATGATATTCTACAGCAGGGGTGGCCAAGTTCGGTCCTAGAGAGCCGCAATCCTGCAGAGTTCAGCTCCAGCCCTGGAAAAAAAAACTCTCCTGCCAGTAGCCCTTAGTAGTCCTCAAGACCTTGATTAGCTTGTTCAGCTGTGTTTGATTAGGGTTGGAGCTGAACTCTGCAGGATTGCGGCTCTCTAGGACCGAACCTGGCCACCCCTGCTCTACAGTTTACCTTAAAGTCATCAATGTCTGATAATAATGTTTTCTTTACGAAATGTAAGGGATAACCCCTAGAGGGCGCCAAAGCGCCCTGAGTCTTGTTTATTTGTAGTTTATTTTGTTACTTCATTTCCCAGTGTGCAACTCGGTCAGGTGACATGGGCGCTCACCTGAACCGAGTTGGTCATTAGTTTCTTTATAAATAGCTTGTTTTAGTTCTTTTGTGTTGTCTTGCAACTGTTAATTTAACGTGATAGCAGTCTGTAGGTTTTGTTCATGACTTCCGTTACCTTTATTCGTGTTTTGGTTTGTTTTATAATTAAAGTATATTTGTTTGTTTAATTCCTGTTTTCTTTAAATAAACATCATTCTCTTTAAAAACATCGAGACCTCTGCATCTATGCCTCGCACCCCGACTCGTGACACAGATTGTGTTTTGTTTTTCCTTGAAGTTTATTAATAAAAGATTCATGCACTTATGTTCTGTGCTCTTTTCAATCCTGATTTCACAAACCTGAACTTGTGATACAGGCTACAGTTGAATGTGAATAAGTAGAATGTCAGTGTAAAACCTCACCGTTGGTGTTTCCATTCAGGATGGTGACTTGATAGCTGGTGTCAGCAGATTTGGTGCTGGTGCTGAAACTGGTGCTGGTGTTGAAAGTGGCGCTGGTGTTGAAGACACACTGGATGAGAGTCTGGTTTTGTAAGACTACACCTACAACATTGTATACAGTGTTCTGAGAAAGGAGAGAAAAAATAAATTGATGAGTATTACCTCTTCTTTAATAATTTATTTTGAGATTAAGCTGTTAATATTTTAGATTCTAACCACAGTAACAGGGGTCAAAGTGGAGCCGTTTTGAGCAGCCGGTTGGAAGAAGAAATTGTAACTGTTATTGCCACAGACGAACACAGTGGTGGATCCCTGAAAAGAAAAAAAATAGTCACTCAGTGTATGTTTTACAGCAGATGTGTGTTCAGTTATAGATAAACAATAAGGTTGTTTCCACAACACAACAACAACAATAATAGTAATATGTTATTATAATTGTTGTTATTGTTATTTTTATAATAAATTATTTAATTAACTTTTAATTAATTACTTAATTATTAGTATTGTTGTTGTTATTATTATTATTATTATTATTATTATTATTATCGCAGGTTTGTCTCATTTTCAATTGGGTCTCAAAATTGCTATTAATCACCATAAATATAATATTACGCCATAAAGTGATTTTGGTGCAAAAAATTTTATGTAAGCATGAACAGAGCACAACACGGATGGGAAAGCAGTGTTATGTTTATGTGTCAGAACAATTAAATATTTCACCATTAAAATTCCTGAATAATTGTGAAAAAATTCTTAAGATTGATGAAAAGTAATTGTGATAATTTATCACATAATCATTTAATTCTAGTGTGTGTGTGTGTGTGTGTGTGTGTGTGTGTGTGTGTTAGATTATTATAATACAGTTAGATTAAATGGACTATTTTGTTTCTAAGATAATAAACCATAATACCATAATACCACAAGCAGTAATTAAGATAACATATAATTACGACATTGATCAAGTTTTACATTTTTAGTGAGTCCCAGTGCGACGTATCCGGACGTCGTGCCGCTGAGTTCAAAGAAGAACGTTTGGTTGGTCGTTTGGATTGAGCTGAAAAAGCAGCTGCCGGTCCCCGCAGGATCGCAGTTAGACGCACTCGACAAACACAGCTTAGTGCTGTTACAGCCGTTACGAGTGATGTTGAGCTGAAGAGGAAAAAAAAGTGGCAATCATTACTCGATATGTCGATTACTGTAAAATAACAGTGTTCTGTATCATTGATTCAGAGCTTATCAGTATGATTTATACTCATCATCACAGCAATGGAATGTGACACAATTTATTTCAGTTAAACAGAAGCTCAGGAACAATGATGCCAGTTGTTATAACAACAACAACAATAATAATAATAATAATAAAGTCCATTACCGGCACTGGGGCTGGAACATTGCTCCTTGGATTTGCCAGGTTCAGTGGTCCACTGGAGGTGAATACGGTAGATGCATTTCCAAGTTGTGTTCCTGTGTGTATAGAACAGAAGCTCTTTACTAAACTTTGCTATTAGCTGCATCCCTGCTATCATCTCACCATTATATTACTTGCATTCATTGGCTCAAGTGAAATTAAGCTTGGTTGAGATACATTTGTAGATGTAAACCTCTGTAGAATGCTGCAGAAATGCTGTGTGTCCCGGACACATCAACTAGTGGAATAATTGGATATGAATGCTCAACAATACCAACATTAGCAACAGTTTTACCAGTTCTAGCTAATATCATGTAATTAACTAGCCTAGCTCGTTCTCTAAACTAGATGCGTTATCTAATTTAGTTTGAGTTTATTTCAATGTGGTGAAGCTCCTCAGGCTCAAAGACAGATCAGCCATTCTTCGACGTGTCAAATTGCTAAAGGGAATGAAAATTTACATAAAGACGGATGCTGTAAGGAGAAAAAGGAGGAACTGCTTCCGGATCTGAGTGTGGCAAGACCAAGCCCACCTAACCTTAACCCTAGTTTATTCGTCCGGAGAGCAGCATTTCAAACCAACCCAGAAACAATGAATATTTTACGTCAGGAACAATCTAGTGGCAGAGAAGCGTCACTCAGGTATGTCGATCTTCTATGACAACAAACACAACGTATTCACATCCTACGGATAATCACTTACTACAGAGGATTGCTGAGCATGAGGATCAGGAATTAAATACCTTTCAACACACTGAATACCACTCACACAACTTGGAAAATGATATTGATCCTGAGAATATTTTTTTTTTCACTAACACAGAAAATACCTGCAACTTTTACACTGATAAACAGTTTAACACCATCAAGACTGAAAATATCTCTAGTTCACCTTAACAGCAGAATCATGTACGTGAACTATGAAACAGTGTTTACATAATTTTATACAGCCTTTCACTATAATCACAGTATCAGAAACTTGGATTAATAGTGAGAGGGCCTTTGAGATTAAAGGATATGAAATGGTTTGTAAGAACAGAGAACATGAGAATGGGAGTGGGGTGGCTCTGTTTGTGAGCAAGAATGTTAATTACAAGGTGGTGGAAAAAAAGACAAAAGTGGTGGATAATCTATTGGAATGTGTGACAATAGAGTTAGTCATGGATAAAAATAAAAACATTATAGTGACCGGCATATACAGAACGCCTGGTTCCAATATAAATACTTTTACTCAGTGGTGGAAGAAATGTTTACAAAAACAAATCAAGAAGTAATGTTCATCTGTGGGGATTTCAACAGTTACTTCCTAAATGCAAATGAGCACAGAATGACTGAAAAATTCATCAATCATTTGTATAGTCTAAATCTTTATCCCCAAATCACCTCATATGGAGCAACGTTAATTGACCCTATATTCACAAATGACATAAACAATAAGTCAATGAATGGATTATTAATAAATGACATTAGTGATCACTTGCCAGTATTTGACAGTTATTATAAAAATAAGATAACAGATAACAAACTAATTTACAAATGAGTGACGACAGAATAATCTGTTGCTTCATTACAAGAGGAATTGATGACACAAGCCTCAGAATAATTCTATAAAGAGAAAGATAGTGATATAGCATATGATTAACTTTTAGGAATATTGAAATCACTGTATAACAAATATTGCCCAATGAGCCAATATTACAAAAATAAAAGAAATAAAGAACTTCCATGGATGATCGACTAATGTCTGCGAAAAGAAATAAAACACATTATATAAAGAATTTATAAAATACAGAACTAAAATAGCAGAAGTCAAGTATAAGAAATATATAAAGTAAGCTAACTAATATTATAAGAAGTTGTAAGAAAGATTATTATCATAAAATAGTAGATAATAATCAAAACAATATGAAAGGTGCATGGAGGATATTAAACAATGGCATTAGAAATGGGCCAAGGCAGGTTAATTACCCACAGTACGTTACACAAATTATACACATATCACAAAAATTGGAAGATGCTGTAAAGAAGTTCAGTTGCTTCTTTATTAAGTTGGGGCCTAACCTGGCAAAAAGTATCATGTTTGCGGGAACAATATAAGAAAGATTATAGAATTTCAAAAACAGACAGAAGATGTTTTTGGAGAGAGAGAAGGGACTTAATTTGAGAGGCAAGTTAAATGTAAAAGTGCATAGCATCCGTACAACAGTTATAAGCTTTTCTATATCTGTCTGTGGAGTGAAACTGTGGAACAGATTAGGTGAGTATTTAAAGCAAATATCAAATATGAAACAGTTTACAAGGAACCATGACGAACTGATAGTTATAAAGTAGAGGAATGAGTAGGGTTTGGGTTAAGCGTATTGTATAGGAGTGTTTTGTGTATATTATATGGTGCCAACAAGTTTGAATAAATAGCAAAGTTAGAGTGTAAATGTATGTATAAGGGCATATGGGGATGCATGATAGTGTGCAATATTTACATGTGTACGTATATTTGTTGTATGGGTACAGATATGTGTGTGTGTGTGTGTGTGTGTGTGTGTGTGTGTGTGTGTGAAAATTGACTGAAATTGTCAAGTAGTCAAAAGGGGTAGGATTAAATAAGTTTATACTTCTTCCAACTCCTTTTTGAACATATTCGTTTTGCTTGTTCATTTTAATTTGTTTGTTATATTCTTTCATGTTCAAAGTAAAGTATTCAAATCAAAATAACTTATGTCCATGAAATAAATAGATGTAGAAGGTTGTTCATCCTTGTTTGCAGCCAGAATTACAGTAGGACATCACAGGCCACACGGGAATGTTGAAATACTGAGAAGTAATATTTTGCATTTGTTTTTCTCAGTAACATGATTTGCACTTTGTTGTCCATGTTTACATTCATGAACTTGAAACCTGACTGGTCATGAGGTGAAAAGGGCTAAAGTGCTTTTCTTAAAATGGCCTTTTCTTTTCTTTCTTTTTTTAAATCTGTTATTTTAAGCAGCCACTTCATGTAGGACTATGTGAAAATGACTATGTACAATGCCACTAAGAATGAAGGCAGCCTTAAATTCCTTTCTTTCTTTCTTTCTTACACTTTTTATTTTATTTACTCTTTATTTAAACTAACTAGATTTTTGTACTAGATTTTTGTACATGTATATGTGCTGCTGTTAGGTGATTTGAATGTTGTCTGCTTAATTTCAGAATGTATATAATGCTTTGGCTCATCTGTGTGTGTGTGTGTGTGTGTGTGTGTGTGTGTGTGTGTGTGTGTGTACTAAAGTAGGGTACTAGTATGAAAGCTCACCGTTTGTGGTTCCATTAAGGATGGTGATGTTGAAAGGCAGCTGAGCAGGAACACTGAGGACGGTGGAGTTGACGATGGAGTTGAAGATGGTGGAGTTGAAGAGGGTGTAGATACTGGAATTGGACAAGGGGTAATTTTGGATGAGAGAACCGAGAGGAAAGTTGCTTTGTGTGAGATTTTGTGTGGAATTTAGGAGAGTGGAGTCGATGTAGTCGAGCAGGGAGTCTTGATTGAATAGGCTGAGGAAGGAGAACTTGAGGAAGTTGGAACTGACAGGATTAGGACCATATAAGCTAAGAATGGTAGAATTGAATTTGATGGAATTGAGGACACTGGAATTGACGAGTGAAAGGAGGGTAGAAGTGACAAGAGTGGAATTGACGAGGGTGGAATTGAGGATGGGAATAAGGGTGGAATTAAAAGGGCTGGAATTGAGGAGGGTGGAATTGAAAAGGGTAAGAAGGCTGGAGTTAAGTAGGGTTGAATTGAGGAGGGTCGAATTAAGGAGGGTAGAAAAGCTGATGTTGCTGAGGGCAGAACTGAGGAAGGTGGAATTGAGGTCGATGTTGAAGACACACTGAGTAAGACTCTGATTAAGGCTCTGATTAACTGTTACTGAACCCTGAACAGTTATATTTGTGGTGGTCTATAAAGAGAGACAGAGAGAGAAAATAATGCGGTTAGGGTTAGAGATCTGTGTCAGTATTTAATGGAACATTGTCTACAGTATGAACCTGATTGATTTTAGGATTGGGAATTCGTAATCATTTAAATGTCTGAAAGGTATATAAAAGGTTAGCATTAGCAGTTATATGTTTATTGGGTTGAGAAACTGCATTATGAAAATTGAGTCTCTTATCAAATCAAATTTTATTATTGTAATAACTGATATAATTGTGTCACACTATAAAAATTAAGGAAACTTCTATGTTGTCATACCAGACGAACAGGATTCAATACTGAGCCGGTATGAGTAGCTATTTCAAAGAAGGCGTTGGAGTTATCGTTGCCGCAGACCAACACAACAGGCCCCTAAAAAGAACAAATATTACAGGTGTAAGTCAGAAAAAGTGATGATTTGGACAAGAAAGTGAAATCTGTACATTTTCTAGGTTTTTCTAGGTTTATAATTAATTGATTATATTGATTAATGAATCGCTGAGATTTTTCTAATTGAGTCTGTATTTACTTACACATGAATTTACAACACTGAGAGCCACAAAGTAGGCTGCACAGTATAGTGGTTGTTGTAGTTT
>QNUK01001007.1:0-148203 GCA_013621035.1 Clarias magur | reverse complement strand
AATACAGTTTAACAGTCAGGATTTTGGAAACACTAGTCTTACTGAGAATTTATACATATAGAGAATTATACACTACCTAATACTGTATGTAAAGCCCCTTACAGCCTTTTGCTTATTACCATTTACAGGGGAGAATGAATCTAATTTGTGCATATTATTCCCTCATTCTCAAGAGCACTATGAAAAAAGCTTGGTTGGCTGCACAAAGTGCACGTTGCCCTAATTAATAAGTTTATTGAGAATATTATAACTTTAGTTTTACTTATAATAATATTATCTTCAGTGAAGAGAGAGTGTACTTTTATATACCATGTTACACACTATGATGCACTGAATAATTCTACAAAAGACATGATGACATTATCACAAAATATTTGTGACTTTGGAGGCAATACATACATAAAAAGCTAACTGAAATATATAGAACAAAACAAACAAACAAAACACAATAACAGTGATTTCAGATGAACATTAAATATGAGTTAAATATGCTTTTATTTCCAGGTGTGTTTTTGTTCCTGTCAAAATCTTGTTAAATTACTTGAAATATATAATGGAAATTATGATGCTATGATTTTGCATTCTATCAAATGGTAATTATTTTTTTTTTTTGCCAAATAAGTAGTACTTTGAAATTGATTCAAAATTTAACACATTTCAAAGCCTAAACTTTCAAGCACTACATGAACACTGTTTGTTGTGAAGTTCATTGAATAGATCTATTATAAAAGAAAGTGACCATTTTAAAACATGCTGTGAAGCAGTTAGAGTCAAAGGTTCAAAAGTAGACAGCTTATTAAACCATAAAACTAAATCAAAGCATGAATCATAAGAAAAAGCTTGGAAACCTTGGCATGAAACACACAACTATTCCACAGGTGACAAAACAACAAAATCTTGACAATGAAATGCATAAGAAACTTGAAATAAACGCAGTAATATCCATTAGAAAGACGTACGACATGTGCATGTACTCAGTGAAGCATGTGCTGAGGTTATGTGACTATAGAGTCCTTGTTGGCTGGTTTTTATGGTTGAATCCAGCTCTGATGTGACACCTGCATCCTTTTTTTAATTCAATGGTAGTGTTGCTTTGCTCTCTATTAAGTTATAATGGCATCTACTGACATACAACAGAGAGAATGCAAGGAATAAAGAGGTATAGAATTTTCCCTAAATTTACTATCTGTAATTCCATATGTAGACTGGTCAAGCTACTGGAACGTCCACTAGAGGAGCAAAGACTTTCCAGCTATTTATTTTATGTCTAGCAACAAACCAAGAATTTCCTGCTGGTTTGTCATGCAGCTTCCTCACAACTAATTAATTCAATGTGAAGATCATTAAAAAGCTATTTACCAGTAGTGCTCAAGTGCTAATAGAATTGTAGCTGATTTAACAGCACTGTCTTTTATTTCTGTACTTAATGAATGTGTTTCCTGTGTATTAATTACTTCAGAAACCCTCCCTTTTGTTATTTTACTAAGCTAACCAAGAGCTGAAAGCTAAAGATGAAATTGAGCATATACTACAGCCCTGCAACTCTCACTCACTCACTCATCATATACCGCTTAATCCTGTATTCAGGGTCACGGGGGGCCTGGAGCCTATCCCAGGAGACTTAGGGCACATGGCAGGGTATACCCTGGACAGGGTGCCAATCCATCGCAGGGCACAGACACAGACATACACTTACTCATTCACACACTACGGGCAATTTGGGAACTCCAATTAGCCTAACCTACATGTCTTTGGACTGTGGGAGGAAACCGGAGACCCATCAAGCACGGGGAGAACATGTGCTAACCACTACACCACCGTGCCGCCCCCCTGCAACTCTAAGAAGAAAAAATATGGTGAACGTCAGTTATGGGAATTGTTCGTCTTACTTTTAGTTTTGAAATCTACAAACAAAAACACAAAGGATTACAATGGTTTTAAATTAGTGTCTCTCTGGCCACAAACCCTTCAGATTTGGAGAGTTGTGAATCGCACTGTAACATTTTTCCTTTTCAAACCTATCATCTTTGCAGAAACCAGCAGGGCCCTCTAAGTAACAAATTCATAAACAACACTGGGCAGATTTAAAATTGCTGGAATGTTCCGCAGACGGTGGCAACAGGAATTTAAAAACATTTGTTTTTTTCTCCCAACTGGAACCACAGGTTGAGGAAATGTACAAAAGTTCAAGGTTGTTCTTAACTATTCTAGGCACTTTGCTCTTGACCTAAGGACTACTGGCAGGAGATGTGTCTGAAAGCTTAACATGAGGTCTTAGTGGGTCTGCTCACTCTTTCCTCCAAATGGCAACGTCTCACCGAGTTCTGTCTCTAGTGCTTGAAGGCTGCATAATGCTCAGTGATTATGGGGAAAATGCAGCAAAAGTCCAAGGAACCTGCTGGTTATCCTGTCTGAATGGAATAATAGCTTACAAATAAAGCCATTACTGGCATGATTGTAGAAGGTAGGTCGTACCATTATAACACATCTCGCTGTAACATTTTAAAGTTACAAATCCAGAAGAAGCAGTTTTTTTTTGTTTTTTTAAATTGTTACTAGGAAGTAAAGATAGAGGAGGGCAGTGGGAGAGTTAGAGATAGAAAGAGCAAACACCCTTTACCCCTTATGCCCCCCCACTGCTGTGCCTTGAAGCGTAGCCGGTCACAGCACAGACAATGGCTAAATGTTGTGCTGAATTGAAGCACAGAGCCTCTTCTGTTTGAACTCCTGCTGGAGTCAAGGTACGCATGGTAGAGAAAAAAAAAAGTAGCTTGTGGGATCAGATTGCTGTAGCCACAACCTACTGATACATGACCTGATAATCAAAATCCCACCTCCATCCTGCCACTATGGGCTGAAAGGAAGAGGGTAGGGAGGAGAGATAATGATATCTTTTTCTTCAGATACTGAACAGTATAAAGAATTTTGCTAATGAACAGGATAACGAATCTTTTTTACTCCCTAATTACTGTGAGATGAATTTGGTGTTTCTTGAAAGCACATATTTACCTATTGTCCTTTGTTTGCAAAAACCCTAGTGTCTTATTGGTATGAAGATATATTTTAATCTTATAAAGACATTCATGCTTTCAGCAAAAGCAATATATTTGATAAAGTTTCATTTTGATAGCAATACCTCAGACTATCCAGTCATGTGACACTAGTGCAATGCTTATAATTACATAGATCCAGATTAGGAGCACCAGTTAATGTTAAAATAAATGTGATCACAGTGACTTTGACTGCATCAGACAGGCAGGTCTACAAGTAAGTAATTACTACGTCAGATATCCTTGGATTTCTATACACAACAGCAATATAAAGCAGACATTCTGAGGGCAGAAACACCTTGTTAATGAATGAACGAGTTCAGAGAAGAATGGCCAGACTAGTTCAAGCCAAGAAGAATTGTTCTCTACCAAAAATAATCACGCCGCATTACCTGGTAAGCAGAAAAACATCTAAGAATTACATTTCAAACCTTAAGATAGATGGTCAACAACCTCAGACAAGGATCTATGGCAATAGTGATGAGAGAATTTCAGAGTAAGTAAATAAGTAGAGCTTTACTGTCAATGTTAAAAGAAATGCACAGCACACATATCATCAAAAACAAACATACAAACGAACAAATAGTACTATATATATATGTATGTAGTACTATATATATATGTATGTATTAAACATATGAATGAGGTAGAATGAGATAAAATTTGGAACTTGTGCTTCAGTAAGCTCCTGCACATTGGTTTTAATTAAAAAGGTACCCAAAGCAGTTAATTAAAAATGTGTAAAAGTATTCAACAAAGTACTCAGAAACTGGGTAATTGTGAACACTGGTTGTTCAAATCAACCAAGCCCACACAACACCACAGTTATAGTTTGTGTTTTCCTGCAATATTAATGAGTACCTTAGCTGCAATAGGCAATTGCACTTAAGATACTATGCATCAATTGTTAAACGTCTACAATGATTTGAACCATCCATGATCTTTTATTTACAAAGGTCCAAAAGCAACAAAGCAAGCTAATGTTATTTAACGCTACTGCATTTGGGATTCAACCCCAGAATTCGGATCTTAATGTAGCTGAGTAAGTGCAAACATAAAGAGAGACTTAAAATAAATATTTATTGGACTGTCAACCGCCTCCATGGTTTATTCTCCTCACCTTTGCGCTACATAATACTGGTAAGCATTTAAAACAGCTTTCGCCCCTTACTGTAAATAAACAAACAAATAATAATCTGTTGATAATGAAAGTGTTTGTGGAACTCTTGTATAAAACCAATATCACACTCGAGGTTGTGCTGTTGTACTGAATATCAGCATGGCTGTGATCCAGCTCAACTGCCCAACCTTGAGTGTGATATTGCTAAATTATACAGGAACGCAGCCATATTTCATACTTCTGCTTTGTGCAAAATCATTCAGAATAATATAGCATAATAACACCCCTGAGGTGAGAGAGTCTCGGCCCTTAATTGGAGTATGTAAGGGCCAGATGCTCATCAAGTAAATAAAAAATAATTAACAAATAATTAGATTACTAGAAATGAATAGATCTAATTTATAATAAAATAATCACCATATTAAAACAGTACAAATACTTATACACTCACCTAAAGGATTATTAGGAACACCTGTTCAATTTCTCATTAATGCAATTATCTAATCAACCAATCACATGGCAGTTGCTTCAATGCATTTAGGGGTGTGGTCCTGGTCAAGACAATCTCCTGAACTCCAACATGCCTTGTTATCACTGTGCAGGCTGGTGGTGGTGGTGTAATGGTGTCGGGGATCTTTTCTTGGCACACTTTAGGCCCCTTAGTGCTAACTGGGCATCGTTTAAATGCCACGGCCTACCTGAGCATTGTTTCTGACCATGTCCATCCCTTTATGACCACCATGTACCATCCTCTGATGGCTACTTCCAGCAGGATAATGCACCATGTCACAAAGCTCCAATCATTTCAAATTGATTTGTTGAACATGACAATGAGTTCACTGTACTAAAATGGCCCCCACAGTCACCAGATCTCAACCCAATAGAGCATCTTTGGGATGTGGTGGAACGGGAGCTTTGTGCCCTGGATGTGCATCCCACAAATCTCCATCAACTGCAAGATGCTATCCTATCAATATGGGCCAACGTTTCTAAAGAATGCTTTCAGCACCTAGTTGAATCAATGCCACGTAGAATTAAGGCAGTTCTGAAGGCGAAAGGGGGTCAAACGTATTAGTATGGTGATCCTAATAATCCTTTAGGTGAGTGTATGTACAGTATATATTTATACACATTCTAGCATATTCTAAGGTAAACTTCATCTACACTTGAAGGAACCTCAGCTTTAATAAGTTAATTAATTTATTTAACCATACATGACGCTAAGGATGAGATATTTAAAATGTCAACTCCATGATATTAATTTAATGATTAAACTAAGCATGGGTGAGGTTTTCATTCAATACTTAATCTGAATTTATTCATCCACAGCATCAGGCTGATTAAAAAGCTACTGTAAAATGGCAGGTCTTAAAGAGGAAACTATTAGTACGATCAGAAGTGCATGTCTTACACTGTTTTACGACTATACATGATTAATATCAAAAACACGGCATCATTACCATAGATATTAAATCTCCTAGCTTGATGAGATGGCAATTAAGATCTGCAATTTCCTCTGTTAAATATAATATTGCGAAGGGTGAAGTGTTTCCTTTGAACCTAGCTGACTCTTGCAATTACAGATAATGCTGTAGAGGCAGTTTTACACCTAAAATAAAATAGCTGATATTTGCACAGCGACAGGCACCTACTAATGATTATGTTTAAATACTCGAAATACTGTACAGCATATCCACTTCAATACAAACAATAAAAGATGGTCAATTATGTGTTGGAACATGAAATTCAAGGACCAAGCATAGGTGACACTGGGGCAGCTCAGTAAAAGAATTGTGAGGCAACAATCAGGGCTAAAAAGAAAAGTCAGGATTAAAAAAATTATGAGTTATTTCAAACTTGGACAGTAAACAAAAGAAAGCAGGAGTTCATCAATGTCCCTTCACTTAACAGTTCTCCCTGGGACATAATCACTGATTAATTAAATCAGTTCTGCTCTGTTGACTCATTTTCATTTTACTACAGTTTTTATTAGGTCACTTAAACATTTGGAACTGTGTCTGCTGTTATTTCTACAGAGTGTGCACGTGTTCTTGTCAGTTATGATGATGAGCTACAGTATCAACACAGGTGCATCATGAATATCCTGACAGTCACTTTCTGATTACAACATGAGCTGATCTGTTGTGCGGGGAAATCATTCTTACTTGCTAGCAAGGTAATGTCCAGATGCCTGCAAGGCTTTATACATCTTTATACATCGTTAAGCAGGCTGACAGCAATTCCTGCATGATCTCTGAGTCATATTTGCAGGAAAATAGGCTAGGAAAATATTTGAAGGTATTTTAGTGAAATGTAAAGTTCCCTGCATATGAACATTCGACTTATGAACTTTTGAAAGTAAAGATAAGCGTTAAAGCAGTGCTGATAAAGCAGAAAATTCAAACAAGTGCCAATCAATAACAACAAACGTGAAAATAATTGAGAAAATGGAGAGAGGTGAAAAAATGGCAGACATTGCTTGTCTTTTAACATGAATCATTCGACCATCTGCACGATTCTAAAGAACAAGGACAAGATCATGGAACATGTTATTTTTGTACTGTGTATAGTTGATTGTATTAATATTCTAGTACGTACTAGACTTACAAACAAATTGGACTTATAAACAAACTCTTGTAATGGAACTTGTTCGTATGTTGGGGACATACTGTATTTATGGTTTCCTTAAATTGAGGTGTTCATTTTTATTATATGCAATCTTTGTCTTAGCGAGGATGCAGCCGCAATTACAGTACTGTATATCTGGTTGATTTTCCCAGATCACTGTATATGTTGATGTATTAAGATGAATTTGAACACACCGTAAACTAGTAGAACTTGACAAGTATACTTCTTCTTTTTACTCATTTGTAAACCTTGAAAGACCATTAAAATAAACTTTAACCAGAAAGGAAGCTATTGAAGAAATAGCTGAGACCTTTCTTCCCGGACAAAATTGGAAGCACACCATTGTACAGGTACTGTACACTCTAGTATTACAATTTCCTTTTGCTGGAACTAAGAGGCATAAACCTGTTGCAGCATGACCATGCCCATGTACACAAAGCAAGTTCTATAAAGATGTGATTTGCGCAGGTTGGTGTCGAAAAACTCGACTGGCCTGCACAGAGCCTTAACACCTACTGTATGGGATTAAATGGAATGCTGACTGTGTCTGACCTCATTAATGCTCTTGTGTCTGAATGAGCAAAAATCCCCACAACCACACTCCAATAACTAGTAAAAATCCTTTTCACAAGAATGGAAGTCTCTCAGCAGGAGGAAATAACATGTGGAATTTGATGTACCAAAAAAAAAAAAGAATTATGATCATGTACACTTTGCCAAATAATTCTTACAAACATCCAGCCACTCCTTCTTGAGATATCATGCTAATGAGAATCTTGGACAAATGTACAAAAGGACAGATGGACACCACCCTATGGTTTAAACCCAAAGGTAAGTAAGAATGTTTCCTAAATTCAATATAATCCCCCCCCCCCCCCCACCCTTTTAAAAGTACTTGAAAATCAATTACTGCCGTTTTGTTGTTTTACAGAATTTAGCCACAGTGACATCTGACAGGTTTTCCCAGACTGCAAGACATACGAGAGAATGTTTGTGTATCAGGAGCCATTCCGACAGTGTACAAAAAAGATGATACAAATAAATGACAGGACCATCTGTAAATTGAAACAAATATTATAAACAGTTGTTCTGAAAACGTTTTTGAAATGTCATAAAAATATCCAGCATCCTCATGTTAGTCATCCACGCTCCATTTATTCCTGTCACCATATTGCCATCAGCAGTGAGACAGGGTTCTGGTTAAACTCCACTGATTGCTTGGACAAACGTTTCCCCTTGTTACATACAGTTCAACAGTTTTGGAATGAAAGAAGCAGACAAGCAAAAGGAAGAGGGAGGAGTGAGCAAAGGTAGTCATGCTGAGACCAGGAGAGGATTCCAACCAGTGATAGAGCGAAAGCTGTTATCAGAACGTGTTTTGACTGCTTGCCATCTTGCAGACAGAATCACTGCCAAGGAATGTGGAGTGAGACAGGGACACGGGGAAGCATGAAAAACTTTCAGAGGAGCAATCAGATCAACTCAACTAGATGGTCAACAAAAAATGGTGCCATTAGCATTCAGGAGACTTAGCATGGTTGGTTTCAGACTAAACTAGGTAACAGATGTCTTTATTGCATTACACATGGCCTTACTGCTCTGAAAAGCAACTTATCATCTGGCTATTTGGCTCCTCTAAGTTGTCCGAGGTTCTGAGCCAGCCAGAGTAATGTGGATTTACAGACTGTTGACACAACATGAGTAAGCTTAAGTTAGCAAATGCTAATTAATCCTCCCTTTGCAGCACCTAATATTTTATCATAACCTGAATTATTTATCTGTCCTCATATAGCAGCCAAGGGTAAAAAAATAAATAAATAAATAAATCCACACAAAATCCAACCATGCTGATGAAATTTAATTAAATTTTATTGCTCTGGCAGCATGTGTTTGGAAGAACGTCGCCATTCCACAGAGAGCTGCCAGTATAGCCTGATCTAACAAATTGATGCCTGATGCACCCAGACAGTCTATCGTTTGTGCCCTAGTTTCCTGGCAGCGAGGGAGGCTGTGTGTCTCACACATGGAGGAAATCGGACCCTGCACTGCATGATGGTGAACTCGCTTTGGCTTGCTGCCGTGCCATTGGCCAGTGCCTCCATGATGGCTATCTGATTAAGACAATATGGAGGCAAGTGGAGCAGGAGAGACAGAATAGGGGGGTTACAGTGAAAGCATCTGGGATGTGCTGATCTAGAATCAGATCTTTTTTTTTCTTTTTTTTCGCACAGTCACCTGAATCAATGTTGGCTTTCGAGTCATTGTTGCCCAAAGACAGCCTTCCTGTCTTACAAGGTTACGATAATAGGGTTGCCACTTTCTCAACTGAGCATGGCTCTGTTTTAGTTTTGGCATGTGTCTCATAGACATTTTAAAAATATCTGTGTCCTCAAGGGATCCAGGCAGATAAGTCATGGCATGTCAAGACATGACAAGGCCAAAAAGGTCTAATCCAAGACAACACGCAGGTTTATAACCAGGGGATGAAACTGTAGCATTTTTAATATGTCTGTAACATTGACTTTAACATTGAGAAGCTCACCTCTCATACAGTATCTTCTGGTCCGAGTCGTTCGTTCTTTTGTCACATGACTCTCATAGACGCTATGCAATGTACTTTTACACAGGAAACAGAATTGAACAATTCTTCTCATGAGCGTTCTAGTCTGAGTCATTCATGCTTTTTGAATCTACTGCACTGCATAGTGTCTATGGGAGTCATGTGACAAAAGAATGAACGACTCAGACTAGAAGACTCAAAGGTCACTGCTCATTTTTGTTTCCTGTACATAACCTCTGGAGGTTCTGCGATGCTTTGCGCATGCACGCCCAGTAGAAAAACGAATCATTCATGAAAAACGAATCATTCATACTACAGTATATAACAGCAGAAGAAGACCATGTACTGTAAGTTCCACACCTGCCAGCCAAGAACAAGTATCTAAGGTTATCATGGGCACAGACTTACCAAAACTGTACAGGTAAACACTGCAAAAAGTTCAGGTGATTTGTTTTCTATCCAGTTTACTGTAGGTAAATTCGTTTCTTGTTCCTGGCTGAGAAAAGTGCAACACAATGTGTTCCACCCTCATCACATTAGCATGAATAGTGCTAAATTAACACTGGGTATTTCACTGTGTACTAAGTTTGTTCTCTAAAATGTACTTTATGTACAAAACAACAAAACTTAAAAAAAAAAAAGTTGAAGTTGAAATTGAAGTTGATGCTGTTGACTACAGGAATGTGCATGAAAATTTCTGCAGAAATTAAAAAAGTTTCTCATTTTTTTATCAGCACGAACATGCACATTTATAATAAATAAATGAATAAATAAATAAATACAGTAAACGTACAATTCCTTGGCTGTGTTCTGAAATATTATAGGCATTACAAGAGACTAAATATTTTAGGCAATTAGGCCGAAAACATTTCGACACAGTGTTAATTATTTGACTAGTTGATTTAGACATGGTTAGGCACAGTGGAGTAAACACTGCATACCTTTAATACAAATTACATTAGAGCTGGAATGTTGAATAACTTTTTTTTCAGATGCTAAAAATAAATTGTTCTTTAAGTTTGTTTAAAAATAATTATAAAGTTTCAGGTTCTAATAGCTAATGCTACAGTAGATTTTATTTCTACAAAGCTGATAAAAAAAAAAAAAAGTAACTGAGAGATCCTTACGTTTCTGACGGTAATGGAAAGGAGACCTGGACATGATGCCATAATTATGTTGATAGTGACATTATTTGACATTAAGAGAACAAATGGCGAGCAGCATTGCTAGCGTATTCCATTATTTCGGTAGCTTAGCTAGCTGGTTGCTAGCTGTGTGCATACTGCAAGCATACAAAACATTATATGCTTTCTATAAAAAGATGATTTTGGCATGAAATGTAAACACAACTCTTTTGCTCAGTATGTTAGCTAGTTTGAGACGCTTGAAAAAGGATTGATAAGAATCTGCAGCCCAGAGACCAGGTAATCTCTGGTGGATCATTGCCAGGGTAACCATCAATTTCTTTGGTAATCAGCGCTTTCATAATGGGCTGCATGGCCACTTCTGTGAACTAGGATTGGTGGAATTGTTTCTGTTCTCCCTAGGTAATAGACTAACAGCACTGGACATTTAACTATATGTATCATTCCATTGCGCAGGTGTTCTAATAATCATTATTTAATCATAAGTGTCATCAGCATGGGTGAAAATAGGTCTGTACGGTCTGCAATAATGAGGAGAGAGTATCTGCCTGCCAAAATCCCTGGTCAACACCAAACACAGAAGCGCTGTCAGCAAGAAAGCACATCTAACAACATTTTTTTTATATTAGACAACACTATGTCTCCTTAATAACCGCTACTAAATCGTTCCAAATCTAGTCTGAACCATCTATCGATCTACTGTACAAAACTACATAACGTTTAACACCTGGCTGATTCCCAAATCCCTCCCTAACCCCTGAGAGGAGTCATTCACACATTCTGTTACCACAAGGTCAGAGTAATGTTCATAAGGATATTTTTTTAAGCAATTTTGGTCTCCAAATATCTAAGTGGAAATAAAATCACACAATCATTATTTTTGTTTGCTAATAAAGGTGATGAAATCATAAGTAATGAAGTTTTATGCAATGTAAAATCTAGCACAGATCAGAAAATGAAACAAACAAAGACAGGACCAGCCCGTCATCCCAGAGGCAGAACAGTTTTCCCCCTCAGTGTTTTGCCAGGCTTGTAAACAGAATGGATTTTGCGAGTTCATCCTAAATCTCTGCAACTGGATTTGATTGTGTGCTTAGCCAAGGCTGTAATCCCTGTGCAGAGTGGTTTGAAATCAGACGCCCGTTTAACTGCCTGGTATCGTCCTTTCAGTAAAGACACCAGAGCACTCACAGTGCACACACATATAACATGTAATCATACAAGCTTATTTATGGAAAGAGACCAAGAGTTGCATACTGTATGCCAGTTAGTGTAACATTAGTAGTACAATTAAAAAGGCTTTGAAACTTGGATGCAGTTTGGAAGCTTCACATGCATTAACATTATAAAGGTATATTCACTTATCATAAACTCCATGCCATTTCTGAAATTTACACATGCACCACATGGAAACAGCATGAAGTCTAGTGAAACAGGCACAGTTAAGCTTTCTGGTCCTCTAGTTTGCACTAACCCATGCGCAAGTATATTTAGGCTCTTGGAGAAAGTAGGACTGATACATACAGCTGATGCAATACCAGTCAAGAATTTTAACTTTTAGAACATTTTCTGAAAATTACATTTCCGGGAATTGGTTGTTCCCGAAATGGTCAGGCTTTCTGGGTGGTTTTACATGTTCTTATAAGTGTTTTAATGCACTCAGACATGTTTTGCAATCACAGTACATATGGTATGTAGTCATGTGTGTCCCAAAGCACATCTAAATGTATTTAGGTTGAGTGATCGTAATGTAACTTTGAGACATACTGGACCCTTTTTACACCTGTGCTTACCACTGTCCACTTATGATCTGATCAAGCAGGACACGTTATTGCCTGATGTGAACTTGGTCTTAGTTCCACTCCACAAATTTGATTAGAAAAGTGGTGCTCCACAAGAGCTGATATTTGTCAGAACCACACTCATACAGTTCATTGTTTTTCACTCTTCTTATCTCTGTTCACTAAATACATTATTTGTTACACTGAAATTGTTACTATACTTTTGAATGTACAGTAGCTATCAGTCAATCTGTGTGTTGCATGGGAAAATGTAACACTCTACCCAACGATGGCTTTTTTGGAAATTATTTCTGCGTGTTGGATGAAACAAAAAAAATGTCAGTTACACAAAATGTATTTATTGATAACAAATCATTAGCTTCTTTTCTGGTGGTACAGTTAAATAATTCTGAAAAGCAGTGTGTTAAAACAGGGAAATCCTAACTTAGTTCTTTGCACCGTGTAAATGGTTTAGATTGTCAGACAGTTTCAAATCCTGTAAGATCCTCTGCTTCTGAGTAATTGAAGACAGCTTGGCCAACACTCGAGTGCACCATCACTTGCATATGCACGTTATTCTGATATATAGGCATAAATTCAGCATCAAACCATTGTGCACTACTTTATCTCTGCCTTTCCTCACGGGGAGTTGTCCCCTACAGCAACGGGCATTATTTCTCTCGCTACATCCCTGCAGGCAGATTTGCATCCAGCTCAAAGCAACAGAACATCAAAAGAGGCTTTGATGCGCTGTGTGACTGCACTGGAGGAGACTAGGAGACAGAGAGAGAGGCTTCAACACTATCGTCCCGGATTCCGACAGTTATTTGGCTCTTTTGAGACCTAAAAAAAAAAATCTATAGCTTGCACTGAACAGAATAAAGAATGATGAGAGTAAAGCTTAGACTGGGAAATGCCTGCAGACCTTGTTCATTCATTTCAACAAAGCAATGTGTATAATATGAAAAGCTTAATAATGTGAACATGCAGAATGGAACTAAGCCCAAGAGACTTAAATGCCCAAGTCATGTTTTCTTTTAAATGGAATAAAAATCACTGGATTCTGCCAGGTCTTTAATGGATGACAGAATTTATTCACTTTGTAAATACTATTTACATCACATTTGAGGTATAATGACTACTATGCACATCAAGCATGCATCAACAAGTTTATTTTTAGTCACAAATCGGACATAGTGTTTTGGATGAGCAGATGTCTTTAACTTGAAAATATTATATGTAAGAAGTGGCTAGTTTGGACGTATTTGTTTAGCAATTTATGCTTCTGTGTATTTGCAGAATTTAAGCTGAGCCCGAATGTCCCTTCTCCTGCATCTGCCTCATCAAATATCAAATATTGCATGCTTCCTTGTAGTGTTACTTTTTTGTTATTTCTGTTGTAGCTATAGTTCTTGCAGTAGTACGGTCCAAATTCTGAGACCATATTGAAAATTTGGAACCATTTAAAAATAAAATATTTTAATAATAATTTAAACTAGTGAGTGACTTCAGTTTAACATAACAAACTGAAAAGTGAGTATTATTAATCCAGTTAAACCTTGAATTGCAAGCATAATTCGTTCGAATTTCACCATAGGAAATAATGGAAACTCTGTTTATTCATTCCACAACCCAAACAAAATCCATATAACTATGATTAATATGAAATATAAAGTAAAAATAAAACTAATTAACCTGTACTTTAACTTTTAAAAGAATTGTGGCTGGAGTAAGACAAGGCAAGGAGGAGGAGGGGGGCTACTGTGTCGGACTACTTTCACACACACACTAACGGAATCACTCCTCTCTGACAGAGAGTCTATGTCAGCAAATTTCTCTAAGGGCACTTGCTTTTTCCACTTTTCTGAAAATCTGAAATTGCATTGTTGTTAAACAGATTCATCTCCTGCACTGCTACAGACTTTTTAATCTTTTTCATCACACAGTCCATTGTTACAGTACAGTGACAAAAGAACAGTCACTATACTTGGACACAAAATTTAAAAAATGCTTTACCTGCACACACATGGTCACAGAAGTTATAGGAAACAGTACACGCATGCACGGATGTTGACTATACGAGTCACGTGCGCTCACTGAGACTGAGCATGGGAGACGATTACCCCCAATCCCACAGCGCAAAAGAGAGATCCATTGGCTTAGTTGTGGCCACGTGATGCTTGGCAGACAGAGCTCATGTGTACTACTCGTATATCAAGACCTTGCTCGTTTTTTTCAAGTTGAAATGTACTTTTTTTTTGTAAAAATGTTTATTTCAAATTTCAGTTAAATTTTATTTTAAAAACTCATCTTTAATGTGTATTGTTGAAGCGGACACTGCATGACCACACACGAGTAACAGAATAAAAGTACACAAAAGTAACAGAATAAAAAGTTACAGAATAAAAAAGGAATAATTGACTTGGGAAAAGCCTCTCCAAGACAGACCTGATGCTAGATGTTCTCTCTGCTGATCTTTTAAAAATTTCTTGATTTTTTGAGGCCTGTAGCAGGCATCAATTTTAACTGAGCTCATTTAGTGGATAAAAGTGTAAAATTTCTTCGCTCAAACATGTATGTTCCCTATATTTTATTGTGAATAAAATATTGGCTCATGTGATTTGAAAGAGGTTCGATTCCCATCTCTGTGAGCATGGAGTTTGCATGTTCTCCTCATGCTTGGTGGGTTTCCTCCAACAATCCAAAGACATGTAGGTTAGGTTAATTGGAATTCCAAAATTGGCCATAGTGTGTGAATGAGTGTGTGTGTGTGTGTGTGTGTGTGTGTGTGTGTGTGTGTGTGTGTGTGTGTGTGCGTCCTGCGATGGATTAGCACCCTGTCCAGGGTGTACCCTGCCTTGTGCCCTAATTCTCCTGGGATAGGCTCCATGCCCCCTGTGACCCTGAATACAGGAATAAGCGGTATAGATGATGAGTGAATGAGTGATTTGAAAGTCTTTTAGTTTTTATTTTATTCAAATTTTTAAAAAACTTTTCTGGAATTTGGGTTATATTGAGTTCATGCCAAACAAAGCCTGGCCTGGATGGAACTATAACAATGGATTTGTAAATGGTTATTAGTGACTTCAACTGTGTGCCACTACAAGGTCTAATGGCCAAGCACTTATTTGGTGTCATTGGATGGTAGAGGTGCCAAAGTGTCATCACTGTGTCACTGTGTCATAGTGTCATAATGTGAATGAGGGACCCAATTTGGAAAATATTGTCCTCTGTCCATAATTTCTAATTCCTGGCCTGATAAAACCTATTGGCACTTTTATCCTAATCCACCACAATATGCCTCTTATTTGTGTCAGCACAACCTATCAGTATGTAGACAAAACATTTTATTTTGCATCCAGTAAGCACAGCTTCTGTACATTTGTAAGAGTAGATTTACAAAACTGCTTTAGTTACATTACACAAATTGATTAAATAACATTATTTTTACATTCCCCTTCAGGGCATTTTTAAAAAACTTCAAGCAAGGAGGGGGAAAAAGTGCAAATTAAGATCTGGCTACCAGACTAACAATGTGCGATAATCATCCAATGTTTTTTGAGATTGGTGTTTTGGAACCTGAATTTTTCTTTAATTAACATTGTTAAAGTAATTGGAAGAACATGTGGTTTTAGCAGCTCTTCTGTGCCACAGAGCGTTAGAAAACACAGAGCATTAATGGTCCAATTCCTTTGATTAGGTGCAATCAAATAAAACGGGCTTGACAGTCTCTGCGCATAGGAAATCAAGCATCCGCATGCAATTATTTGATCAAGAGAGAGAAAGGTAGCAGCTCGGTCTCAGCTGTGGGAGTCATTCAGCATGGTTTTATGTGTTGCTACTGCTTTTTCGACCAACCATTCCCAAGAGCTTCTGATGGCATCTCTGTCATTTTAATTAACATGTAGGCCTGGTGATGTTAATTAAAAACAAACCGATCATTACCTACTAGGAAATATTACATGAATGCTCCAGCAGGTCTTAACAGGGTGAGCTCAGACAACTTCACAGAACATAAAGAGATATTTTTTTTGTACTGTAGCTACAGTATTAGTTTTTAGATGCATGCTATATTATAGTACATATGGCAAAACCACCCTCTTTGTTCGGTTCTGTTTATTCTCGGCATACTTTATGCATATTGGTTATACATAATACAAGCATGTAAATATCCTCTCTAAATATGGTTGGGAATGTATGTAATGTATGTAATTTACATTTAGCAGACACCCTTACCAGATACATTTTTATCTCATTATACTGTACAAGGGCCTTGCTCAAGGGCCCGACTGTGGTTGTGGGGTTTGTACCTGGACCTTTCTGAACTGTAGGCCAATGCCTTAACCACTGAGCTCGCAATGACCCTAGCATTATAGGGGTAATAAATAGACACATATTGCATTTTTCCAATAAGTCCAAAATATTAGTAACAATTATAAACTCTGCTGATGTAATTTATTTGACCTTGTTTTCAGTGAAAATAAAGAATGGTTGTACTGTAGGTGTTTAAATAAGATTAGAATTGAACACAATTCAGTTAATTTAAAAACAATGCTCTTGGACCCGGGCAGTTTGTTAGAAAACCAATATATTGTGAAATACATTGTTTTCTATTAAACTATATACTGTATATAGAGTTGTCTTCATATATTTAGATAATTGTTTTTGTCATATCGTCCACCTCTATTCAACATAGGCTGCGTTCACATTATAATCCAGGAGTGACTAAGTTCCAATTTTTTTTTACCCTAATGTGACACAAATCTGAACACATCAATCTGATTTATTGAGTCACTTTCATATGTGGTCCTAGATCGTATAATTATAAATATAGGTGACTTAAATGAAAAGAGGCAGTTTAGAATTCATGCGACCTTTTGCTTCTGCACATGCGTGGATCGCTCACTGATGTCAGCACTGGCAGCGCAGGAATTTAATAGCAGTGCTAGTAACTGCTTGCTATCCTCCAGAGACAGGCACATTTTTGCTAAAACAGCAGTCAGTGTTTGGAATAAATTAATGGTTGCACAATTATTATGTGTTTTAACCTACTGTAGAGAATGTGAGCAAAGATAAATCGATACAGAGGATGCAGACGCATCAACAATAGAGTCAGATCAAATCACTTGTAATTATGAATGAGAACCCTCATGACATGCAAATTTGATCTGGCCAAAAAAAAATTGAATAATGCGGTTTGTAATGTGAATATAGCCAAAAAAAAAAAAAGTCTCAACCTTTGATAACCTATAAATTTTGAAATTATCAGGGTAGTTTTAGAGTTTTAGCTTAGGAACATGCTTAGAGCTTTTATAATATTGCCTCGTCTACATACTGTAACACAGCACGCCTTTGAAATATTTTCCTTGTCTCAGCGAAGAAACCTGAGTTTCCCCTAATTGCATTGTATTAAGGATGATAAATCTGAGACTCTTGTGCCACTTACTTCATCGGCTTGAAGAGAGCTTGGCCATAATTCTGAAATGTCATGATGAGTTTCAGCTGAGTGCCACCAGACTTCATAGCTGTGGGAAGAGAGACCACTTTTTATTCTGGGTCTTTAGTGGTGAGACAAGAAAATTCATCACAGTTTATTTAACAGTTTATATAACGGCTGAACAGAACAGGTACTGTAGATAAACTTAATTCAAATGAATGGAGGAGTGTTTCCTCATATCTGAGGGCCGCTCAAATGATTATTGAGAAGCCATGTGCAGCTTGTGGTCCCGCAACGTTAATGATACAGTTACAAAATTGCTTTAATCAATCGTTTGCCATGATGTGTTCCTGCAATATGTGTATACACAATTTATAATTTCACCCGGCCCATGTCATAGCTACAGTATGTCCTTATAGTTTGCATCCCTATACTACAAGGAAGTTGCCTTGTTATTAAAAAATTAAGTAAGTGGAAATCCATACAGTATATGTTCAGGAATTATATGGAAAGCTGGAAATATATGGAACATTCGGAATTATATGGTCCAAAAGAATTATAATTAAGCTGCAGCACTGTTATTTAACAGAAACAAAATAAATGAAAGACGTGGTAAATATAACGTAAATATTTGTATAATTTTTGTTAATTCAATTTAAAAAGAAAATAGTAATGGAAATGGGATTGTCTGTTACAAGACAACTGAGACAGAGAGAGAGAGCGAGAGAGATAAGGGTAGCACACCCTTACAGTTCTGGTGGTGGTGAAGAGGACACTGAATGACAACAGATAAAATGCTCTTTTAAAATATATCGAACATAATATATCTATAAAAACATACTGCCTCCGTGTCCTCCTCATCCCTGCCCGTCCTCCACCTGCCTCACACTGTCCTTGTGCCTACCTGTCCTCTTTCAACCTCCAGTCCTCCCCTGCCTACCCCTTGATTTCCCTCCCTCGTCTTCCTATTCTCCTCCTGACTTCCTGTCTTCCCTTGCCTCCATCGTCCCCCTGCCTATTCGTTCATCCTCCCGGGAAATGCTGATAACTTTCCCCTACTGATTTACTTTTGCACAACCTCCAAGAGTGACAATTTATGGCTTGGCCAACAAATAGTATAACGTCAAACTGAGATAAGCAGTGATTTGTTATACCTTTTTGTATGTAGTGAGTGATAGTACTAGTGATAAAAAAAAGGAAAGTTTACAATAATGTGAAGCAACAGAGCAATAAACATCTGATAAATTCAGATCAATCTAAATGTTATGACTGAAAGGGTGTCAGAGATACGCTGCAAACTATGTGACAACAGATACAGAACAGTCAACTAAGGATCTATGAACTAGTGCGAACAAAGCAATAAAAAAAGAAACACCATACACATTGTATCACCATGCTCACAATATCCTAACAGCTTAAGAGATAAACAGAATTTTGTGTGTAGATGGGTGGAGGGGATGGTAGAAATGATAAAACACTTAACGTCTAATTAATTCAGAATGCAGGAATGATTGAATTCTACTAATTTCCTAGACTTTTAGGTAGGGATGCACCGATACCACTTTTTTGGAAAACGAGTACGAGTACTTGCATTTCAGTACTCGCCGATACCGATACCAAGTACTTAATAAAAACTTGATTTTTAACAATTTCGCTGAGCACAATTTGCAGTCCACCTTTGTTTTGTCGTCTTCATTTACTTTGAAATAATTCCACACGGCTGACATGTCTCGTTTCGCCTCGCCTTCTCCCCGCTCTGAGCTGGGGCCTGGTGGTGGGCACTCGGCGCTTGTGATTAACCCCTTACACGCCGCTCAAACATAGACATTTCTCAGACCGTGTAATCGGTCCCTGATATCGGGGGACTTTTAACGAGTACGAGTATAAATGTAGTATCGAGGCCGATACCGGTATCGGTGCATCCCTGCTTTTAGGATAAGAAATTTTGTGCATTTTTGTAGATTTTTTTTTTTATGTACAAAATGGTCTTTTCAGCTTTTTGTATTAAATGTTTTTTTTTTTTTTTTCATTTTTCTAATATTGACATGAACAGAAAAAACAAACAAACAAACAAGCAAAAAAAAAAAAAACTAATTAAAGAACTTCCCTGTCATAAAAACACAAAATGCTTTGTAATAATAAAAAAAAAAAGTATGAGATACACAATAGCTTTTAATGAAGTAGATTAAATTGCAAAACAAAGCAAAATCCACTTTGCACTTGTTCTGTAATACAAAAATCTTTTCTTAAAAAAAAAAAAAAAAATGTTTAAGCCCTTCCACCTTATGCACTACTGTAATTATGCACTCTGATCTTAGTCGGTAGAACATAAATTAACTAAATGTGAGAAAGAAAAAAAACAACAACAACAAAAAAACTCTAGCTATTTCTATACACCGTTAATTTCCTGTCCTTGTTAAGACTCTCTTTCTCTTGATTAATGTTTCCAACTGTGCTTAGCTTTTGGCTTTCCTATTTAAGCAATTTGTTTCCCAACCCCTTCTAAAGTCCTGTTTATCCATCCAGTGAATGTTAGCTGTACTGCTCCCTTGTTTTTGGCTATAGATCCTAAGGCCTTCATATTTGTGTTACTGGCCTGTCTTTTGGCTTATCACTGACCTGCATGCATTCACCTTGTCTGCCTGCCTTCTGACCTCTGCAATAAATGCTGACAAGGATTATAGAAAGCCATTAATAAATCTCTCATGTGAGTCTTGTCTGTGTCTGTTACACATAACTTTTATGACACACAGCGTCCCTGTTTATCTGTCAGATTGCAAGTTTTTTTTTTTTTTTTCTAAATGCATTTTGTGTCAGCTTTTATGGCCTGGTAGATTTAATTGCCTGGCTTTCAGGAGCTTTGCTTATCTTTCATTGTGTGCTTAGCTGTTTGTTTCAAATTAAATAAGCAATCAATTCTCTATATTGTACACAGCTGTAAAATTAGCATACTTTAGCAGTATCCTTACATTGGATGCTTGACCCAGACGCCAGATAGTTCAGACTTATGGACTAGCCTTGTTCCATTTTTCCAGAACTAAGACAAAACATTTAAGTGAGTAGAATTTAAACTTCTCATCATCAAAGATTCTTACCCTGAAGGATAGTTCAGAAAAATCTGAAAAATAATTAATTATAACAGTGGAGTTGAATAACTAATTTAGTAGAGGTTTCATGATACCACTTTTCTGTCCAAATAATAAAATTAATACTGAAACGTTGGACAGTAGACGATAAATTCCTGCTCATTCAAATTGTTATTTTATAAAATTATTATTCTTTAAAATTCTAATTACAGTCATGTTCAATAGTATGTTTTTTTTGTGTGTAAAAACATAATAAAATCATCTAATTATAGCAGGTATTAGGTATTAGGCAAATACAAGCTTAGATGGTGAACAACATAACGTTTTTTCACTGTGCCATTATTTATTTAACAAAAATAAATTATGAGTTCTTGATTATTTGATCATCAGCAGGTATGCAGATCCCTATAAAAGAAGAGGTTTTGGCAGTTTGCTGGTCTGGAGCATTCGGGTGTGTGTTTTAACACATTGCTAAGACATAAGCAATGGTCTAAGAGAAGCAATTGCTGCTGCACATTGATCTGAAGAATCAAACAATTTGGCGTTCAACATTCTCAGTGAGATAGATTATATGTGGAAGGCATACAAGACAGTTGCCAGTTAACTCAGGAGTTGATGTCCTAGCTCATTCACACCAAGGTCAGACTGTGCAATGCTCAGAGAAATACAAAAAAATAAAAAACAAACCAAGAGCTACAGCTCAGACCCTATAGGCCTTACTGAGCATATTACATTTTACAGTCCATGACAGCATAATTAGAAGAAGACTGAACAAGTACAGTTTGTTTGAAAGGGTTGTCAGGTCAAGTCTCTTCTGTCTGAAAAAACATGGTAGCATGAATGAGGTTCACAAATTTGCAGTAACACCTCATACCCATTGCAACGCATAGCCATGGAGGGGTGATGATTTGGGTTTATTTTTTCAGCCAGAGGGACTGAGCACCTTCAACTTGACTCCACCAGTGTCAAGCTAGCTGCAATACTGCTGTGGGACTTTTCTTGGCTTCATGTAATTATCAAATATTAATAAATTACCATTATATTAATTAATAATGAGACCTGCTATGATCAGATGATTTTTATGATGTTTTGCACAAAAAATAGACTTAAAATAGAAAATAACTGTATATTATTAGCTACTCACTCATCATCTATACCACTTAATCCTGTAGACAGGGTCGCAGGATCTTGGAGCATATTCCAGGAAACTTACAGCATGAGACGGGGTACACCTGGCACAGGGTGCTAAACTATCGCAGGACACACATACACACACTCATTCAAACACTACGGGTAATTTGTGAATGCCAATAAGCATAATCTGCATGTCTCTATATTGTGGGGGGAAACGCAACCCAGCCAACATGGGGAGAACATGCAAACTTCATGCAGAGACAGAAATTGAACTTGGCCGGAAATGTAACCCGGACCCTGGAGTTGCAAGGTGGCAGTGTTAGCCACTAAGCCACCGTGCTGCCAACTGTCTATTCTATTCTATTCTATTCTATTATTTATTCTCTATACCTCTTATCATATGGCGATAAATATGATCTCTGTGCTATATGCCAAATTTACGCGGCATTGGTTGCCTGTGTGCAGCATTGCTTCGTGTGCGGTCCCTAATTAAATAAAAAATATGTTGCGGGAAGTGGTTACAATATTTTCACCACTAGTGCCAAAACTATAGCTTCCCCAGTATTTCTACAAAAATCTGGAGGCATTTTTGCTTACATGTATATGAAATTTGTTATCATTCTTTTATTGTAGACTCAAGATGGACAAAAATCATCTCTGCATGCATTAGTTCTGATACCTTCAAAAACGTTTATGTTTAAAATTGTTGTATTCAGTGTATATATAGTATGCGTGCAAAAAAGTCAAAATCCATTACTTTGTGCATTTGCTGTAATTTATTCTTTTAAGTGAATTTTGCTTGTGGATTCAGACAATGGGTCACCTGGTACTGTATATTGCTTCTGCATTAACAAAGTTGACTTTGATGTGATGGACTGGAAGGAAGTAATCCTTGGATAAGCCTTGAATCTGCTGCAACCCTGCCCAAGATACCAAAGATAAATAAATGTATGATTAAATATCTTGGATCTGACTCCACCTGTGTTGTAACAATGTGCTTTACCAGCACCACTTCCAACTCATACAACATCCAGACACAAGGTTGTAAAGACTTACAGTGCAGGGTTTAAAATCCCTGAGCTTGGGACAGTTTTACTGGAGTGTCAGAAAGCTGATGGTCCTGACTGATGTATACTGCACTATAAACAACTAGGCTACATCAGCATTCACACTGCAGCAAGGCTAAGAGGGGTACTGATAGATGGACAGAGATTGGGCTGCCATTCAACTCAGTAGATGGCTTTTACGTAGATACTTGCTGACTGTAGCAAACATGCATCCATCCATCCATCTGTATAAATCGTAAGTGTATTGTAATGCCACTGTACAGTATATGTATGTTTAGCGCTTCAAATATCTGAATCTGTACTCAGTTTTTACAGTTGATGTAGTCTAAACAAAGGAACAGAAAAAAAAGAAACAACAAAATAAATCATGATATTCTGGGGCATTTCTATGATACAAGTTATGTATCCTATTATTTTGCATATCTAGGACAGCAGTGTTTTTTTCTTCAAAAAAAAAAAAATGAATGCAAATAGAGTTGAGAAGGGGAGTTGGATTGTCTTCTCCAGTAAATCCAAAAGATTCTCTGGACTCATGGGTGGTGGCCAACCCATGTGTGAAAATTATGTCTCATGCTGGTCTGGACCACTCACTGTTTGAGCCTGATGAATCCTGGCATTGTCATCTTGGAATATGCCCGTGCCATCAGGGAAGAAAACAATCCATTGATAGAAAAACTCATTCAGTATATTCAGGTCATCAGCTGACCTCATTTTTGGGCACATAACATTGCTGAACCTAGACCTGAAGAACAAAAGCAACCCCAGATCATAACATTGCCCCATAGGCTTGTATAGTAAGCACTAGGCGATGGGTCAGTTCATCCACCTTTCTTCTTAACCTGATGCACCCATCACTCTGGAACAGGGTAAACCTGTACTCATCAGACTACACGACCTTTTTCGAATGCTCCAAAGTCCACTCTTTATGCTGCCTAGTAAATTGAAGACCTTTCCCCCCACTAATTAGCCTCATTGATAAGTGGTTTTCTTAAGGTTACACTGCTGTTTATTCCCAATTCCTTGAGTTCTTTTTGCATTGTTCATGTAGAAATGTTCTTACTTTCACTATTAAACATAGCTGTGAGTTCTACAGTTTTCTTTTAACTCTTTTTTGATTTCACTAAGCATTTAAGTACTGTAATCACTTCTTGACCAAATTGTAGTAGTTTCAGAAATCTCCTGAGTTGTTTTCTTTTCTTGATGCAGGACAATAATTTGGCCCTTCTGAAAGTATTTTTACATTTAATTAACCGTGACTGTCATTTTCCATATTAGTGACCCACTTCATTTCAGCTTACCTACGCTTGTTATCTTCTGGGCCTGAAGGTCTTTCAGCAGAGCCTCCACTACAGGGTTGTGTCTGGAGTAAAGCTCGTAGCGGTTAATCCCAATGTGAAAGCGAAGCCAGTTAGGGTATGATTCAGCAGTGGCCTCCCCGGTTGGGTTGTACTCCTCTTCCTCATTACCCTCATGGTGCCTAAGAACAATTTGCAGCACAGACCATCAGATTTCATACAATAATGCAAGTTATGTATTTATATTGTAAACAACCAACATGGAAACTAATATCCGTATCTTCACATAAGCAATGAGGAACAGTTGGGAACATGAGAATATAGCACATGCCAAATGGATATTTCAGTTTTACTATTAGAAATTACTACAAACCTAACATTTATGCCCAAAGTCCCTAAAATGTTTATCGAATCAAAGTCGACTTCTCATTGTGATCCAAAATTAGGAAATGGAGGCCAATTTAATGAACTGCAGTAGTACTTTTTTAAAGTAGTGTTATTCATTTCAAAAAAAGCATCTAATTCATAAAAGCCAGAGCATAAAAAATGTGGGAAATAAATAAAGGCTTACTCAAGGTTTAGGTCTTATAAGCTCAAGCCCAAATCGATTCTCAAGGTTATTTTCTTGAGTGAGTGTCTTTAAATAAAGCATCAGCCAAAGTGCACCATCTATGAATTACTCTATAAGAACTTTACAAAACTTTATATTCATTATTTATAAATGTCAGAGGGTGAGTAAATAAATAAGTTAATTAAATATGTCTAAATCTAATACCAAGACTTATAACCCCAAGTTCTAAGTCTTAAATCAGATGAAAGCACTACATCACTAGCTAAGAGGCTATACTCATCTCTTACAAAATTAAGTAAACCTTTTTATAAATATATCAGGGCAATGTATGATGTAATTCTAATGCCAAATATTTTAGCAACTCAGTGGTCCAGTTGTTTTGTCACCACCATAATTTGTATATTTCAGCCTCTCTCTGCCCTGCATCACTGCAATAATCTCTCACTGTGGATTTCTTTTTCGTTTCACCAATAGTTAGTCTTGGAAGTAGCCAGTCTTTCTCTTTCACCTAGTACCTTATTATATTGTTTAACTTAATTAGCTAGACCGTTTTCATAGTAAATAGCCTTGTAAAAAAAAAAAGTCCCTTATGAGACTTCAACGGATATTGCAGAGAGATATACACTACATTTATGGCATGAATTCCACAAACACAATGATGAGTAATCAGTTCAGATTTTTTTTTTCATGATGACCATAATGTCACACAATGTCAAGTTGTGTAAGGTGAAAGTTCTTGACAGAGAATATATTGGAATAATTACTGAACCACACGTAATACCTAGCACCTGAGGCTCTGACTATTACAATCAATTAAAAAATAATGGAGTTGTGGCCTTAATTTTATGCCATTATAACAAAAGTGGGTAATTTGATCTATAAAACAGTCACTAAGTAGATCATATTGCTTCAGGTGACTGTGTTCTGCATTCATCATTTTGTCCTTGCAACAACAGGGAATGACACTGACTCCTAGAGCCTTTAGGGGTCAAAGCACAACATTCTGGAGAAAAAATATACTGTATAATGCATTAGCTATGATTCTACAGGAATATGATATTTATTGCCAAACAACTAAAAAATTTTTCCAGCAACCATATTATAACCATAACCAAAAATTGTCTGAAAATTAATTTACTGGTGTTGAATAGTTACCCTGAATAACTGTCAAAACCAAATTTGAGCACAAAACCATGACAGGAGAAGCAGTGAAAAATGAATTGAACAAACAACTCATTTTGATATGTGGAAAATAAGAATAGAACTAGAAGGAAGCAATGGAATGGACTTTTATGTATTTGATTTTCATTGAAATGCTGTTGATTTCCACTTACACTAAAAATGAAAGATATTTTAATATTATATATATATATATATATATATATATATATATATATATATATAATACACAAGTAATACACAAACATGATATCAGGAAATAAGATACTGTAAAAATGTATTTAATTCAACACTCAGGATAAAGCATACTCAACTTTACTATTTAAGGTGATCTCTGATTTTTACCTAGAAATCTGAAGTACAGTACCTATGAAACGTTTAATCAAATTAGGTCTAGGTCTTATTATATTTAAATACTGCATATATATCTATATCGATTATCTAGGTAAAAGGGACATATTAATGGTAACCTTTTTCAGGTAACTACCTGATATTACACTTTTGTACCTTTTTCAGTTCCCCACATCACACAAACAAGTCTGAACCATGTTATGAAGGTTAATATAACTTTTCGTTTTATTTTTAATCTACAACTATGTTAAAGTACAAAAGACTAACATTGTGTATATAATCCCTGTGAGAAGTGTTGAAATCACAGTTGAATTTGTACTTTTCCTGGATTGTATCCTATGTGCAGAAAGCAGAACATCCAAGCTTATTTACATTCTCAGAAAAAAAGGTACAACAACAAGTGTACCTTTCAACTGGAAATGTTTAGTGATTGATTATAGTGTACCGTTATAAAATAAGGACGTAATGGACGTAATACATTTTATAACGGTGCTTTAAATTTACAATGGACTTTAAGCTACAGTACTGTACATATAGCATTTTAGGGGGGTGGAGATATATACTGTATAAAGGTAAGAAAGGTATATGCGCAAGGATGTCATAACAGCTACACGGTACAGATTAGTGCCTTTATCTGCGAAACCATGTAGAGAATGCAGGCTTCGATATAATTTACATAAAGGACATGGAAAATCAAAGTTTATTTAGGGAGAACGGAACTCAAATGTTGTCCCTCCACCACTGTCACGTTAGTAAGACGCCAGTTTCCTCAAGTGTCAGTAACGACCTTTAAAAACTTAACACAGCCAAAGCGCTCGTGAGCTACTTTCAAATCGAACGCGTCTCGTGCATGGTTACTTTACCATTCTTGGTTTCCGGTGGCTTTGGAGTAAAATCGTATGTCCGTGTTGACGCTGAACAGCGTGTCGTCGTCGGTGAGCAGCGGCAGCTCGCTTTTATAAAGCGGGTGCTGGTAGAGAGATGCGAGTCTGGAGGCGCCGCTGTTAGCCTGCCTGCCTCCACTCGCCGCCTCCTTCATCAGCCTCCTCGGGCTGTCTGAATCCGTCCCGCGCTGCTGCGCCGCTCGGATCGGATCCGTCTTGTCTCCGGTGGCCGCCGCCTTCTCCAGAGACTGTGAGCTCAGGTTCGAGCTAGGCTCTTGGCTGAAATCTTGCAGGATTCGGAGTGTGTGCTTGCTGGGCCAGCTCGCTTCCACCGGTGCGCCGGACCTCGCGCGCTGCTGTTGCGGCGGCTGCTGCTGCTGTTTGCCTCGGCCGCGGGGCGCCTCGCTCGGCTCGTGCGCACAAGAACAGCCCGAGTTTGCGGAGTCCGCTCCCGCTGCTCTCTTTTCCAGTTTGGGCAGCAAGTCTATCATGATGTGCATGGTGCACGCTACGAGAAAGACCATGAGAAGCAACACGCGGAATTTGCGGAAAAGGATCATTTTGATCATTAAAAACGGCGGCTAGTTTGATCAATCCAAGTGCCACATTACCGGCGTTTTAAGGATGCTGAAACGGAAACACACCTCACGGTGCTTCTTGGATATGCATCCGCTTTCATTTCAAAGTATAATCCGCGGTGTCTGAATTCTTAGCTATGATACATCTTTTGCATCCAGGTCCATGATATTATACATAAACATGCTTTTCGATTGATCAGTGTTATATTGTGCGCATCATCTCCCTGTGCACCTACAGTCAAAATGTTTTTAAAGGTGGTGAGCTATAAATCCGAAGCAGCGCTCCATCCCATTGAAAAAAGAAGAGACAAGAAATCGTTTTAGAGATCGTGTGCTGTCCGTTTCCTTAGTGAACGTTAAAGCACAGATGCATCCTTTTTTTTTTAAAAAAAATCAGCAATAGATTGCAAAAATGCATTGAATCAAGTCCGTGCAGTGTAAAAAAAAATGCATAAGACAACTCGCATAAGAAGCAATGAAACAAACAGTTCGGATGGGAAAATGAATGAAGTGTCTTGTGTCCGCTATGCTGTGGCAGGTGTCTGATGTGTCCGCGCGCTCGTGTCCCGGTGCTGTCGCTTATTCTCTCGCACTGCTGTGTTAAATATGAGCACGGAGCTGTGCTGCCTCGCGCGCGCGTCACAGGCCCCAGATTGGCTGCTAAGACTACGCGCGAGCAGCCGCCGATCCTCGAAGAAAACCTTTAAATGCCATTTTGAAATACCCACCGCCACTTCACATGCGGGCGACAAGAGGGCGCTAGTGCCCAAAGAGGATGGCCCTCATCCTTGTGCACACATATCCTAATGAACTCCGCTTTACTCCAAGAATAATGGTCTCGTTTGCTTCATTTTTCATGTCAGCACACCTGAAGCTACTGTTCAATATTGCACGCAGAGATGCCTTCAAAAATGAGGCACTATAAAACAGTATGAAGAGCAGTCAACAGTAAAGAAAATGGTTAAAAGCTATAACCGGTTTGGCAGCCCTTTGCCCTAAAATAATAATAATAATAATAATAATAATAATAATAATAATAATAAAAATCAGGTATACTGTAGTTTTGTAAGAAACCTGGCTGGTATGTTTTACAGTTCTTCTGGAGACTTTGACTGTCATCCTATATTGTATTACATACAGTACAGAAGATTTTGTTATTCCACCCAAACCCCCCAAAAAGAGGGTTATGCTAAACTACGTTAAAGGGCATTGGTGGCTCAGTGGTAAGTTTCTCGCCTGCCATGCGGAAGCCTTGGGTTCGATTCTCAGCCAATCTCCCAAACGCCAGCCAGTGGATGCAGTGCCGGTTCCAAGCAATGGGAGGGTTGCATAAGGATGGGCATTCATCGCAAAACCTGTGCCAACCTTGTGTGTGGATCGGATGGTCTGATGTGGTGACCCCTTGCCAGGACCAGCCAAAAGAACAACATGCTAAACTACATAAGAAAAAAAAGTAAAATGTCAGCTGTAAGAAAAAAGAAATCAGATGTAAAAAAAATATTACATATGCTATACATAAAATTTGTATGTTTCTTATCAAAGTTTGCATGTGGATATATACATTATATCCGCACTTTATGGGATTTTATGAATGTTATGAATTTTAAATGCCTTTTAATTAATTAATTCATTCATTCTTTCATTCATTCATTCATTTTAAGTTACCCCAGCATGTATCATAGGCACAACACACTTACATATTTGCACACTCGTTTGCACCTTTACATTATAAAACCTCACTGAATTTACTTTATTTAAATGTGTATTCAAATGTCAGTTACACATGATTGAATTGACAATTGAATTCAGGTCACAGTCATTCTGCAATAGCCACATTACCACTGAGATATTCTGCTACACTTAATTGTGTTTTAATTGTGTTAATTTAAAACTATAGTATTGACTTCCATCAGTGCTATCAGTGAGATTTCATAATACTGTATGTTTGGACTAGGGTAATACTATACTATACTATGTGAATTTATCACACTTTGTCTACATAACTCAGGGGTGCCGTAAAAGGGGAGTGGTAAGTAAGGAGTGACAGGAGACCCTAAAAATGTTATCGCAATTTAAAGGTTTGGCTCATGACGGTTGGGAGCCCAGTATATCAGGGGTCCATGATCTCTAGTGGCCCGTGCCACAATTCGATCTAGTTCTTGTTTAAAAACTTGTTTAAGTACATGCAAATATATCACAAGTAACATAATATTTTCATGTACAACATACATTATGTAATATTTTTCCTACATCTGACATTTCATATTTGAATTTCTCTAGTGTAGTTTAGCATAATCTACCTATTGGCATATTTTGGGAAGAAACCAGAGAATCCGGAGGAAACACAGATGAACACGATGAGCACATGAACTCCGCATGGACAGTAACTGCTGCTCAGGATTGAACTGTAAACCCGGGACTAGTGAAATTACCCACTCTGCCACCGTGCTACCCTTGCATGAAAACACATGTAGGGAAAAAACCCCACAGAGACAAGAGAAACAACAGCTGGTGTTTTAACAACTAAAATGTTCTTGAGGGCATAACACAATACAGTAGGCTTATCATTGTGATCTGCTCTTGAAAATTAATGGACTAACCCATTTTGTTTATTGAGTGTCAGCTGTGATAACTAACATCTACAGTTCTATATAGTGTAGCTCCATCTATTAGTCACTCCAATAATTAATATAAAGCCTCTTTCCATGATCATCCCTCATCAGTGATTAGATCAGTTGGTGGTGACACAAATTGTGTTTGAATGGGAGAAAGTAACAGGGGAAAAAGGCTTTTGAATATTTTTATATCGATTACATGATCAGCATGTATTTGGCTCTTTTCTGTTATAATTTATTTGGGAAAAATTAGGCAAGAGGTAACAGAACAGAACATCTGGAAATGTTTTTATTCCAATGATCAATCATTTTACTTGGGTATAGGGATGTGGGGAATTAGTTTTCCACATTTGTTTTCTAATTCTTGGCAAATATACTGTATATTACTGAGGAATTAAATGCCAATAAAACAACAATAAAATATAACCAAATGTTATATTAGTTTATGGATAGATGTGAACATTTATGCTATATTAACTTTTCATTATCGTAATAGTCTGTGACAAGGCATAATTTAGCCTTTTAAACTTCCAGGACTTGTTAATGGGTCCAGACCTTCCCTCCTCATTATTCTAACTACATATCATTTTGGTATTACTAAAAAATTCATAATAGTTCTTGAATAATACAGTTTAAAATAAATGAGTGTATAATAAACTGAGAGTTAAATGAACTATAGGCTGAAATCTTGTGTCATACTTCAGGTTAAAATGAAAATGTGTGCTTCATGTCTTATTACAATAATGGTAGCTGGAGAAGTTATATTTGCACAGAACTGCTAGGTCCTGAAGGTTTGTGTGCAAGCATTATACACTCACTTTCCACTTTAATAGGAACACCTGTGCACCAGCTCATTAAGGCAGTTATCCAATCAGGTAATCATGGCACAGCACTGCATTGCATAACATTAGGCAGATACAGGTCAAGTGCTTCAGTTAATGTTCACTTCAAATGATGAATTTAAATGGGGAAAAATGTCACCTTAGTGACTATAACAGTGGCATGGTTGTTGGTGCCAGATGTGCTGGTTTTAATATTTCAGAAACGGCTTTGGTGAGCTGGGTTGAACATTTCAGAAATTGCTTATCTAGAGTTTACATAGAATGATTGAATGAGTGACACATGTCTGCTTGAAAACACCTTGTTGATAAGAAAGGTCAGAGAAAAATGGCCAGACAGGTAGGAGTTGCCAGGAAAGATCTTATAACTCTGGTGATCAGAAAAGCATCTCGGTATGCACAGCACATTTAACCTTGAGGTGGATGAGAGGCTACGAGACCACAATCAGGTTTCTCTCCTGTAAGCCACAAACAGGAATCGGAGGTATCATGGGCACAATCTCACTGGACAGTTGAAGACTGGAAAAAGACCAGGTGATCAGAGTTGGACAGAGCTTTAATACATGCATACACATACAGTAGCACATAGCAGCAAAGAAAAAAAGAAAAGCAAATGTAATGCGTTTGCTTTACATAGCAACTTGTTAAATTATGACGCTGGATTTCTAGTACATTAAGTGACCTATTAAAGTAATCATATTTTTTAATCTACGATCTCCGATTTAAGGATTCAAATAGCACACTTGTTATTTTCATGTGTACAATAATATTTTGGCGCAATAGAGCATTTTAGATGTTTCCACAGATGGAATACATTAAGGCAAATTTGAGATTATTTATAGGATGACTTGTTCTTGGGTCAATGAGGGTTGAAATAAAATCATTCAATTCAAGAGGCCAGTTAAAAAGGCTAATAATTCTAAGGCTGAGATTTCTAGCACTTTAACAAAATAAAAGCAGTCATAAATGCCTGTCCTTCATGGAACCCTGGTTCTTTATAAACCACTAGTCATCAAAGTTTGTTGTTATGTGTAAAATATAGATTTTTTGCTGAAAGCTCTGCGTGGCTTTTTCAATAGATAATGTTTTTAAAAAGTTCTTGTAACTTTGTGCCATTGACTTGAACAGAAGAATGCAACAAGGAGGCTGTAAGATATGATCTCTGAATGTCTACACATTCAAACACTCTTTATCTGCATACCATTTTAAGCAGTTGGCTATTCATACTCTTACCATCTCTGGTGTTTGCTCATTATTACCCACAAATAGTAAGATGAAGTAAGTAAGATGAAGCTGAAGATGATACTGTATGATACCTAATCTGAAAGCTGAGTCTTTGGCAATCTTTCTGTTTCTTCTGTACTGGGAGTATTCTCGAACCCAATAAAAAAATAAAATAAAACAATGTTTGACTGATTGTACTTAGTTAGCAACCTATTACCCCAGTATCTATCTAATGATTCAGCACTTTTGTAAATCGCCCGGGATAAGAGCATCTGCCAAGTGCCTAAATGTAAATGTAAACCGGAGCATGCAAAGTGCAAGGTGTGCAAGGAAACTTGTTATACTATGTTTCATAAAAACAATTTCAATAAAATTCTACATTATTCATTATTTGTACACTCTCTTTTTTATTTTATTAAGTTTCTCTATAGTTAATGCATCTGGATCATGCTTTGTGGCTATTGGTGATGGTTTATGACCTTTGGCTTTTGAGCAAAGCCCAGAAGTGAGTTGCATTATTTCTGGCATTGATCGCACTGCTTAACCCACAGACCACATCAAAACCAGGGTGGTTTTTCATGAAACATTTCTTTCAGTGAAATAGAACTCTAAGGAGACTTGAGCTTTGTCAGAAAAATCAATGCATATTCCAGAAAAAGACTACTGGACTGTGGAGTCCATGTGGCAGCACAATGACTATGGGAAATAAATAAGCAGCTTGTAATCCTTCATATAAATTAGCCATTTGCTGTGCTATAATGATTGAAATCTCATGATATTTACACATGAAACTATATACCTATTTATTTAGCAAAATCTTTTAGTTCAACACACTGCATACAAGTATTATTTAAAAACAACTTTATTCTGAAAATAAAGGTGAGCATACTGACCAACCCCAGATGTTCCTGGCAAGAGTTCTGTGGTGTGCTGATGACTCGCAGACATTCATGCTGCTTGAAAAATAGGCAAACTTTGTCAAAATCATGTAGCTGTGTCACAGCAAGGGTGCACTGATGCATGGTGTCAGCTTGCAATTTGCCAAGCAATACAATCCCAATATGCAGCGATATAAGCAAAATATATGTCTATATTGTGCAATTCTAAAATACGAGGTATTTTTGAGCAATCGTAATTGAATTTGCTCTTGTTTTGCTGCATATGCCTTCTGTTACCCAAAGCAGAAGGTTCTACCCTCGTAGAGTTTTGAGGCGCAGGGCCAAACTGTAGATATTTCAAGGTGCTTACTTGGGCAGCTTGACAACTTGAATGAGTCAGTGGTACAAATTGTTGCAAATTTTTGGACATTAAAAAAGGGCTGCCGTTGTTACATTTATTGCTGACAATTATTGAGTGCTTCATGTGTGTAGGCAACCGTGGAGGAAAAAACAGACATTAAAAATTGGTTCCCTTGGCTGCTTCGTGAGCTGTATGACCGAGGCAGTGACCATGCGACCAAATGTGAGACCGAAATAGACAGGGAGGAGTCAGTGGCATGGCAGTGAGTAATGTAGTTGCAAGCAGAACAAAGACACAAATCGGTGTCTAGTGTCTCAGCCAAAATAATAAAAAAATAACTTTCACTCTTGTCATGCTGAGAATTAACCATTGCCCAGTTACCCTCAGACGAGTGTCAGAATGTGAAGATCTTTCCATTTTCTTGGCATAATATGAAAATAAAAAAAACCTCATAATTTCAGTTTTTCCTTCATTCTGAACTTACAAAAAGCCATCTCAGTTGGAATTTATTTTTCTCTCTGTAAACAACAAACTGAACGCACAATTCTCCCTCAGGCAAAAGAGTTTGTTTCATTATTGATGCCAGAGCAGTGTCTGACCTTTTACATGCTTATAGACACCATCCACTGAGCTTTAATTATTAATATCAGCCCAAATGCAATCTGTACCATCTGGAATTGTGAGCGGTCCAGTATTCATTTTGGTTACACTTGCAAAAATATCTCTCATATACTGTACACAAAATGATATTTGAAGATTGCAATCAGGCATGTATCAGCGGCATGTTTTCCATTCTACTGTATGTTCAGATCCTACAGCAGTGGGAGAATTGGAATTCAGGAACAAACCCCAAATGTTCACATAGGATGAATGGGTCGGAGTAGCATTCTTCAATGACTTTATTTCAAATAGATGCTTTAAACATTTATCTCTAATGGATATGCCTTCCAGCACAGATTAATTTTCTGTACAGTATATAGAGCACATGTGAATCAATTATTTATACATAACAATTTCATGGGCTCATCCATCACATTAGATGTTTTCTGTCTTCAACTGTAAATGTTATCCACTCATCTTAATAATAGGGGCTAGTTGCCATACAGTAGCCATCAATATAGCCTGTTTCCAGACGCCTACTGTACAAGTCTCTTTGTGTTCCAATCATGTAAATATTGCTCATATTTTCCCAGAGTGGTTCCCCGGGCATCTAGTTGAAATTAAAAGGGAATGTGATCGAGCATTTAGATATGACGCTCACAGAAAAGAAAGACAACGAATGCCTGCTGCTGCACCAGGAGCATCATTAGGCAAAATGTTACCTTAGGCACCTGACAAACCTTTTCCCCAGATATTTATGTTAGAAAATTCTAATACATTTAAGTGTCACTAGCACTCCATGTAATCCTGTTTAGAGTGGCAAACTTGTAATAGGCTGAACAATATAAATATTTCAGCTATCTTTTGTCATTTTTATGCAAAAACGGAGTAAACAGCAAAGTTATAATTTAAAGGCATTCTGGCTCCAATTTACACAAGGAAAACAACAAACTGTACAATATAACACATTACTCAAAATGTTCCGCTTTTTCAAAGTTAATTCATCCAAAGTTAACTACTTTCAGTAGAGTATAGCAAAGCTTTTCATCCTTCCTTGTGACACTGTCAGGGGCAAATGAGCAAAGAGTTTGTTCTTAATATTAGTAGTAGATCCTGTTTTCGTTCTCTTTCTAATCTTGCTGTTCTTCTGACATGACTTTTGCTTCTTTGATGACTTGCACTTTTTTATGTATTTAAAGTCTGGGTGAGTTTACAATGGGATTTTGCAGCAATTGTACAGGTTCCATATTTTTTTTTTATTTTTATGGTAAATATTATCACAGAATTGGAAAACTGTGGTGTGTTAGAAGAGGAACATTTATGGGCATCATGAAAGTTATAAAAGTTTATCTACAACCTGTGGTAGACTTGCTGCAGCTATTTATACTGAAGAAAAATAGTGCTGTCACTTCAAGCATTATTGAAAGCAGAAGTTGAGACGAATAAAATATAATAGTTTTTATTGTTTTAGTCACTTATGCAAACGAAGTCTGGTGTGTAAAATAATTCTGCACTAAGGTGCCACACATACATGTAGTTTGTGTCCATTTCCTTTAGGCAGTAGAAGAAAAACTAGAGAAACCTCCATCTTATGTGAGTGAAGTGGCATCATGTGTGAGTACAAAGAATTCATGTCTGTTCTGATTGATTTCAATTTTGTATGATCCCCAAACTCTATTGAACACACACCAAGTGTTACGACTGTGTCAACAGCAGACACTGACACAGAGTGATCTTGTCAAGGTGTTAAACCGAGAACTTCTAATTGGGGGATGGGGTGCTCTGGGGGAGATTTTTATTATTATTATTATTATTTTTAATTTTTTACCTTTACAACAGATTAGGTGCTACAGAGATTAGGTGGATGTAAGAAGAATTAGATGAGGAGTAGTCAGGGCAGATAATGTCAGTGTCCTTGACTTAGAGTTTATGTCAGTAGATAACTTAAGAGATGGCAGATGAAGGACAAGTGGGATGCAGGCATATGGATCATATGGAGTCTACAGCTTTTGCCTATGAAGCTACAAAAAGATACAATAGTTGTTTAAATACAAAGTCCACATGTAATAAGTTTTACATATTGCGCTAAAGTTTTCTATATTTGTATAATTTTCCCTTATTTCATATTCTCTTTCTTTATTTGGATTTAATTTTTTAATAAAAACAAATTAATATCGTATAATAATTTCACTGCATATCATACTGTGTAAGGCTGTGTTTTTGACCAATAAATTTGTGAAAATAGTTTCATGCTGGTTTTAATCACCTTAGAAATATTGAAATAATATAAAAATACAAAAAAAAAACCCAAGTATTAAAGAGTCATGCATTTAGATAATTATAACTACGCATCATTACATCAAAACCTTAGTCATGAAAAATTATCTGATTGCTACGAGAGGCACCAGAGTTGAACCGGTGACACTGTAGAGGTATAGACGATGCCATTAAATAATCCTTTTGTCCAATTTCACCGGACGCAAACCTATGGCATGTATGGCATCTCAGCTATATTAATCGAAAACCCTAGAAAACCAGCAAGTGGAAAAAAGAAACCAACAAAGATGGGCAAGGTAGCCGTTCTCAGTATTTGGCAAATACAAACAACATCTAACTTTTTTCACCATGCCATAGTTTATTTAACAAAAATTGAGCCAAAAAGATTGTTTTTTTTTTTTGGGCATGTGGGCAGTACTTTCTTTCACTGAGTGAATCTGGTAGTCAAACAGCATGATGTCCACTTAAGTTTGGATTTTCATAGCATCTAAAGAGTGAAAAGTCTATGGTAACAGTTGCGGATTGCGCCATAAAAGTAAACAATCCATTCATATTTTTAGATGGTTGTTATAACGCAAGTAGCAGTACCGAACCATCAAAAGTTTAATTCTCTGCTTTCAAAAATGAGACATATATCTGTTTATTAGCATGGAGAAAAAGAATCATGTCACAAAGGAGGACAATTATAATAAAACAAGATACAAAGGAGAAAAATAATAACAGAAAAACTAAAAGTAATAAAACAAGATGCACAGAAGCCTTAAAAATAAAACACCTATGAATACTTCATTCAGCCTCCAGACATTTGGGAGAGATTTTCAGATTCTCAACTGGCAGCAAGAGGCAAGATATATATATATATATATATATATATATATATATATATATATATATATATATATATATATATATATATATATATGTCTTTCTGCTTGCTTTTACTGTGATATTCAGTGGTCATATGGGAGGATTTGGTCAGTCATATGTTTGATTTCATGCCAAAGTAGCCAAAGCACTTTAAGTTTGTTCTCAAACTTCAAATTCCTGGAAATTACAGAAATTGCAATTTTACCTGCAAAAATGAATACCTGTATAACAGGTCATTTCAGCATTCTCTATGATTGAAATTTTAAGCTGAGATAAAGGTGGTTAAAATTGAAGTCATTTATTCGATCCAGCATGTATTGGTGTCTTAACCACTGGCTTATGCTGTTGTCAAGCACATAACGTTTGCTTAGTGTTAAAGAAATGAGCCTTGCTTGGTCCATCGTAGGCTGCTTCCTGTCTGTCTGTCTCCTCTTGTGTTTATATATGGGTTAGCGTGGGGCTCACCCTCAACATGACGGTTTCATTTGCAGGAAGGAAAGCATGGGTTTCGTAGAAAAAAAAAACCTGATGTGTATTTATTCAAGGCCACATGTTGATGGGCTGGCTTGGATTTCCTTTCCTGCTCCAGAAGTGCCATAATTATGCAGAACATTACATCCAAACTAAGAAGAAGTAATGGTGTTGATCAGTTTTTTTTTGCCTGAAGCACAGAGTCATCTACACTGGCAGTTACTATCTTTCGATCACGCAAGCAGGCCACAGGAAATGAATCAACTATTTACTCTGCCACAAGTGGGAGTCAAATGAGGCTTCAGCGGAACTGCGGACAGCTGAATCATAGGTCTGGTGTACGTTTTTCCAAAGAAAAGCAATCAATTAAAGTTTTTACGCTATTTTTTTCTTGTTTATTGTCAAAAGGCAACAACTTTCTGCCTCAACTAAAACTGTGCCCCATATACTGTATACTGTTTGTTAGAGAGGACTAATTTGCAGTTTCTTGATTAAACTGCCAGAATGTTTAAACATGTAACATGCGTTTCTCACGCAAGTCACCGATTTTATGTAGTCACACATTTGCACATACACACAACCATGCAGTAATTTTGTTGCTCTTACATATATACTGTAGGTAATATTGTATAATATACATCTACCAAGAGTAGATAAACATTTAAATATTTAAAGGTTTATATATCTTGTATAGGTGTGCAATATATGATTGACATTTTATAGTACAGTATGCACATTCACAGTAGTCCTTCATATGACCCTGATTTGGTTAAAAGCCATCTAAAAACATGATTTTATCATTCATCATGCGTACTGCAGATTTCTAATTTGCAAGCCAAATATGTAGGAAAATGTAAATAAATAAATAAATAAATACATTTTGCAAGCCGAATATGTAGGAAAATTAAAATAAATAAATAAATAAATACATTTTGCAAGCCAAATATGTAGGTATAATGTTGATAAATAAATAAATAATTAAAAATAGATAAATAAAAACAAAACAGAATAATTGTTTTGGGAAAACAATTACTGACTGCATGACGTGATCTGACATCACAAAACAGTGGCCTGTTTCTTTTGTTAACAAAAAGTGGTATCTTTTGTAATGGAAAACATTGTAGACTTTCAAAAAAAAAAAGAAAAAAGAAAAAAGAACAAGCAAGCAAGCAAACAAACAAGCAAACAAAACTTTAATCTTACACTTCTATCATCTATCATTTAGTGTAATTTCTACTTGGAGAATGTGTCTTTAGCCCAGCTACGTTTAGTTTAAAGGCAAATAATATGACTTGAATAATAAATATGAATTCTTATATGTGGTGTTTTTACAGTATCTGTAAAAGATGGGCAGCCAAGTGTTGCTATTCATTTTATATATTTTTACTGAAAACTATAGGACAAATAGTTAGGATGATATGGAGATTTCCACATGAATTTTAATATGGTAATAATATGCGGATAAGATAATGTTATAGCTAAACTCATGAGTTTGGTTTAATAATGCAGAATTGTGTCATCCTTTGGCCCTCAGTTGGAAGTACTTCAGACATCATTTTGGTCATTGAACTCACTGCAAAATATATCATTTAAAATAGTAACTCAGTAAGTGAGTAAATAGAAAAAAAAATAAAATCTAGTGTTTACTGTTATAATATTTCCAGAAATCAAAAACAAGGTTATTAAGTTAATTTCCAAACATTTACTGATGTGATCAAAAGTACTCACCATTACCATGATCATCACGGCAATACTGTATTACACTCTTAATTATTTCTTTGAACTTGTCTTCTTCTGGGGCAGAATGATTACACAGCATTTAATAAAAGAATACACCAATAATTTGGAGCACAGTTAATTTCTTTTTGCTTTTGTGAAATCAACACAGAATTACAAATATGCATACCTGATTAAAAATATACATAGACTCACATAAATTATTATGTGGTACTGAAAGTCTCAAAATGTGTTTTAGTTTGCCAAGCTCAGGGCCTTTCAACTTCTTGTTAGTGAGCATGCCTGACTACAGATGGTAGCTTTTTGTGTCTGTGCCAACACTCACACACACACACACACACACACACACACACACACACACACACACACACACACACACACACACACACACACACACACACACACACACACAAAGTTTGTTTGACAGCGCTTGGACTGACCAACAGAGTAAGCAAAAAAGTCCAAGGAGCTCAGTGCATAGAGAAAGAGGATGTTAGATTGACAGATGTCCGGAAAGTTCTCAACAACAGCAGAGTCCTAGATTGGTTCATACAACTGTATATAAATACAGGTTATTGGGAGGAGTAGTCACTTTACTGTGGTCTGGAAAAAGGTCTAAACTGCCAGCCTCAGCTGAGAGGAAATTGGTTTTGATAGTCAGGAATTAACCAGGAACCACCAAGGTATAGACCTGCCATGAACTGTGCTACTGTCTATATATAGGAAAGCTTTATATCACTGTGGACTAAAAGGCTGCCAAGAAAGAAGCTCTTGTTTTAAAATTGACACCTTCAAGCTCAAATAAAGTTTGCAGTTGACCTCACTGAAAAAAGTAAGCCTTTTAGAAAAAACTTTGTGCGTGTTTGGAATAGATATTCATTTTTAAAGCCTCAACTCTATTGAAAACTGTGGGCAAATATCCAAATCAGAGTACTGCCAGAGTCTTTTTGATGGCTACCAAAAGCATCTGCTAAAGGTGAAATTTGGTAAGGGACATTCAACTAAATATAATGTGTGCTGTAGGTATAATTTTGTATACTGTTGATTTTAGAAAACCATATATTACCCAATATATTTGGGTTTTCTCTTACTCTGCCAGCACAAACAAAAAGGTTTCTTTTTGAATTTAAATAAATAAATAAATAAATCCTTAAGAGCCTTTAATTAGATCATTACTGCAGTGATTAATGTTTCCATTGGCAACAATTCTTTTAATCCCAACTGATGAAGTGAATAGCTTCTAATGGTCATATTATTGGCCAGCTTCAAGCAAAGAAAGCAACTAAGGAGACTGCTGAAATTCCTGTTATTACTGTATATTAAGAACTGACCAGTGTATTATCAAAACCTATAATGATGATACTGAACTCAATTAAAGAAAAGCAATATGTAAAAACTGACATTAAAAAGTACAGCTTTAATAGTGAATGTAAGAGCCTTTAAATATGCACAACGCAACAACAACTCACAGAAGTGTGGCCAAAAGGAAAAAAAAAAACCTTTTGAGTGAAGCTAAACGGAACAAAGGATCCAGTTTGCTAGGGAGCATAAACAATGGACATTGGAAAAATTGTCAGGGTGTGAATGAAAGCCTTTGAAGTGTTGCACCCATTATACAGTATGTAGGATAGTGTCCACTGTACAAGCCTATGGATGCAGTGTTATGATCTGGGCTTGATTCATTTGGAAGGGTCTAGACTTAGAAATGATATGTGGCAATAAAATTAGGTCAGCTGACAACCTGAATGTATTGAATGAAAGGTCATACTTATTGAGTGATTTGACTTTCCCATCATCAATGCAAAATCTGGACCAAAGATTAATGCAGCTCCAGATCGAAATAAATCTTATGACATTGCATGAGGTTGCTGTAACAATGCCATGTTAAATAGTCACTGTATATGATGAATATGATAAAACCAAGTATTACTGTACAGTATATTATGACACTTTCCTTTTGGATTGGCAGTGTGCATACTTTTTTAAACTAACAGTCTGCGAGGGAGTCACAATGTTCGAAATCGACTTCTTAAATTGTTAACTTGAAACTGTCTGCCATATTTCTATGCCAGCCATTCTTACCTTCTGATGAATATATTAACCTGCATTTAATCCCTCATTTCCCAAGGGTACAGCTTAAAAGTTTAGCCAAGACTCAAATAGATTTTTATCGGTTGGAGGAGTAAAGCAGTTGTTGCTCCATGTGGATAGCATACTGTAGCACTGTATTTTGAGAACATATTGAATATTACCCTGAATGGGGCTACTCAAATTAATATTCTCATTTTTATCTGGACCAACCCAGTGGTATGCATAACGTATTCCACTTTATGTGTCATGCTTACATGCTGCAACAAAGGCCTTCAAAGCACCTACAGGGAATATATTGTTACTACTATAGGTGAATTAATTTCTCCTTCAAGTGCCTTCTTGTTTTATTATTATAGGTATTAGCCTCATGTTTAACATACGTATGATGTGTGTTAAGCCAATCCTTACTACACATCAAAATGCTTTGATATATACAGTAGCACTCCAAAAAATACAAATAAAAAAATTGCAGGGCTATTACCCAGTACAAAAATGGAATAAACCAATTCAAAGCTTATTAAACACATTTTAAGTAATTTCCTACTCAGTTCAAGCTTGAAATAGTATTCTTGGCTGACAGTATTTCTTTTCTCAGACACCCATTTCAGCATAATGATAATATCATAATTCACATCATTACTCACGTACAGGTGATTCAAAGGGTAAGTAAGCTTACAGCTGTAAATATTCAGTGTAATTACTTTATAATTATTCTAGTTTTATCAGAACATTTTCTTGGTTTTATTGTTGATTTTCTTTATCACTTGTTTCTGGGCTGTTATGGTTCTTTGTCCATATATTACTTTAAGGCAATTTCTTTCTTTCTTTCTTTCTTTCTTTCTTTCTTTCTTTCTTTCTTTCTTTCTTTCTTTCTTTCTTTCTTTTTTTTAAATGAGGTGAAGCAGGTTATCTTTGTTTGATTATTGAGACTCTAATCTTTTTTTTCCAGGCTTGGAAAAGGCTTTTCAAGGATAAAATAGAGCACAACACTCCTAAACATAAAGCCAGAAACAGATCCTTCATGGAAAGAACTGGCTTTGTTGGTACCACGGAACAGAGAACAAAAACAAATCCACTGTAAATGTTACCATTATGGTAAATGTTATTATGGTAAATTATCTTTGTGGTAAAAAAAAAAAAAAGAACTACTACATTTATTTTGGCAACAAAAGGAAATAATTAAGAAATCATATTATGAATAAAACTGTTCTTTTAAAGTGCATAAGAAGGCATGTATGCAGCTCTTTCATTAAATGAACAAATCTTTCAGCCATAATCCCCAACATTGTTTAAATCAAACGCAGATAGTATCAAATGAGATTATTCCACAATCAAAATAAAATGAAAAAGTATGACATGCTGAACCAAGAAGCAATAGGAACTAGGAAAAAAATAGAACATGAACCTAAGAAAGAATAAAAAGGCATGGGGAAAAAAATCACAACATTCTAAGATGCAGCAGAGTATAAATATGCAAAGTAATTAAGAACTAATACAAACATTTCACACATGATTGGGTACCACACTAGGGGTGAAGACAAGAATGTTACACCAACAAGCACAAAGATAAGCACATGGTGCTTGGTCCCTGCAATGCAAGGGGAAATCCATGACAAGTTAAAACATTTAGCAGCTGTTTACCTGTGAAAAACATTTCATGAGCCTCTCATTAAAGATTTACATTATGAACCTTATTCAACTATTTCTGTCCAATTTAAGCTGAATGTGTAATATGTTTCTTTATTACAACTTTTTAGTCTTAAACTTTCAAATGACAAAACAATGGGTCCAAGCTGGTATTAACATTGGCCGTCTTATTTTGGGGTAATCCGACATAGATTAAATTTAAGAGCCAGTAATGCAATAGGTTACTCCCTATAACAATGTATTGATACATATAACTTTGATAATGTTCTATTGGATTTCCATCATTAAACAAACAAACAAACAAAACAAACAAAAATCCCTTATCATGGACCCTTGCCTATGCTTCACAAACCCTGGTTTCAGAATCACGCCTTTACAGAACCGAACCACAGCAGTCACATGTATGCCGAATCTGCAGTTGCTCTTCTACAGTTCTACAGTTCTATGTGTTTTAAACATTTTCTTATTTCTTTCCCCTATTTCTTAATATCCATTACTATGCCCAGTCAGTTTAGTACTGCCTGTCTATAAATATCTTCAGTATTTTAACCTTCTCTTCTCCTAATTTCAGTAGTTCCTTCCAGTGGTGGACTTGCACAGGTGGAGCATATTTTATACATTCCCCTGTATATGATTCCTGCTACATGATTGTGGCTGGGTGTGGATGTTTCTCCATCTTGTCTTTTGCACCCTGCTGCTACAGTACTGTATGTGCATAAATGTCTCGGGGGCTTTTTCTTTTTTGCATAGTCTGCACCTTGGGTCTTGGCTGATATGAAGCACGGCTTAGTTGATTAATCTAGTGAAAAGTGCTGGTTCTTTTGCTTCCAATGATTAGTGCTGATATGCTATCCTTAAATCCTACCTTTTTTCAGTCGCCCTGTCTATGTTGTGCATGGGGAACTTTTAACCAAATATTTAAAAGGTATCTATTGATTAATCAGGTTTTATAAAATGGATAAACAAACTCTCGAAAATTGTTGTTTATAAGGTAGTATTATGCACCTCAATAATTGCTGTCAAATGATGCAAAGATGTGATCCTATCATAATAAGGTCCCCAAGGTGGTATGTACGTACTGGTCTCTTAGGTGATACAGAGACAAAGAATGCTTTTTGTCACTGAGCAACGTGACAACATTTCTTTCTGCAGCACAGTGAATAGAATCAGTGTGTACCCTGGTTATTTTCATTCTGATGAATTAAGAATTTAACCTAAATATGCCTCTGCTTCTCATTATAAATAAGCAAACTACGTTAGCAGCACATTTAGTTTCTCCCTCCCTCTCTCTGCACATGATTGTACCAGCCTATAAATATGATGAAGCCTTTATCAGATGATCCAGTAACTTAGAACCTACAGTACCTTCCTGTAGTGCTCTTAAAAAAGCATCAATTATGTTGCAAGCATGAATGAGTGCAGGTCTCAATCACTGCTCCATCATCTCTAAAGCTTTGTTATTTTCTATCACTGAGTTCAGTATTCATTCTCCTGCTTTAAAGAAAAAGAAAATCTCACAAGCATAGTATATATCTCAGGATAAGCTTACTGTCATTTACAACTATTTTGTCACAATCTGTCATTTATGAATACCACATGAGCTTCCATCTACCGTACAGTATATATAATTTACAATTTACATGATTTTAACTAATCATGTAAAAGAAAATTGCAAAAAACAAAGGCAAGAAGAGTTAGAGCACATGCACAATCAGTCCATTGTTTACATATTTATTTAGACTTATTTTCTCAGTTTAAACATTTATTAATTTTGTTACATTTTACTTGCCACTCTCCATGAGCACATCATCTGTGTTTGTTGCAACCAAATTACAGATTACCAATTTCAGACTACCGACCCAGTTTAAGTACAGTAAATAACAATAATAATCACCTTACAGTGGCACATGTTGAGGGATTGAAAATTAGGCAGCAAGTGAATGTTCAGTTCTTAAGGTCGATATTTTGGAAGGAAGAACAAATGAGCAAATTTAAATAAGTGAGAGGCTTTGACTAGGGCCAAATTCTGATCGCTAGACGTTCTCAAAATGTCAGGTTGTGGTGGGTGCTCTTAGTATGCATTGAATAGTACATACCATAAGTGGTCCAAAAAGGATAACTACTGTAGTAGTTACTCTAGTTACTGTTACACAAGGTGCTGAATTATATTAGTTAGAACAAAAAGAACTCTGAACACACAAAGCTTTGCTGCTTGCTGCCTATGGTGCTTTGTAGTGACAGACTGGTCAGAGACACCTACTGTACAATGGACATGTAAGGATCAGAACTGGAGCATGGAGCAGTAGAAAAAGATGGCACTGTGAAATGAATCACATTTTCTTTCACATAATGTGGAATGCCGAGTGTGTGTGAAAAACTATATATATATATCCATTGTTTAAAATGATTGTTCAATCATTGTTTAATTTTTTAATGGCAATTAAGAAAAATATGACAATTAAAGATGCTTTGTTCTTGGTAAATACAATGGAGAGTCTTGATTTTTAATTTCCTTATTTTTAATTTCACAATGGACATGAATTAAATGGTTAAATGGATGATACACTGATTTACTAAATACACAGATTGTTGATTTAGTATGCCTGTTGGTGGGTCATCAGTAAAGTGTACATATCCCTTTTCATGACTGTAATATCAAAAGTCTGTCATTGCTCAGGCTGGCTAATGTTTGTCTATGGAGCGGTAGGACATGGAAAATTACATCAGCTGAAGGCCGCTCAGGCCTATTATAGGTCTTCATAATATCTCTCTCCTAAACAATAATACACAGGAAGACAGTAATGAGGGCTTAGCTGCATTACTCACCATCTGCTTGCTTTCCTCCGTTCCTCCATCCCACCCTCTCTTGATTTCTCGCTCTTATCTCATTCAATATTTTCTTCTAAATGTCGACTTTTCACTTTCTGCATCAATTTACTGTACTCTGCACTTCTACTCCTGTCCATATTTCACATTGTACCTCGAAAAAAAAAGATGACTGAATCTGTTAACAAAATCTGGTTTGTCTTCATTTTAATCTGCTGCTCAGGCTGAGCTCTTCATTAGACGTGGACTTCCACAGGAACAAATAGTAAACATATTGGACATTGCTATCTAAATTGTAAGTGCACTAATGGAGGTGAAAAAAGCAAAGGGTTTCTAATTCTGGCTTTGACATTGCCAATTAAAATCTTTATTATCGGTTTCTCACATGAGATACTGTTTGTGTAATGAGGGGTAAAAATAAGAAGTGACGAAAATTAACCTTCAACAGCACTTAGGTCGTTCTTATTAAAACTGCTTATCTGTGAGAAATGTGCAAATAAGCAACACAGTGCTCTTAGTGCTGTTTTGGAAGATTTCTTGAAACATACATTTGTCTCGTTGATTTCTGATAATCACAAATTTTAATAAACAGCTTTTTACAAACTGTCACTGTAACATTAATTCTACATGCACAAGTTTATAAACCGGAAAGTCTACTTGAGCAAGGATGCAAGGATGGGAAAAAGATGAACACTGTAATGACCTTATAATCAGTTTTGTTTGAGTCAGAGCTGCATCCTGTTTTCATGAGCCAGTATACCGTAGGTTTGTGTAATTGGATCAATTGTACCTCTTACACATAGCTTCAACCCAGTCATTTCATTGTACACTTGGGTTCAATTGCTGTGTTCACACCTGCCTAAACGAACTGCACCAAGTGGGCAAATGGAGGGGGTTTGATTCAAAACATAAGGCGTATGTTACAGTACACTAGAGACTTTACTGGAGAAAGACAACTCAATCCACTCCACAATCATCTTTGAGACTATGTTGTGTATCAAACATATATAATATATAAATATAATCTATTGTTCCCTATTGTTTCTGTGTCCCTTTGCCCTCTCTTGTTTGCAGTGCTTGATTCTGCTGAAGCCTTGGGGAGGAGACCCAGGCTCTCAGCAAACCTACATACTGTGTCTGAAATTGCCAAGAGGACCCAAAAATAGCTTCCCTATGGGTTTGCTCTCAGAGGTCCGCTTTCATAGTGCTGCCTGCTACACACCCATGCCATGCCGGAGGAAACATATTGAAATTGCTCCTTCTAATGTACCTATAAACCGATAATGACAGCCCTTTAAAAGTGTAAATGGGAAATGCAAAAGGATCTTGCCTTCGCTGCAATGCTGATAGAGAACAAAGCAGTAGCTTTCAAAAGGGACATTTGCATACAGAAATGAAAGGGGAAAAGTACAGGCTGTGCTGTGTCTAAGTCTCTCTCCTGAATTTTTACTCTCTCTCTCTCTCACTCTGTCTCTTTTAGTCAATATCTCTTACATTTTTTTCTATTTTGTCAGATTATATTATATTTGTCACAGCATCACCTGCACATGTTTCATAAGGTTGGCTAGGCATTAATGAACACACATTCTAACTACATCTGTCTGACTTGTCTTAAACAGTGAATTTCAGAAGACTCACAAGCCTAGAAATATGTTACAGTATATATTATCAGAGTGTAAAAGCCAAATCATGTATTGGTTGAGCAAAGATTATTTTAGACAGAATAATATGGATATGCACTAGTTACAATATTAATATCAAACTGAATTAAGATCTCTTTTTTCCCAACCACTGTGTAAAAAAATGTTCGAATTTATAATCACACTGATTGTTTGGCTGCAGATAGTCTGTAGTCATGGCTGGAATTAGATATACAGTAGCAGTGCGGACTACATGCCAAGCCTTCATGACAACATGAGTCTGGGCATGTTTCAGATTGATAACTTAATAAAAAGCAAAACAATGTGATTACCAAGTCATGTATGAACACTCTCAAATCACCTTTCACAGCTGAAATCCTGTAATAGTTCTCTGTTAACTTAAAATGTCAATCTGTCTTGTCCCAGCTAGACGGCTAATTACAGTAGGTCTCCATGTTAACTAGTTAGGTTTTTGCTAATTTATGTTGTTATCATGTTTTTGTTATCATGTCAATCTGTCTTGTCTCAGCTACTCAGCTAATTAGGTTTCTTAGTTAGCTAGTTAGTTTATGTTATTTTATGTTGTTAATTCATGTTGTATGTAGCACCTTGGTCCTGGAGGAACGTTGTTTCGCTTCACTGTGTACTAAACTGTATATGGCTGAAGTGACAATAAAAACCTATTTGACTTGACTTGAGCTACAGTACAGTACCACCTCTCTTATCCCATTTTGTGTCCAAATCATCAGTGAATCTCGGCACTGTCATTCTGGAATATGCCTCTACCATCAGCAAAGGAAAGAAAAAAAAAATCCATAGATTTTTGAAAACCTGGTCATTCAGTACATTTAGGTCATCAGCAGGAGTCATTTCTTAAGTTGCTGAATCTAGATCTGATCAAATAAAGCAACCCCAGATCATAACACTTCCTCCTAAGGCTTGTACAGTGGGCACTATGCATGATGGGGGCTGCGCTTCATGTGTTCCCCTTTTTACCATGATGCGCCCATCGCTCTGGAGTATGGTCAATATTGACTCATCAAACCACCTGAGCATTTTCATTTCTCCAAAGTCAAATTTTTATGTTCACTAGCAAACTGAAGGCCTATTTTTCTGGCTAGACTCAGTAACAAGTGATTTTCCTATGGCCACAGTTGTTTAGTCCCTATCCTGTGAGTTCTTGTAAATGCTTTTACTTCCCCAAGTGTTTAGGTGATCGCCAATCATAGATGCTTTTCTGACTGTACTGTATTTCTTTTGTGAAGTTGATGGTTCAACACTATCTTTCTAGGTGCTGTTGTAATTTGTTGCACAATTCTCAACTTAGTTTCAGCAATTGTGTTAGTTGTTTTCTTTGCTTGATGCATGCTAATAATTTGCCCCTGCTGAAATGTGATTTTTCTGGCCTGGCATTGTACAGTATATGTTATCTTATTCTTTTTCATTTATTTTCCTTCTTTATTTATTTAAAAAAATGTTACTGGACAATGACCCTTGTACTGTAAGTATAATCCTGTTACTCAAATTATAAATTGAAAACTAATTATTATTTTAATAATAAATGTATTAAATGAATAATATTTTAATATTTTTAATTAATTGTAATAAAATTGTTATAATGTTATAATGTTGTTAATCATCTCATCAAATTAACAAGGAGGACCCATGGATGGACAATTCTATCCTTAAACCTGAACTATGTTACTAATCTAATCTAATATTGTTTAAATGTTATTTTTTTAATGTTTAAATTCACATTTTCTATAATTCAGTAATAAAAGAAAAATTTAATAATTTAAATAGTTTTGGCACACCAATCATGGAATCAATCAGGTAGCATCAGGTTTCACGTAATTAATTTGGTGTAAAACTGAACAAGAATGAAACAAGATTGATGGACAAGGAAAGCAAAATTTGCTGCATTAAGGAAGCAAAAGAAGAGGCTCTTTTTTTTGTTGGCATGATTCCCATGGGCAGGAGAAGGAGAGAGTAAAGCAGTGGGCTGTTCAGACAAGAATGATTGAAGATGCAATACTTTGAGGTGGCACTTGTTCAAAGTCAAAGCATAAGACCAACAAACCAAACCAGACAGTATTCACCATGTGTCAGCAGACAGAGAGAGATGTTGAGGCCTGCGTAGAGCTCAACCAGAGCATTATTTCTCCTAAGAATCGCTAGAGGACAAATATTAACTCATCAGCTTGCATATTTTCTCACATTCAGCCCTTTAGGGTGATATTGCATTATCATCTTTCAAAAAAAGAAACAGCATCTATATGCTTAAAATAGAGGTCACACTAGGCCTCTGAACCAGAAAAACCTCTTTTGAGGCAAATGCTGAGAGTCCTGACATACGTAAAGTGCTTTCATGTGCAACAGTTTCTCCACACACTCTTCACTGCTCTACAGTCAAAAGCATACTTGTGTGTGATCATGCTTTAATGATTGTGCTTTTGGAGTAGCCTCAGGTTGATGCTCACGTTCATCTAAACACCATAGCCAGAACTTTGAAAACCAACATAGATATGCAGATATGTGCAATTCCTTTTACATTTTGCATTAAAAAGAAAATGTTTATATAATCTTGCCCCCAAACATACTAATTCATCTTCGAACTCTCCCACCCATGCTTAAAAATCTGGTATTATTTAAAGGATATAACAAGATTCAGTATGTTTTAAAGGGAATGTGTCTTGAATTGATTCACATACAAGAAATAGCATACTGTAATTTTACCATATCGTCTCTTAATAAATACATTGAGACATTTAAATTGATAATGATAGTAATGTTTTTTTCATGGTGTGTACTTACTAACTTATTTACAAAAAATAGATAATTCCTTAGAAATTCTTAATCCACAATTATTGCCAAATGTAATGAATAATAATAAAAAAGTAATAGTAAATGTAAAAATAATTTATATAACTAATTTATGTTGAATATTCATTAGTATTGTGGTAACAACACTGCAACGATAAGTAATCTGATACTGAATACTAGCTACTTGTATTTTAACAGTAAGGATGAGGGCATTGAATAGCAATGGATTGGTAGTAAAAAGGATTGTAAGTACAGTGTACGATAGCTGTAAATGTAGGTAATACAGTGTTTTCTTTGTCTCCACAGTGAGTTAATAAATAGTATTGCTAAATTAGTAAATTCTTAAGCATTAATTAAAAAATTACATGTAAAAGTATTACTGTATAAATGCTACTATACTGTACGTTGCGCAATGGTAGAGCGTCTGACTCTACATCAGAAGGTGGCATGTTCAAATCAGGTCGGGGTTGTAAAACGTTCCCTTTTACGGGGCAGTGGTGTCTCAATGCTCAGTTTCTACAGTACTTGGACTACTCCCCCTACTCATTAAAAATAATAATAATAATTCCTTCCCAACTGTGTTTGACTGATGGGCTGATGGTCTGATTAGTTAATAACCTAGTAACCCAGTGTAAGTATCTATCTAATGACAGAAATTTCAAAGCACTTTTTGTAAGCTGCTCTGGATAAAAGCATCTGCCAAACGCCTAAATGTAAAGGTAAATGTCTATGCGTAAAGCCTCTGAGTAACTAATCAGGAGGTTGGCATTTCAAGCCCCACTCCTCCAGGTTGCCACTGTTGGGCCCTTGAGCAAGGCCCTTTCCCCTGTCTGCTCTAGTGGTGCCGTATAATGGCCAACCCTGTGCTCTGACCCTAGCCTACTAACAAGAAGCTGGGATATGCAAATAAAAAATAATATCACTGTGCAGTAACGTACATGTGATGAATAAAGGGTGAACTTAACTGAATTTAAAGCTATATATTATTTTTTTATAAAATAAAAATTAATAAATAAGTATAGTAATATATCCTGTAGTATATATATATATATATATATATATATATATATATATATATATATATATATATATACAGGATGTGGACATATATAAATACAGTACAGTATGTCATTGTTTGCGTTTGTGGGTGTATGTTTTTCTCTGGATATAGCTGCTTGTCCTGTTCCAGGAAGTATGGAGGCAAAAAATGCAGACCAGTGGGTGTATGTGGTCAGTGTGGTAAATTGTGGCTTACCCCGGTTTTAGCTGATAATTTTGTAGACTCATTTTACTTTCCATTGGCTATAATCTACAAGCTGCTTTCTGAAAGACATTTGAAAAAATGTGAAGAAGGAATTTACAAAAAGGGCAGTGGCCTGCCACTGAGTTATAACTGGATTTTCAATTTTTGCCTGGCAGCAGGCATGGAGTGTGCTCACATTGCTACATGGGGTGTAAAGCTGGGGGGCTGGGGCAAGGTAATTCAAGACTTGGTAATTCCGAGCTGGCATGTAGGCAGTAGCTTTTTCCCCTTAATTACACAGGGGAGCGCCGATTGACATGCATCACCTCTGCATGCTGCTGTTTCTGTCCTATGCTTCGTGCAGCTTCTTACTTTGTGGGGTTAGCTTTGGCTTTGTAGATCCCAGCTGGAGAGTGTAGACTTCCACTCCATCCAAATGTCAGAGCAGCAAGAGGCAAGGCAGCATAAAACTACTAAATGCTTAAGACTAAGTGTAGTCATTGCTAACCTAAAAAAGCCCAAGAAATTATTCCTTAAATGTTCTTATCTGTAGAAACTACAAATGTCATTGTCTAAAAACCTGTGTCATGGAGTGTTCTGTAGTGGCATAGAAGAAATAAAGTGCATTACATATTGTGGCTTGGAAAATAAGGACAATACAACATGGTAATTGAAAACTAATTTAGCAGAATGACAGAATGCACATACATTCTAATACCACTGATTTCTTTTTAAGACACTGCCACTTATTCAGGCAACATGAGCAGAACGGATTTAGTTTTATTTAATGTTGCAGGTGATCTGATATAGCACTTTAAACTTAAAAGCTTTTCCTCATACTTGCAACAGCCAACTTTGAACTATCCTCATAAATTTAAATGACACACTTGCAGATGCAATTCAGGACAACAGAGGGCAGAAGGCAGTTGTGAGGGGTATTGGCTCTGGTATTTGGCAAAGATTTTTCTGTGGTTACATTGAGCTCATCGTCTGAAGCTGGCCGTCATCAGACACTGAACCATGGGTGATGAAGGGTTTAATGGGTCTATAACTCATTTAGCCAGCCCCGCAAACCACAGCAGAGATAGAGCCAGTTTCCTCTTTGATAAATGAGCAAATCTCTCTTTTATGGGACTGGGAGGGGAAAGGAGGGTTTCAGTCAAGACCACTGGACATTCATTTTATGCCAGAGCTAGTAGCATCACTAGCCAGAGTCTCCTCTGAAATTGACATCCCATTAGCTTGGATTACAGGAGAAGGATGAGACCCCTGAGCCAAGGTGATGACAATAATGCTTATATTTGATACGGTTATATTGCGGTCTTTTGGAAACATTTATGGCTTTGATGTGAAGCGCCTTGGATTTTAAATTACTGAAAAAAACAAACAAACAAATCTGTAGTGAGTATACTTTATGTATCAAAAAGGTCAGGGTTGTATCTAACAGTACCTAAGGTGCTGGGCTCTTCAATGTGTGATATTCCAGGCATCATTTGGCGCTAAGCATTCTGGTTCAAACAATACACCTACTGTACATTTCCTTCCAAATCAGGACTTTATCAGTCATTTCTTTCTTTAAATTCTAAATATGTTTGCAATATAAAATCTGTTTGGTTTCGTATCTTTGGATTTGGCTCCTCAATCGTTTTCTCATCCACAGACAATATCAGTGACAATAATTACCTTGCATTTATTAACTTTTTATTACTACATGGTTTTTAAGGCAGACCATTCTGCCACTATACAAACTAGTACCATTTTCTTTTCACTTTGAATCTTTGCTTATTCCTAAATCACTAAGGAACTGCAACTGCTTGCATGTTTTGAAGTCTATATGCAAAAGATTATATAAGAAAATGTTATACTGGGTCCGTTGATACTTGGCTTTTTACTCCCTTTGCAGGTAGCACAAATTTTAATGTAATGCTTAGGGCCAAATGCACTTTTAAAATGTGCTACCACTGGTAGTTTTTGGACATAGCAGAATGATTTCAAAATTAAATGAAAGGTTCAGCTTTTCAAATAAGTGCCAAGTAACTAAAAACAAACATGGATGACAGAGTGCTGTGGAAACATATTGAATTTATTGAATTTCTCAAATTATAAAATAAATTTGCTTTTGCCAGTATTCAATTTTAGTTAACTGAATGTAATTGGGTTAGCACTTCTAACAATGGATATTGTCACTAAGCAGCTTTACATAAACACATAAAAAAAAAAAACAAATGGGCAAGCTAGAGGTACTGGAAAAACTGTGATGTCAGAATTGTTTTTGAAGGAACCTAACTCAAGGTGAACATATCTGAGTGGCACCAGATCATGTAATTATAAATAATTATAGTATAACTGTATGCTATATTGTCAAATGTGTAAACAGGAATTTGAGCTTAAGAGCAATGTACATGTCTGAGTTATTTTTGAATGCACAGTTTTAACAAATTGTAACTTGAAGTCTTTGATGTTGAAGAAATCAAATGTTAAAAAATTAATTTGATTCAAATTTTCCAGTGCTGCAATATGTAAATGATGACTTCGAGATTGAAATGTTCGGGACTCAGACACAGTCTCAGTGTTTAAGTCTAGGCTAAGAACCTATTTATTTAGCCAAGCATTTTTGTAAATAGATTAACCTTAGGTAAAGGAGCAGATCTGGGGGACTCATGGACGTAGAGTATTCTGGTGAACTGGTATGTTTAGATGCTGTCCTCCCCACTCTCATTGTTCACTCAGGTTTGTTGACGGTGAGGTGATTGGTTGCTTTACATCTCAGGGAGCCCTCATGTTTGTGTTTCCTTCTGGCTCTCCCTTTTAGTTATGCTGTTATAGTTAGTCCTGCCGGAGTCCCTGCTTGCACTTTGCACTAATATACATTCACCTTATACATGTTGACTGTGACCATACCTAACTGCCATTCCTCCTTATTTTCTGTTCTCTCCTTTTCTGCTCTCTCCTTTCCCTCTCTCTGTCTCTCTGTCGAGCTATACATGTTTGCTGCTGAGTTGCCAGTGATCCAGACCCCTCTGCCCTCTGGAGCCGTCTAACCCGTCCTGGAGTCCTGCTTCTGGTTGGAGATCTCGTCGCATGGATGCCCCGTGTGGTCTGCCTGGATTCGTATGGTGGCTGGGGATGGTTTCCACGAAGACTGTCCTGTCCTCGACTGATGCTGACAGCTGTTCTCTGGGGACCTGTGACCTTCAGTCGTTCGATAGCTCAGGACTGGAATTTCCTACAGTCTACCTGAGCCTCCAGGAACAAACTGGACTCATTTTAATTTTAACACATCTCCTGTTACACTGAACTTCCAGTACACATTATTATGCTGATCATTCTCTGCTATCCGTTATCACCCAGATGAGGATGGGTTCCCTGTTGAGTCTGGTTCCTCTCAAGGTTTCTTCCTATTACCATCTTTTTGGGAGTTTTTCCTTGCTACCGTCGCCCTCGGCTTGCTCATCAGGGACAATCTTATCATTTTGATTTATACACATTGCATACAAACTTACTTCTTTTTATTGTGTAAAGCTGCTTTGCGACAATGTCAATTGTTAAAAGCGCTATATAAATAAACTTGACTTGACTTGACTTGACTTCCCACTATACATATAGCTGTATACAGTCAATTTGCTCATGTTTTCTTAATTTCCTTTTTTGAAAAATTATTTTGACCTAATGTGGCTGTTAGACATTGGTATTACATCCATTTTATTACAATGAATTAAGGTCTTATGTGTATGTTTGTACGAAAAATATCTGCTCAATTACAGTATGTTTCAGGAAATTAGTATGTTAATTAACATTTTTTCTTGTTAAAAAAAAAAAAAAAAAAAAAACGCCATATAGGTCTGCACAACGGCACTACAGGGTCAAAACCAAAATGGTGCAAAATGGTTTAAAAACTTTTTTTTAAGTGTGCCCTCATCGTGAACTTTTCCTCAAGAGCCAAAAAGAAGGCTTCTTTAAAGATGATCACCCCCAGCTCATCCATCGTTTTGGAAAAGTGTGTTGCCTTAGTTGGGGGATATGTTAAGAAGGACTATGCATTTTCTTAGCAATAATAATTTTATGACTGCCTCTTGTAAGTATGTACTTAATTCTGATTAATGAGTTTAACATTAACATATACATTTTAACAATATTTAATATTATTGATTTTTTGTTATATATTTACATATTTTCCATATTTAGGTTGAGTGGAATTACTTACCCCATATTAAATACGTTAACATATTAAACATTTTTTCTCAAGTTCACTTGAGATACTTTCAATCATGAAAAATGCATTTGTGTAACAGGGGATTATATAGGGAAATAAGTGAAAGTTCTGGTTTGACTTGGAATAGTATTACAACATGCTTTAGACACAAAAATAAAATATTTGTAATATTTGTTTATGGTATCTGATAATACCTGTGATGAAGGGATCATTTGGGACAATTCACTAACTTAATGTGAAATAAATATTGTATATAGGTCTATAGATCCCTTAGCATTAGCAAACATTAATCAACCAACAAGTAAAAAGAAATAAATTAATAATAATACATCATTTTAAAAGTGCAGAGCAGTGAAGTTTTAAGGAAGAGAAGTATTAGATTGTTCCAAATAACTTGTAGGGATATAAAGAATGGTACTGCCAGCCAGCTGTAGCAGCATTATAAATAACTACATTTATTATACAATAATTATATTGCCAAGTGTGACATGATCATCAGCATTGACAGTAAAAGAAACTGACTAGCAACTTGTGTGTGCTGGATGCAAGGACTTTATAATAGGATACTCACTCACTCACTCACTCACTCACTCACTCACTCACTCACTCACTCACTCACTCACTCACTCATCATCTATACCGCTTAATCCTGTATTCAGGGTCACGGGGGGCCTGGAGTCTATCCCAGGAGACTTGGGGCACATGGCAGGGTACATCCTGGACAGGGTGCCAATCCATCGCAGGACACACACACACACACACACACACACACACACACACACACACACATACGCTCACTCATTCACAAACTAAGGACAATTTGAGAACTCCAATTAGCCTAACCTACATGTCTTTGGACTGTGGGAGGAAACCGGAGTACCCGGAGGAAACCCACCAAGCATGGGGAGAACATGCAAACTCCATGCACACAGAGACGGGAATCGAGCCTGGCCGAGGATCGAACCCGGACCCTAGAGATGCAAGGCGACAGACACTACACCACCGTGCCGCCCTATATAATAGGATAGCCTTTTAAAAATTATTTCTTTTTATACAGATAACACTACCACAAAAAAAAACAAAAAACCCTAACAATGTCACTATCGGTAAAGTGGTATTTTTAGAAAGCACGGATAAGGTTCTGCCTTAAGCTATAGCAGGAACTATTTTAAACAACTACATTTTCAAATAGTGCTGGGGACATGTAACGCATCTGTGAAGCATATGCAAGCATTGTGGAAAACTTGCCAAAAGGCTTGAGCATAGTGCTTCTGGATTTCTCACTTCATTCACAGTCTGTTATCACGGGATATTCAGAGGAAGAGGTGGTGACAGAATGAATAGAGCACTAATAAAAGCTTTGAAAAAGATAATACACAGTAACAAGGCCTTGGCTACATTTGGTACTAAGCTAAGGAAACTCATAGTTATAAGTAGGGTTAGCACAATAGTGTTGAGTGTTACGCATTACAAAGTACTAGGACTAGAGTTAGAGTACTAGGATTACTTTTTTGATGTAACAAATAATCTAACGCGTTAGGTCCGCCATTCAAGTGCTCAGTTACTTAGTTACTTTTTCAAAAATGTAATTCCTTATTCAGACGATTTATGTAATCCGTGAGCCAGACAGCAGTCATTCCCAATCAATTAGTGCATGTATGTGTGTGTGTGTGTATGTGTGTGTGTGTGTGTGTGTGTGTGTGTGTGTGTGTGTGTGTGAGAAAGCCGTCCTACAGGCCCCGCCCCTGATACCATCCCCCGCGGGGACTGACGCGTGGAAACTCGCGGTAAATCATGATGAACCGTACTTACGGCCACCGCACGAAACCGCGTAGGTGAGATAGGGGTATTAGTAGTTAACAGATTATGGGCCAAACTTCACTGAATGATGATGGTAGAATAATTACAGTATAAAGGTCTTGACTAAAACAACAGGCATGAGGAAGCACAAAGGAGTTTTCATTTTCTGCAATGGAAAATTACTCTAACTAGTTACTTTTATCAGAAAGTAACGCAATAATGTAACTGATTACTTTTTAATTTTGTAATTGACAGCAATTTTGTAATGTAATTAGTTACTTTAAAAGTAAAGCCCCCCAACACTGTAGGTTAAATAATAAAATACTTAATATGATTTAATCATTTTCATCCTCATTAAACCACGCAGTAAGTAAGTCTACATGAACTTTGGATAGGGTAGGGTCATCCTGGACAAGACAACTACCATCAGCATATAAATGCAGTTAGTTGTTTTGTGAATGGAACCAAATGATGCACATCAAATCAGATGTATATTCTATATGCATCTATTTAAGAGCATTGTAAAACTAATAAACTACTTTTCTATGATTTCTAACATTGACTTTTGAAGTGTGGAGCATTTACTCTGCTAATTCCAGTTCCATTAGAAAGATATTCTCGACTGAAACTGCCTTTAGCCATGAGGCAACAACACATTATCTGCTTATCCTGTTAAATGAGGTATAAAATGAAATGGCACATGATTTTAAACCTTCTTTCCCTCAAAAGTAACAGATGACCGTATCTGGTAAATGAATCAACATTAACTTGGTTCCAAGTTCAGGGATGGTTATTGACTTAAATTAATCACAATTAATTGTAATTAGTTTTTAATCTATTTTAGGACACAGAGGTTGGAGAGAAGTGTTGCTTGTTTTTTCTTCTTCTTTGTAATATAAACCATGTATAACTATGATGTATAATTTTTGCCTTTTAAGCATGAAGACAACATGGAGCTCAGTCACCTCACTTTTCGATAGACTTTTCAGGGTTTCATCAGTTTAAAATCTCAAATAAGTAAAAGCGATTTTTAAATAGCATCGAGACAATCAGTAGAGTAAATGGCAGGGGAACAATGCAAGGTATAAACTGCACTAATATAAAAGCAATCATTCCACATAGATATTTTCTAAGGTCTAGATATTTCTAAAATATTTGCAACAGGTTTACAATTACTTGTTTAACACAGATTAAAAAAAATAAAAATAAGAAGATGGTCAGTGCTAGAAAACGATCAAGATCAATGTCAGAGACATTCAGGGTTCCAGCAGGCTGAAAAATAATACTGAAACACACACTAACAAACACACACACACACACACACACACACACACACACACACACACACACACACACACACACACACACACACACACACACACACACACATGCACACACAAATAATAAAAATAAAAATGCACACCTGTACACTGTTTTATAAACAGTAGTGTTCTCCCTTTTAAATTCTACATTAAAAACATAAAAACTGATTATAGTGGCTCTTAGTATTAGACAAATACTACCTCAAACAAACAAACAAACAAACAAAAAAACTTTTTTTTTTTTTTAACACCATACACCATTGCCCAGTACTGTACATTCACCTTAAGGTCAGACCATTGCAATGCTCTGAGAAAAAAAAAATACACTACAGGCGCACTGAACATGTTAAATGTTAAAGTCCATGACAGCACAATTAGCAGTCGACTGAACAAGTATGGCTTGGTTTGGAACGGTTGTCTGGAGAAAGCCTCTGTTGTATAGACAAAACATTGAGGCATGGCTGAGGTTTGTAAATCTGCATCTGAACAAACCACAAGAATTCTGGAACAATGGCTTATGGGCAAATAAGACCAAAATGGAGTTGTTTGGACTGGCACCATCTTTGCCAAAAACCAAACAGCATTTCAGCAGGAAAAACAGGACATGCAACAGTACAATGATATGAAGCAAGCCAGTACATCTATATCAGAAAGACAAAAAAATTAAATTAAAAAAAAAAAAGTCCAAACCTCAACCCAATTAAAATGCTGTGGCTGGACATTAAGAGAGCTGTGGATAAGCAAATGGGCAAAAGCCTCAATTAAATTAAACAATGTTGTAAAGAATAATAAACCAATATTCATAAAAGTCATAAAGGAAATTATTATTTTTATTTTTTTAAATTAAAGTTATTCCTACTAAAGTTGGATCTACAGGCTACAGAATCATGGGTTCTTCATCAAGTTTTAAAAATCTTTTGTAACACGCACAAGCCGCCAAAATATACAGTACTGAAACTCATGCATCTCAAACGTGCATGTGCGTTTGTTGACGGGGTATACCTCCAGCCGCACGTGTTCCCAGTAGTCAAAGGGAAGTTGTGCTGTGCAGTTGTTGTTGGAAATGGGTTTTCTGATGAATGAAAAAGTATTCATGGTTGTGTCTTATTTTTGTGTCCATAAGGTGGCAGAACAATTCTGAGAGAGATTTAATAAGATGGTACCACGTAACACAGTTATGCTGTCTATTGAAACAAAATTTTACTTTCTGCTAGTGTGCTCCTTTTGCAGGCCTCTGCAGCAACCTTTGCTCCGGAATATGTTTGAAAATCTACATGAACGATATGAAAACTATCAACAGCGAGCTAATGCACATTATGAATACCATGGTAAATCAAAATGCTAATAGTGTGTATGTTAGTTTCTTTAAAGAGAAACAAACTCACAGATGTAGGTAATACTGTGGAACAAGGTAATCTTATTAATCTTTTCATTTTAGTACTGTATATTTTGGTGCATACTAGGCTTGTACAATGAGCGCAAGCATGTGTATGCTAACTGATCAAAATCATGTGCAGCTAACAATGCTAATTACTGAACACTGGTACTGTAGTGATGGTCAGCATAAGAATTTATGACAATACTGCACACAAAGTGTGCAAAAGCCCATTCATGCAAAAATGCTAACACTATCAGCCATCCAATAAGATGTGGGTTCAATTCAAAATTGGTCTTCTCTTGCTGCACTTCAGCTACTTAACCATTAGAGTGCTAATCTTTTCTTACTTGACTAACCCAGCAAGGATTTTTGCTCCTCAAAATATCGGACAAATTAATCATCACAACTCAATGTTAAAAATATAACTTCAAAACAACCTTTATTACTAGCATTACGGTTTTCTCAACATTACTGAAATGCTGATATTGCTGTAATGCTATATTTTTTCATTTAGCAACTAAGCTGATTTCCTGACCAGGAAAAAAACCCAGGCCAAGGTGGAAGGAGCTCTAAGTGAAAGCAACTGGTCCATTAGGGAATCTACTGCTGATGCTAGTAAATGTGTATATATTGCTTCATCAAACAAGAGCTACACAAAATAACTCCTCCAAGTCGAGAAAGTCAACGGCAATTTACCACGCTATTAAATTGCAAAACAAAAACATTGGCAGTATAATCATCTCAATGATTTACAGGGATTTCATGAACCTGTTATAAACTTAAGTCACCACAGTCCAATTATGGTTGGAAATTGTGCAAACAGATGTTAAGTGACATAAATGTTGGTATTTTGTTGTTTTGTGGTACAATTTGAAACATCAATTTGTCATTCAATGTTATCCCAACATTGGCTTATAAAAGTAATTCCAACTTTCAAAACCTAAACCTAAAACCAGCGCTGACTTGATGTTGGGATTTTGGGTAAAAAAAGTTTCAACATTATTACAACTATATGAATATGTCACACAACAATATGGTTTCTGCTGGGAATGCACCTTTAAGGATTCTGTTCTGAATTTAGATAGATCCCACTCAGAATCGAAACAGTTAGTGTTAGTGATCCCTTTTAAAATTTGGAATAACTTTAGAATTACTGCTTGTACAGTATATGCTTATTAGAAGATTTCATACATCTTCTATATCTTCTATATTGTGTACAGCTAAGGTTTTTAAAAATATTTTTTATATTTTATTCCATAATTTATTTCTTATTGATGATCATGTTTTTTTATGGTCACAGGCGTTCACTGCATATTGTACTGTGCATGACTGTATGTGACAAATAATTTTTTTATTTGATTTCATTAGAATTTTAATTTATGCTTTACTATTACCTTTCAGTAAGGGCCATTGTTTTTTTTTTCTTGATAACTTATTATTTAATTTAAAGATTCTTTTTACATAAAGTTGTACAATTGTGTCTAAACTAACAGCAGATATTGTAGTTCTCAAATTAGTTTGAATTACGCCTAACTCATCTGCAAAACAATTAGTCTGGAGGAAATATCCTGCTAGGATTGATATATTTTGATTATATTGTCAAATGTAATCGATATATATTATATAATACAAATATATTATATTGTTGAATATTATATTGATATATATCCTGCTATATTTGACTTGCCATTTAGCTATATTGTTAGGATAAATGCTAAATTGAAAATGCTAATAAACTCATTAAGAAGAACATTAGAAGTTATAAAAGTTACAAACTTGGTCTAAATGCATGAGGTTTTGCTATTTCACTATTATTCTTTATAGCTGCATAGTGATCACTATTATGTCATCATGTGATTATGTTTATTCTTCTGTTGCTTTGGTATAGAAGTGGGGCAGACAGTCTGTCATCATAAATGTTGTTTTCTGCAGTGTAAGAGGCAAAATAGTGTTTTTCCATATAGGCTACAGATTTACAGATGTTTATTGCCAATGAAGATGTGGGGCGTCAGATCCATTTCACGGCTACAATTTTTCATTTTCAATTTAGCATTTATTACACCAGATTCAAATACTTTGATGCCCTGCAGGACTCCCAGCATATGTACGGATGCTGCAGTTCATCTAATGACTATAGTTTCAGGATCAGTATTTACAAATTGTTTAACAGCATTGCTTGTGTACAGACTTCTCTTTCTTTTTGTTTATTTGTGCAGATGTCAAAAGCCTAGAAAAGTCCACGGATGACTAAGTGTCAAAACCAGTGGGAGTAAGATTTCTTTGTAAGGCGAGGATTCTTATTTATGAACCCTGGCCCACATCTTTGAGAAATTATGCTTTTATTACTGCAACTGCATGGCAACACCTGTAGAAAATTAAATTGTCTTTCTCAGTCTAATGTTCTCCATCAGCACACACACACACACACACACACACACACACACACACACACACACACACACACACACACACACACACACACACACACACAAATAATAAAAATAAAAATGCCCACCTGCACACTGTTTTATTTATAGCTTTGAGATATGACTGATGAAGACATACAACAAAATTTAAACACAAACACTCTCTCGCTCACTCATTCTCTATGCTGCTTATCCTGTACAGGGTTGTGGAAAGCCTGGAGCCTACCCCAGGGCTGACTAGGTGACTGGATCAAAACGACTGCAAAACTGCAGCTCTTGTGAGATGTTCCCGAGCTGCAGTGGTTAGCACTCACAAAAGGTAGCTCAAGAAAGGAAAACCATTGAACCAGTGACAGGTCATGGGTGGCCAAGACTCACTGATTCACGTGAGGAGCAAAGGCTCGTCTGTGTCCAATATAAAAGAAGAGCTATTATAGTCTAAATTGCTGAAAAGGTTAATGTTGGTTCCCACAGAAATGTGTCAATACTGGTCCAGGCAGTGCCCAGCTGGCAGACGGGCACTCGGCTGGCGAGCATGGGCAGTGACGGAGTGGCAAAGTGCGTTGACGTGCGGAGCAGCTCCGCCTGGCCATTTGATGCAGCTGCAGCGATTACACCAACCTTTCTCATTGCTGGATCACAGGCAGACACGGGACAGTTGATGTCATTTCATGCAGCACTCAAATGGCGGCATTTTGCGCTTTCGCCAGTGAAGTTCCCAGGGTGTGTGGCTTTTCCTTTCTGTGCAGGTCAATCAGCGGTGTCTTGTCCAACCACCCTTGTGCCATGAGCTCTAGTGCAAGGATCAGCAGTCTGGCTAATCCGCCACCTTTGCATCCCAAGCTCAAACTGGTAAGTTGGGACTGTGGTATTGCATGCGTGGGCTCGTGCAACAAAAGCTTAGTGTGCAAAGAGTGCTTAAGCTGGTGCATCGACAGCATTGCAGGTTCATCTTTTTACCATCCCCCGGGACTCTGGGTATCACCCCGCTCACATGCCACTCATGTGTACAAAAGGGTACTCGTTGATGGCTTTAGAGTGGCAGAGAAGTTTCTCCTGGGCAGAATCTGTGCAGGCTTTAATGCAGCTTAACCTCTCCATTTACTGAAGAGTCCAGCTGGCCTCACCCAGCCATCCATTGGCGACCTTGGAACTGTGCACTGGAATGCCCACCATGAGTCAGGATCTCTCCTGTGAGATTGATAATCGACAGTGTTCTGTTTACTCACCGTTGAAGATTGTGAAGCGCTTGGCATTGCTCCACCCGCATGCCGCTCTTGCCTTTAGCATTAAGCCTTATTAGTCTGTGCCAGGTGCCCCGATGCCTGCATTCTCCACCAGTGTAAGATCTTTGACTCGGGTGGCACCACAGACACACAGACATTAGGTGAGGTCTGACGGTAAAGGGATACTTTTATTTAGGATCATGGGAAGAAGAGAAGTGAACTGAGGAGGCAGGAAGGAAAAGAAGGTAAGGAAAGAAGTGAGGGTTGCAGGTGCAGGCCTAGGCAGTGCCCAGCTGTCAGAGGGGCACTTGGCTGGCTAGTGTGGGCAGTGATGGAATGGCAGAGTGCGTTAACGTGGGGAGAGGCTTCTTCTGGCCCAATCACACCAGTCTTTCTTATTGCTGGATCTCAGGCAGACACTATACAGGTATAAGCAATGCTGCAGCAGCTCCTGCAATATATAACTACAGTATATAGTTTTATACTGTATAAAACAATATAGTTTTAATTTACTTTGGTACTTTATGACATCTCCCTATTTTACACATAAAAGGGACCTTTTAACTTCCTTCATGCACCACCAGACCACATGTCCATCAGTGGTCCCCTATGGTTTATAACATAACAGACAGATAATAAAAGTCTAGTGATAGGAGGAGCAGGAGCAGAAAGAAAAATGAGATATACTGAATTCCACATAGTTTTATTAAGTATATAATATGGTGTTTGCACATTCAAATTGCATACAGTCCTATTTCACAGAACATATACAGTAACAGATGCTGCCATGGGTTTTAGGGATCAAACGTTTCGAAAAAAAAAAAAAAGTCCAGATTATGGTTATGCAATTCCTCCTACAATCTAGAGAAATCTTCATAAAACATATTGATCAAACAGAAGTGGAAGCCGAGCATCTTCTTGTGTATGGGTGATTTGTTCTCTCATTTGCTATTAGGAGGAAGAGAGAGAGTTGGTCTGTTGTATGACTTGATGTGCATGCTCTTATTTGAAAATCAGTTTGCGAGTCAGATGGTGTTAGATGCAGTCATGAATGATGCATGGAATGAATCACACTGCTGGCCTCCAGATGAGAGAAATAAAACATATGAATATGAATAAGGAAGCAGTTTTTCCTAGCTCTGCTTTAAAAATCCTGCATTTCATGAGATCTCATGAAAATAATGACATACAAAAGCACAGATGCATGGTAAAAGGTGTACAGTACGTGATATTGAACTTTATTACCCATTTACCCTGAGAACGCTATAATACAAATCGCTCGTGGACTAATAAACTCCACTCACAATTTAATGGTCCATTTATATGGCAAGATAAAGAGGAGATTTTATTTATTCATGTATTTATTTATTTACAGTCAGCTAAATCATGAAGTCCATGAGCATCCTGTGTTAAGCAGGTGTATTAAATATAGATGAGGAAAAAATATATTGTGTCACAGAGATGTGTGAAGCCTGAAGCTTATTTACTATTTACTATTTGCTTTATTTCAAAGCAAAAAGCAAGTTTGGCATCGGTATTTGGGGAGATGACAGCCAAATTTGATGGCGAGCCATGCAAGTAAGAAGAGGCTTTGGGAAAAGTATTGTATTTGTATTTCTTTCCTTGGACAAAAATAGTACAGGTACGGTACACGTACCAAGGCTACCTCTAACTGATACCACTGAATTTTTGGGAATTGGTTTTACAGTTCTCTGCTTTTTTTGTAGCCATTCTTGGTAGTAGGTTGGCCTTCATTTATACTGTACAGTATGTGCGCTGTATGTATATAGTGGTACCCCAGCATACAAATTTAATCGTTCCAGAGACGAGTTCTTAAATGTCATATTGCGAAATGCATTTTACCATAGTAAATAACGTAAATGCAGATCATACATTCTAGCCTCCTGTATATGATATTTCACATGAAAATGTTTTATTTGGGCTATTTGCTAATTATCTCAGTTTCTTTGGATTTATCCCATTTTTTCTTGGACAGTTTTATGTTATAGTCAACATGAGTCTAATTAACTGAGTTTGTGACAGCTTTCGATATGTTCATGGTGCCTACTTATTAAAAATAATAATAATTAGATAGTATACGCGGTACAGGGGAAAGCTTTTTTAAAAATGTATTTTAAATGATAATGATACATAGACAACAGGAAATTTTGCCAGCTAAGTAAATAAATCCACAATTAAATTACCCACTAATGTTGTAAAATTAAACAAAATTAAATAAAGAGAGAGCTTGTGTTGGTTAAAAGCTGTGAAAGACTGATGATGATGCTGATAATGAAATAGAGAACTCATTTCGTATTGTAAACATTAATTGTAATTGATACTTCATAATGTAGAATTAATTAATATTTTGCGCCATGTTAGAGTGGAGTTCTAGTCGAAAAGTTTTCATGAATAGCAGAGTGAGAGTGAGTTACAGCAGCAAACAGGGAACAACTCACTATTAATGCCCATGGCTAATGAATGTGATGTGTATTAATGAGGTTTAAAACACCTTTGGCCACATGGTCTAAATAGAGAAGAGCAACTTTAGTAAACTACAGGGTGGGCCATTTATATGGATACACCTTAATAAAATGGGAAGGGTTTTGAAGTCGGCCATCTTGGATCCAACTTTTGTTTTTTCAATAGGAAGAGGGTCATGTGAGACAACAAACTTATTGGGAATTTCACAAGAAAAATAATGGTGTGCTTGGTTTTAACGTAACTTTATTCTTTCATGAGTTATTTACAAGTATCTCTTTGTTCACAGCCATTGACATGTCGAAGAGGTTAACATCTGATGAGCGGATCGAAATTGTGTTGATATCTGGTGAACGCAGTAACCGGGTCATTGCAGCAGATTTCAATGCAAGACACCCTACGAGACTACCCATCTCCCATGCTACAGTTAGCAAACTGCTTGCTAAGTTTTGTGAAAGTAGTTCAGTGTTGGATTTGCCAAAATGTGGACGCATGAAAACTGTCACTAATGTACAAATTTCAGTGGCTGTCCTAGCTTCATTCAGCAAGAGCCCACAGCGTAGCACTTGCCGCATGTCACTGGAGAGTGGCATTAGTCGAACATCCCTTCGGCGGATATTAGCTACTCACAAATGGCACCTTTACAAACTCCAGCTACTGCAGCATCTCAACGAGGATGACCCAGATCGGCGCACACAATTTGCAAAATGGGCAAAACAAACATTGGAACAGGACCCTCAGTTCACGCAGAAGATTTTGTTCAGTGATGAGGCAAACTTTTATGTGAATGGTGAAGTTAACAAACAAAACCACCGCTATTGGTCTGACACTAACCCACATTGGATAGATCCCTCCAAGACTGTTGGAACAAAAAAAGTGATGGTATGGTGTGGTATATGGGGTACAAAGATAGTGGGGCCATTCTTCATCACTGGAACCTCAAGGCCACTGGATATTTGAAATTGCTACATGATGATGTGTTTCCCTGTTTATGCACTGAAGCTGGCACGTTCCCTGAGTTTTTCCAGCAAGATGGTGCACCACCACATTATGGGTGTCAGGTCCGAGCATTCCTAGATGAAGAGTTTCCTGAAAAGTGGATTGGTCGACGTGGGCCAGTTGAATGGCCCCCAAGGTCTCCCGATCTGACCCCTAAGACTTTTATCTTTGGGGTCATCTGAAGGCAATTGTCTATGGTGTGAAGATACGAGATGTGCAGCACCTGAAACTACGGATACTGGAAGCCTGTGCTGGCATTTCTCCTGCGGTGTTGCTATCAGTGTGTGAAGAGTGGGAGAAGAGGGTTGCATTGACAATCCATCACAATGGGCAGCACATTGACCACATTTTATAAGTGGTCAGAAACTTGTAAATAACTCATGAAAGAATAAAGTTACGTTAAAACCAAGCACACCATTGTTTTTCTTGTGAAATTCCGAATAAGTTTGATGTGTCACATGACCCTCTTCGTATTGAAAAAACAAAAGTTGGATCCAAGATGTCTGACTTTAAAATGGCCACCATGGTCACCACCCATCTTGAAAAGTTTGCCCTCTCACATATACTAATGTGCCACAAACATGACATTAATATCACCAACCATTCCCATTTTATTAAGGTGGATCCATATAAATTGCCCACTCTGAATATATAGTGGAGAATACAGAAAATGGATTTCAAAGGGTGGCACAAAATAAAATAAATTTTTGCCATATGAAGTAATTAGAAAGATTTGACAACCAAGAAAAGAAAAGAGGAGCATTAGTTTTGGCATTAATAAGGCCCTTGTTTCCCATTATTAACTGGCTATTATGTATACACTGGGGAGTTCAGTGGCTCCTCATCAGCTCATCTCACTCCATTATAGACTCTCTCTTATCCTCTGGGAATCTTGCCTGGTTTCACACACTGCTCTGGGGCAGCACAGGCCTCTGCCTCTCACTGATATTTCTGCTTCAGTGGACAGTTAAATAAACGTCCTGCTGTCCCTTGGCTCAGTGCTCGACCCGGCTCTGAATTCAAGGCTTCATAGGGATTTCAACTGCCTTTTAATTTGGGTCAGATCGATTTAGAAGCAAAGCTGAACATAAAAAAAATTTGACAGCTTTTGGAAAAGCCCATGCCATTACTGTTGGCCACTGTAAGCCTATCAAAGAGCACAATAGGCTGTGGGTGGTGTGGCTCGTCATGGCAACAAACCGCAATGAATTGTTGTGTGATTTTGGATAGGCTCTCAACGTTTACACCGGTAACAGCCTATTCTCATAACAACACCATGGGTGTTTGTGGGAGCAAGATGGGCAATTACCCTCCAAGTCACTATGTTGAATGCAAAATATATACATTCAGCTACTGTAGCAGGGGAAAACAAAAGTATTATTGCTTTCAATAAATTAAGCTTCTTTATATATTATAAAGAATATACCATTTGTTAATTTCCTGAGGCTTTGCTTTTGGCCTGTATAGGTGTTAATCATAGCATTGTGCTCTTTTGTGTGGCGCTATTACTTTTCTCCTCTAGTGGCTTTAGACAGTGCTTTTGGAATCTACTCAGCATTTCTGCAATGTAAACCCAAATTAAAGAAAAAACTGTTGGCAAAACTCAAAAAAAAATTTAGTTAAGAGACTTCCATGTCTGGAATGTTTATTAAAGATTTTACACTCTATAACATGTTGACTGTAGAAATTAATAGATCATTTGCAGTCATGTGACTACGGTGATGTCAACTACAACTGTGGACAGTGGTACCATTAACCAAAACTAGTAACCAACACCGGAGACATTGTTTGGGGCTTAGGGAGGGATTTGGGTGCAGCCTTATGTTAGAGGCAGAAACGGTTCAAAAACAATGTGAAATAAAAGAAGCCATTCAAAATAAGCAGTTACTAAGGAGACAAAGGGACAGGGATAGCTTTGTGGTTAAGGAGTTGGACCACTGATCAAGAGTTCCCTGGTTCGAGCCTTGATGCTGTTAGATTGCCACTGTTAGACTCTTGAGCAATGTCCTTCACCCACAAGTGCTCAGATACAATCAGGTGTTGAGCTGGCAACCTGATACCATAAGTAACCTCCAAAGAAATGATCTACTTACCTCCAGGGTAGGGAGTATCTGTTGCCCAATGTGCTGGGAGGCACATGGACCCTATCTTAAGACAAAGTGTTGTTTATGATGAAAGATGTGATTTCTTGCTGAAAATGCTACCATGACTGGTTTTGTATGTAGATTTTATATTGGCAACAATTAATTAATGTACCTTTTGCTGTCTAGAAGTGGGTGGGACCAGACGCCATAAACTGACATGCTAAAGGTTAATAGGTAGGTAAGTTAAATATAGTAATGCAAATGGCCCCCAACTGGATTGCAATGGTAAAGTGCTCGCCCTATCGTCCGAAGATTGCTAGTCTGATTTCCGGGTAATGCTGTAGCCTCCTGCAGACAGGGGTCTGGAGAAAGCTGATTGGCTCTCTCAGCGAGGCTGGATGGAAGGCATTTAACGATCTCACATCAACCACGAGTCTTCAGCCAGTCATGGGCGTCTGTGAGCTCACGCAAGTGGAAGAAGCAGATAGCGCTTGCCTCAGAGTGTGTTAAACCCCCCCCCCCCAACAGTGCATGAGCGAGCAGCCGAAAATATGCGGATGATTCGGAGTAAGCACATTATAGTCTTCAGCCCTCCCTGACTGGTAGTAGTAGCCCTAATGCGGGAGCTAGTGAAAGGTGGGAATTGGATACGACTTAATTTGGGAGAAAATCATGAAAAAAAAAATGTAATGCATTAAATAAAAATGGTTCAACATTAATTCTGTTAAAGACTATTATGTTTGGATTCGAAATGAATTGATTTTGAGCGCTCATGTGATATGGCATGTTGGGAGTCAAATAATGTCATATGATCTTTTTTTTTTATATATATACTGTTATAAACGTACTGTACAGGCCTACAGTATAAGCATTTTCTAATTTATGTCTGTGCCTGCTATAAGTTGAATGTGAAAAGGTATGCATATTTCATAAACTTGAAATTTGTTCATGTGTACACTAAAACTTTAAAAGAGTACATGGAGATCGGACGTCTATCAGAATAATCTAAACCAACCAATATTTTAATTTTAACAGACATTAACTATGGCTGCAGGGGCGCTGAAATGTAGGCTAGGGCTTCCTGACACAATGGTTCTTTAGTGTTCCTAGACTGTCAAGGCTGACTCAAAACCTTTGGCATACTGCTTTTTTGAGTGGGCTTGATCGTTGTTTGGTAAATTCGTACATGTCAAATTTCACATCTTCCAGAATACATTTATAATGTGTCACCTAACATAAAAGCCTGATATGCCCAAATGTATTTTTGCTCCTAGAATGGTTTATGTTCGTTGTGTTTCGTGGTTTGTCCCTGTTGATGTTTTTAAAGGTATTCATTCTTTTAAACCAACAAAAAGTTTGTTCCCAGGGATCGTCAAAAATCTGAATCAGGTCCTGTTTATTCACTCAGAAAGAGATTGGTTGTTTTATTCTCAAAAGGACAATTGCTTCTATATGTTGTTATGATGCTCTTCATAGAATGAATCTTTAATAATAACAATGTGACCAGAGAAATTGCCCATTTGGCAGGCTTGTTTGCTTGTGAAGAATTCTTTGTTGGTTTTGTTTACTTCAATCTGCATGGATTTTTTTTTTACTTAACAAAAGAGGGTGGGTTGAACTATCAGTCACTGAAAGAGTATAAAAAAAGATGGCTGTCATGATTGGGAGGTGAAGGTGCATGAGCTTTTATCAACCAAAGTGCAAACACTAGCAAACATATCTGAAACACATGAATCTACAACATCTGAACTACAGACATAAAAGCAAAAACAGACATAAGGCAAAAACATTGTGCCACACATGACAACAAACAACACAATGAAAAGCTTGACAATATGGCAGTTAAAAAAGGAATTAAAATATTTGAGGTAATTAAGGGAAGATGAGATGCAGGTTAGAATGATTAGGCCTTGTGACCTGTTGGGGATTATAGGTAGTTTTGGTACTACCAAGACAATGCCACCCTCAAGAATGGCAGTTATTTTGATAATTGCATGGGAATTCGCTGTTGAAGTACAAATCATATCCTTTATGAATATCAAACAACAGGGTTCTTTTCTCACCTGTCTATAGATTTGTATTGTTTTTACCATTCATTGTGTCACTTATTGTGCCTGACAAAAAGGGATCTAAGTGTCACTTGGGCTATTTGTTAGTGAATGCATGTAAAGTGAATGGTGTGTGCCAGATTGGAGCCATGGATGCAGCAATGCATTTTACTGGCTGTATTGATGGGATAGAACAAGAGTGATGGAGGTCTTGCCTCTGTGTTGTGGAGATAAGTCTCGCTCAAGTTCTGAATGCACACAGCCCTGTGCTCAGGCACTGATAGAGCTTCTCTGATGAACCTATTCAATTCTTTAAAGGATGCCTCAGTCCACCCCCACTCCAAAGGTGGGTTAGTTTGCCATGAGATACTTTGATAATCATGTCGTGAGCAGCAATGCTGTGTTTTTGATGTGCAGTGCCCATTATTCCTGAGTGCTGATAGGAACTTAATTAGAACCGTAATAGATCTGCTCCATACCAGACAAGGCTAATTAAAGCTGACTGGTACATTGGGATAATTGGGTTTTCAGCTTATGCTTAATGAAACCACTACCCCCCTTTCGGAAGCCTTAGACCTGAAGGTCTGAAGAATTGACCATTTACATTGTCTTTAGGTGTGTGTGTGGCATCAATGATTCCCCTTCCGGATTTTATAGAAGCAGCTAATTTGGACTGAATTCAAATCAAATAACTGTTTGTGGTCTTTTTGGAAATCCTACAAAACTGTACCTTGCTCTCATATTGCCAAACAATAAAATCTATTATGGTATATAAGAGACAACAATTATGCGATCATGTGTTTGGGCAACAGCAAGTTGAAGGCAGTATGTGTTGCAAATAACAAACTTTGTTTGCAAGGCAGACTTCTATAAACTGACTACTTTTCCAGGAAGTGGTCATTTCACTGACACTGTAAACAACCAGCTTTGTAGATGGGAAGCTAGAGAACTCTTTCAGTCCACTGACTAGATTGTTCAACAAAAAAGATTTGTCACAGTGTTCGATTGATGCCGTTTAAAAGGTTTAGTGCACTGTGAGAGATCATCCACATCTACAGAGAGCCATTCAGAAAACAATCATTCTGAAGATTCTCCTAAAGTGTGCATCCTATGCCACTAGCCTAACGGTGAGTTTTTATTTCAGTAGCAGTGGATTCCAGTGTACTCCAGTGGATTTGAGCAATTAGTACTAGGAAGTGGTGATTATATCCCCTTCCCAAAACTGTTAAATAAATAAATAAATGAATGAATGAATGAATGAATTAAGTTGGCTGATGTGCATGCTTTGCTAGCCACACAGACTAAGTGTGACACATATATATATTTTTTTACAATTATAAATTTAAAATATTTGAAAGTTAAACATTTGACTGTTTATATCAGCACCAAACAATTTTACTGCAGTTCATGGGCTATAGGCATATAGTTCTTTTGTGGTTGGGATTATGCATTCTGCTTCATTACTGCACTATAATTGTATCATTAACAATGCTAAAGTGAAGGTTAATTGTTGTCGTTGTACCTCATTTCACATTATAGAACACGTTATCATTTGCCTACTGTATATGCCAATGTATAAACTCAGCTTTTTTTCAGTGTAAAGTGATTTGGCTTGTTTTATTTTTGTCATTTTAAATGGGTAACTATATAACCCATGCTTTCACATTTACATTGTAACAGAAGGTTCGTTTTAAAATTAAATTGTTTTATGTTCCATAAGAGGGTTAATTATTTTGGCTTCCTGCATGATGACAGCTCAAGGCAAGCAACATCAGGGGATAGAAAGCCTTCATCATGTGCACTGTGAATTGGCTTGGTTCCCGACACTAGGACACGTTCACCTTTACTGTCTTTGGTTTTTGGATGCCTAAACTTAGTTTTACCTTTTTTTTACTCTTATTTTCCCAAACATACACATATTATTTTGCTTTGGTTTATGTCTATATTATTTTTCCCTTTAAGCATTCATCAATTGATTTATTCTCTAATTATTGACATTTCTATCTGTTAATCCATCTTTGTATATATTGTGAAGATATCTAAAAACTTGCATTCATGTATTTTTAAAAAAATGTTAATTATCTTGTTAATAGGTGTTCTTTCTGTATTTATTTTCTGTATTTATTCATTTATTTCTGTAGATATGTGATGGTGATGAACATACCTTACTGCATTTATGTGGTACAACTTACAGCCAGGCCAGTGTTAATGTGTATTTAAAAAAACAGAGCAAGTGAATAGGGAGAAACATTAACAATTATTAAAGTGGTGTTGGGCTGATTGTCCATGTTTTTAATTTAATGAACATAGAAAGTTTTGGACTGTGAAACTATAAGGTTATGTAGGAGAACAATATTTTCTATACTTTTATGGTAATTTCTTGGTAATACTTGGAATGTTTAGAAAAACATACTTTAATGCAGGATATAATATTGTTTTCCCTATGTAAAATCGACCAAACAACCAAAATATGATTTGATTATTAAGTCTAAAATAATTTTTGGAGAGACTGAAAAGTCCCTTGTCTCATTTATCTGTGGCATCGGTATTCATAACAGTGCATTTGCAGTATTCATAATATGTTAAAGTTTAAAAAAAGTTAAATAAAATATATTTAACTGAAATCTTTATATTTGATGTTATGGGAGACATATATATGTGGCTGTGAGAAACATTCTCCCTAATCCACTGTATTAACGTGACCCGTGGCCTGATTCCAGTGCCTAATCAACTAAAACGAACAAAGCAGGACCTCAGAATCCATGTCGAAAAAATTCATTATTTTCCCCTCTAACAATGATCAATGTTTGCCAGTCTAACCTAAACAGATCTTGCTAGTGTAATCCGTGGTAAGAATCGACCAGTCAGACCTGATCAATATGTGCTGAGATAGGAGCTGAGAAATTGTATTTCGGGAGAATCAGTAAGCTTGTGTGTGAATGTGTGAGAAAGTGTGTGTGTGTGTGTGTCTTGGAGTGAAATCAAGGGTACAAGATTTGGCAACAGGACCAGTGGAGCTGTTATAATAGCAAAAATATTAGCAGTAGCGGGAAAGAAATTGTGGTGTTCAGATGACAGAACAGGTTAATTAGCTCTAATGTGTATGGTTTTATGGGACAGCAAAATTTAGTCATTGTGCTGTGGAACAGCAGAGAGTGGGGGTGTTTGTGTCTACAGTATCTGCCTGATTAATGTCTATGTTGAGGTATATTGGATTCTGAACAGTTATATTAGATAGCCAGTGATCTAATAATAATAATAATAATAATAATAAATATAGTTGCAAGCAACGATGAGTGACCCAAGCACCGTCACCTGAGCACACCACAAAACCAGTGTGCTTTTTGAGCATGTTAAGACCTCTAACAACCTGTGTGCTTTTTGAGCATGTTATGACCTGCAAAAATCCATTGCTGCCTGAGTGCATTGCACAAACTGTGTGGTTTTAGAGCTCGCTAGGACCTCTAAAAAGCTGTGCTCAAGAAGTCCTGAGCCATTTTTTTTTTACATAAGTTTAAGGCATCAAAGCGATTAAAATACAGACTTGAAAACAGTGTCAAAATGAAGAAGAATGTCTTTTTTAAATCCTCAACAACATGTTCATTTATAGATATCTATATTTTTTTATTAAAATGTAAGCAATATTGTTTAAATTAAAATGTAAGCAATACTAATGTTACCACTGTTTCTTGAAATTTGTAAGATTCTATTGTTTATTGTCTCATTCCTTGCTGTCTTGAAAGTTCGAGCAATCAACTAAACCAGAGGGCGGGCGTCACTGCACGTCAGAGATAGCGCTGATGCTTGTGCATTTCCTTTGAGGGTTCTATCAGGTTAGCCAATGGAAAATCTGTCACTGCAGTTTTGTAATGGATAAAGCACCAAATTGATTGCCACATTATTTGTATATGTGCAAAATATTACAAAAGATGCTTACTAGATTATGTGCCCATTTCAAAGTTAATATTAGTTTAAGGATCTGTATATTGCTTTATAATGGTTTATGAAGCCTAAAAGAGACCATTCCTATGTTTTTATCTTTCGTCCATGAACCCAATTGAACAAGATGCTTATATCACATTTCTGACAGGTGATATCTATTTACAGTAGGTAGCAGACACTGTGATTCTGACACCAGATCTCACTGACAAGCACTGCTAGAAGGTATAAGACTAAAAAAAAAGTGATGCCAGTGGATTAGTCTGCTATTGTACCCTAAAAAAAGGACTAAAATAAGTTAAGCATGCTCGAGCTTTCTGACATGCTAATGTCGGAACACTGCCAGCAAGAGTGGAGCATTCATCCTGTGAATTACAAGTTCAGATTAGTTCCCATGTGACTTACCATGTAGGCATTTGGTCTCTGGGCCAAGTTGGTAGGATTTGTGCAAAGAAATATATGACCAAATATCCTTTTTTCTTTTAGTTTTCTTTTAGCAAGTTTCAAATGGCTATTTAAAAGCAAAAGGGGGAAAATCGAAAAAATAAGTTTTCTGAAAAAATTCTAACTTCCAAGTGTCCTCCAAAAATATACTTAAGAGTTAATGAATTCAATCATGGCCTTCTTTCATAAAGCAATCATTCTACAATGCTAACATTATCCTTTTACGGGGGGATATGTGAGCCTTTCTCGGTTGATGTGCTTTGATTTGCATAAACTGTGCCGAAGTTTTCATCGAAAGGGAGTGAATGACTCTGTGAAGCCTGCTTTCCCACTGAGATCTCTAATAAGTTACTGCTATGCTACTAAAAAGAACATATTAACTGATAGCGGACTCAGCATGGCCTCACACAAATGGACATAAAGTGGAAGCACAGTGATAGCGTTATTTATTTTAAACGGATTTCATTTTTAATTGTGGCACAAAGGGTCTAGTTACATGGATTTGACTTGAAAGTCTGTTGTCCTGTGATGAAACACCTTCAGATATGTTTGTGGATTCTGCCAAGATCAAGACTCATTTTTAAAACTTTGATTAAGAAATGGAAGTATTGGTAATTAGCTGGTTCTTTGAGTGCATTTCTTTGTAGTTCACACAGTGAACACACAGTAATATACATAATTCATTTTGTTATGATACTGTAGTTTAATTTTTGTGCATTGTAGTGCCAGGCCTGAATGAATTTTATTTATGAGGCTGTCATGAGGCAGGGATGGCTACAGTTGCAGGAACTGCTTTATTTAAATAAAAAAAAGCAAATAAATTCTTGTTTTTACATTCAGCAAACAGGTACATCAGGGCAAGACCAGAACAAAACAAACAAACAACAACAACAAAAAGAACACTAAAAGCCAAACTGAAAACAAGATAGGCCCAGAGTAAAAGGCTTGGTACATCAGCTGAGTAAACAACACTGAAGAATAATTTGCACTGAGTGAATGATCAAAGTCTGTGTGGAAGATTTAAACCAGGTGATTTGAGTTTGTAACTAAGAGACCTTAAACATAACAGTGAATATGTTTATTTGGAGTTGTACACTGTGGAGGCTATGTTTGTGGGAGACAATTTGCAGGGAGGTTGACATGACAATGGCCAGCTGTTTGTTTTTAGATGCTATTCAGTAAGCCAATAACATTATAGCCTTAAAAACATTTTTAAAAAGTTTAAATACTGATAAAATATTATTTCTTTGTAAACATAAATCACATATACAAATAAACTGAAGCAAGCAGTGACCCTGGATGTAGCTCCATTCATCTGAGATATATCTCATTACCAGTGTCAGAAATAAACTGGGTAATATACTGGAACTACTACATATTTGAGACAAATTGGAGAATAAAGCTCTTTGAAAAAAACAAACAAACAAACAAAAACAATATATATGTATATATATTGCTGTTGAATACTGTCACTAAGTTAATTAGAGACATTATTCTGGGCATCCATGAGTACCATTGGCCATAGTGTTTTCAATAAAGAGATATAAGAGGGATATATTATTATAATTGATCATTAATTTTTTTTTGTCATTTTGACAACATTTTTTCACTGCTATAAATATTTGTTTATTTATTTATTCAGTTTACAACTACTATATACACACCGTATACAGTATATAACCCCCCCCCCCACACACATAAATAATGTACTAGTTATTTTCATACTCACGTTCTGAACTATTGCATTTTTCTTGTATTAGTTGTTTAAATGTAAACCAAGATTTTTGAGTTTCTGTGTAAAGTATGTGAAATTTTTACTGTGTCAAAAAGCTGTTATTTATTTAAAGCAAAAAGCTGTTATTTATTTAAAGCAAAAAGCTGTTACTTATTTGTTTTTCATTTCATGTTCCATACCTGTCATGTTAAGCATATAATTAACAGTAGATAGCAGTATAATTCAATATAACTGAAAATCTCTCCTTTTATTTAAACTGAATTTTTTACAATTTTTTCAAACTTAACCAAAAGAGTGGATGCCACAGAACTTATCTGGTATGTTAAGGTACAAAATTCCACACAGTTGACTACAAAAAAAAAAAAAAAAAAAAAACTTCATCCATATGAAAATGCAAAAGCATGCTGTCAAAGCATGGCAAACAAGCCGTCAGAGATATTACCTTATCCGCAAAACCATGTTGGCCATTAAGGAGCCTGAAAAAGTTACCAAAGGATATGAGAACAAACACAGGAGACAGGGTGCCTGCAGTGGATTCTCTAACAAGCCAAAAAGGCAGTTTTTCCTGGCCACACATCAACACTGAAAACTAACAGTTTCCAAATATCCTCCATAAGGTCTATTTTTTCAGTGCTCTTAAATGTAGTTTGTGTATGAATGAAAGTCCAAAATGAAAGGCAGAATTAAAAAAAATTAATAAAATTCAAAGCACATGTACTGTATGGACAAGGCCTTAGCTGTATAGTAGAGTGAGTCATACCTCAACATTTAGCTGTGTACTAGGATGAGTAGAACCTTGATAGTTTGTGCAAGTGTTTGTCATACCTCCTCTGGATTTAGGTTGTTCCTAGAATAGTAGCTTGAAATTAAGCTTTGTACTTGAATGATATTGACATATCTTGCCAATTAGTTGTGTGCTAATGTGAGTAGGATTTAATTAGGATTCATTCATCTTCTACACTGCTTATCCTATCCATCGCAAGACACACACACACAAACACACACACACACGCACGCACGCACGCACGAACACGCACACACACACACACACACACACACACACACACACACACACACACACACACACAGTATAATAAGAACTAACTTAACATTTACTGCACTAGTATGAGGAGTTTCTGGTTTGAATCTGTGCTGTATTACTAGGTGTATTGCCTAACATTTAATGCTGTACTAGAGGGTTATTGGTTATTTGTGAGGATGCAACAGTGCTTTGTGTTATGGTGGTTCATGAACCGATATCTGCAATAGAATCAGATTTGAATAAGATATATTTTTGTCATTTTTGTTTTTTATCCAATATGCCTCTTCATAGAGATCAAGGGCAAGGAAATTGTGATTTGCTAAGCCTTAATATCAGCAGTGGAATGGAGGATGAGAATGGACAGAAAGCTGATGGATGCTTTTAGACCTTTTGATGCTGTGCATATTTGTTAATTTTCGAAAAAAATCTGCACTTTTTCTTCTTACAATTTCCTCATGGGATCTGTCTATACTTTTACAACCTAAGTGGTGTAAAAAAACAAGACACTTTTAGCTCTCTCATTAGATTGGCTTAGAAGAAGCAAAATATATATTTGATTGTTTTCACACCCATAATTTGAACTTGAGTTCCCAGGAATCCACTTAAACATTCCTTCACTGTCAACTAATGAACCCTGGTGAAGCCTTTGTGTGTGGGTATTTGTTTATCTCTGGCAGCTTAAATTCTCATTAGAATTTAGTAGTTTGCTCTACTTGTATTAACTAGGTACTGAGACTGCCAAATTATGCTTCCCATTGCAGTGATTTTCTGCCATAATCAACCACCCATGAAGTTTATAGGAGATAGTTTTCTCCTGTCTTTTATTCCCACTCGTAAATCCTCCTCCAAAAATGTGCCTATATTTGGCTGACTGTGACATATGTTACTCTTTTCCTCATTATCATTCTTTATGGGGCATTGCAGTCACTTCTTTATGACCCCCTTCTCTTATTCTGAAATGAATAAAAAGTTTGAAGTCTGCGCCTTTTCAAGGATCCTCATATCGCTATGAAATAGTGAAGTAAAGATAGGTGCCATAAATATACTTTGAGTACACTCTTATTTAAGGTTAAATTAATTTCACTTTTCTCCAAATGTGCATCCACGATAAATGACTGCCGAGATGCAATGGCAAGCTCAGAGGAACAGTCCAGTGTCTATATTTTATTAGACTATTTAGCAAACAGAAAGCATAGGGCGTGTACAGTGTGTGGAAAAGGTCTCTCACTTTGGGTTTGATTTGCCTACAGGGGAGGTTTTCATTATAAGCTAAACTAGGTAAAAAAGAAAAGGTTGACATTGCTAGGGGATGTTATAGACTGGAGTGTAAGTAAGCAGTCTATGAAAGCAGAGTTGTGTGCCAAGAACATGCAAAATGAAATCCCACAAGAATAGACCTGACAGACGATACTAGCAAAGCTATCAGGACATATTTTAGTGAAGGACGCCGGGGAAATGGCTTTACAAAACAAACAGCTGTGTCTAGTTGGAGGGAAAACATACTGTGTCTTCCAGAAATCAGCCCCATATGCAAATGTGATATTGACCAAATGACCTGTTCTTTCTTCCTTTACAGAGCAGTGTTTCTAATGCAGTAATGCTTTGCAGAGGAAACAAAAACAGATTAGGGGAGGAAAAGAAATCTACCTGTTAAATGTGAGCTGGCAATGCTATGGGTTTGGCAAGTATTGATTGGAACACATTAAGTGGTATCTGCTAGCAGATTACAAGCACACTTTTCAGCTGGGAGACATTGGCATTTGGATAAAAGAACTTGACTCTATCCATCCAATTCCGTTTATCTGGCTAATTTTATTGACAGAGACCCTGTGAGCACTCCTGTCAATCCATTACTGGTATTGTGCTCTCAGTTCCACGTTTGTTTTTTCATGAGTCATCTTATAAAGGTACAGTCACTACAAACCTAAGAGTATAAAACAGACAAAGCACAAAGTGAAAGTATGATTGAGTGTAAATTATTTCATCCTGCACCTAAATAAGTTAGAGTTATTATAATGAAAGTTTCACCTATCAAAAGCTCATGTTTCAAATAGTCAACATAATTGGATCAGTAAATCAGTAAATTCTACATTACCTGTGAAGTTCGTAAATCCATATTAAAGACATTTAAAGTAGAATAGGTTGGGATGGTCTCATCACCGACAGTTGATTGATTTTTGTCTCTAATCATCCAACTCATTTCCCAAGAACATGGACGCTAGAGTTTTTTCTCCTAGTGTTCCTAAAAATGGTACATTGAAGATCAACCCCATTAGTTTCACTCATTAGTCAGGTTCAGTTTGTAAATTGCATTTCATAGGTCAGTGAACGGTATCGACATAAGCGTGGCACCAGAAGCTAAAGAAAATTTTGTAAACTAAATAAAAAGTTGAAATAAAATCCCAGACTTAGTTTTGATGCCAAACAAGAACATTTCATAGCCTGAGAAAGACCCTTCAACAACTTACTAAATATTTTGTATGCAAATTCATAGACCAGTGCATGGGATTATGGTACAGCTAATCTTTAAGATAATTAATTTTCATGCCAAGACACACTCTCCCACCACTTCATTAGGCACATCTTGCTAGTACTAGGTTCAACCCCATTTTACCTTCAGAACTGCTTCAATTCTTTATGGCATAGATTAAACAAAGTTCTAGAAATATCCCATAAAGATTTTGGTCCATGCTGACCTGAAAGCTTGATGCTGTTGCTACAGACTACACATCCATGATGCAAATATCTAATTCCACCACATCCCAAAGGAATGGTGACTGTTGGGATCCATTGGTATCTGGTGACTGTGGATAAAATTTGAGTACAATGAACTTACATGTTCATGTTCAAGAAACCAGTTTGAGATGATTTTAGCTTTGTGACATGGCACATTACCCTGTGGTCAGAAAGCGATAAACATGATCAGCAGCAATACTCAAGTAGGCTGTGGCATTTAAACAATGCTTACTTGGTAATAAGGACCCCAAAGTGTGCTAAGAAAATATCCCCCACACCATTACACCACCACTACCACCACCACCACAAAAATTTGGTATCAGAAAAGTAGGAAGGAAGAAAGGAACAAGTCATGATTCAAATCATCATGTGTCAAACATGGTGAAGGCAGTGTTATGGTAACATATGACTGCCAATGTAATGAGTTCAGGCTAAAATTTGCATCCATGAAAAAAATGCTCATAAAAAGAAGAATAAGAAAGTCACACGATTCTTTTATGCACTACACCAGGCCACTGAATATTACACACGGTAACCCTTTGTTGCTATACAACAGCCCACATACCTCAAATATAAAAGTAAAGCTTAAATTACTGAAAAATTTAATACAAAAGACAATAAAACAGGAATGCAACTATACATGTTTTGATGCTATCATAAACCTAACATTGTCATTCACACATTATTAATTAAATTCAGTATCTTGCATGAAACCTGACAATAGTTTTGTGGTTGTACTGAGTATATGAAACAAAAGTCGAACAAATGGGAAAACTATTTGATCACTGTACTGAACACTTTTTCCACTTTATTAGCTCTTTTCAGTCTTGAGAGAAAACTGAAATGGCTTGCAGTCTATAGTTTCTCCTTTTTTAGAAATTGAATCCAGGAGGCACAGGCACTCATATTGATTTTGTTGCCTGATATTCCACCAGACACAAGTTTTTCTCTTGTCTCAGGAAAAAAAAAAAAAAAACAGATGAGACTCTTCACAATTTGACACACTCTCACGTCCTTGATATTGATGTTCTAAGACCCGAAGTGGATCCAGAATAACTGTAAATAAAGATTGACATGTAAATGAGTAGAACTTGATTTTGGCAAGCAAACACACTAGCTGTCATATTTATTTAGTTTTATCATTTGAGTCAGTTTTATTTTTGGCTCATACACTGCTTGTGGCACAAATATATATATTTTTCTTTTTCTTTCTGACATGGTGGGTTTGTCACATACAGCACGCCTCATAACAGAACACTATATTCTCCCAATTTAACAGCATTATTTGGATAGTATTTTACTGGAGAGTTTCAACAATAAAAATCAATTCACTTGCTGAGGGTTTACTGAGCCTAAACCCTTTGACTTTTCCTATGAGTCTATGAGGCAATTTCTTATAAGCTGTGTGCCTGGCCATACAAAAATACATTAATTAATTACTTGGCGGGGGCATTTAAAACTCACAATGACTTAAAAAAGAAAATGGAAAAAAAAAAACTCTTTTAGATTTATTAAACTTCTGAAGAGTTAAAATACCCAAACAAGTTTGAGCCTCAAGCTTAAAAAAGAAACTGAATGTCTAATGAAAATTATTTATGATACTATTTAATTTTGCAAAGGGGCTTTGGGAGAAATTGAGCCTTTTCTTAACAGTGTGTTCTCAAAGTGAGAAATTAAGCCCTATTTTGGAAATCTAAAGAAAGACACTAGGGATTGTTGGCATGTTTGCACCCAGTGCGTATTGTGCATTTTTATCTACGTAGGTGGAGATCTTTTTATCTGTCTTTCTCTGTCTTCCATGTACTGAGACTAACAACTTTTTTCCTGTATGCTCAATGTAAAAAATATGTCTATTACAGAATACAGCTTTAATTTTCCCCACGTTTCATCCTTATGCATTGCCTAGTTAAAAATCCTTGCATGTTTATTTTAATTCAAGTATTCTTTATGCTTTCCAGTGGTTATCCAGAGAGCACCCCAACTTTTAGTAAATTTTGCAGGAGCATTGCGTGCTCTCTCCCGGTTTAATCATTGGAGCTCATTACATGTTGCGTGATTGATTTTGTTATGTGATTGATTTTGAGCAAAACATGAATTGGAAAAAAATGGTACATTCCTTAAAATTTATTCTATATACCACTTCAGCATAGAAAAAAACATGCAATATACATATACAGATATACATATAAATAATTTAGTATAAAAAATGAAAAGTCTGTTAATAATAATAATAATAATAATAACTAAATCTCCTAATTGTCAGGGATAACCCCTAGAGGGCGCCAAAGCGCCCTGAGTCTTTTGTGTGTGTAGTTTTAGTTTCACTTCAGTTCCCATTATGCACCTCGGTCAGGTGACGTGGGCGCTCACCTGAACCGAGTTGCTCATTCGTTTTATTATAAATAGTTTGGTTTCTTTGAGTTTCGTGTTTTGCATCTGTTGATTGAACCTCGTTAAAGTCTGTAAGTTTAGTTCGTGTCTCCCGGTGTCCTTATACGTGTTTTGGTTTGTTTTATAATTAAAGTATATTTGTTTGTTTAATTTCCCTGTTTATTATTAATAAAAACATCGTTCCCTTTAAAACCTGGACCTCTGCGTTTATGCCTTGCACCCCCGAACCTGACACTAATTGACTTGACAGACCCTGTTGGTATCACTTTTTCCTTTAACTGCTTTTAATGTATTATTATATTATTATTATTTTATTATTATTATTATTATTATTATTATTATTATTATTATTGTGACATACATGATTATTATGATTCCAGGTCTTAGTTTGGTCTTCATGCTATGTCTCCGTTCTGTCTTCATGCTAACTCACAGCTCCGCACTTATGTCAAGCCCCCAACCAGTGCTAATCGTCAGTACCACAGTCTCCAAGTTGGGGAGCCTGAGCAAAGATATTGGGGGGATGTCCTGTTTAGGATCCTGCTTATTATCAATATTTAGTTTTGTCTTGCTAGTGATTCTTTGCCTCACATCTGATCATGTTATCTTTGTTAAAGTTGTTGTTTTGATAATCACTGTTTTGTTATCGCTGGTTATCATGGTTTAAGTCATGGTCTAGTGATACCCTGGTGAACCCTGGTTATTGTTCTTGTTCCAGTTTAGTTTGTATGTGTTTTATCAATAAATGTCTTCACAACCGCAATTACCTACTGCTTATAATCGTGACAAACCGATAAAACATAAAGAGCAAATCATGATGGACATGCGATGATACATAATTCTTTTAATTGTTTATAGTTACATTTAATATTGTGGAAGTGCAGACATTGAAGACTATTAAATGTTACATACTGTAAATGTCTCCTTATAGAAACCTTTAGCTATATCTTTTGGATTCAAAACATTCATGCTTTGAATGAGCTGTTGTTATTAAAAAATAATAATAAAAAGAGTGCATTAATGTAAACTGTCATTTGAATCAGACCAAGTATACTCCAAATTAACATTCTGCCCAAAAAATAACCAAATGAAAAAAGGGAAAAATGCTCATGATTTTCATTATTACCACTGTATCATCTCATTCCACTAAAATAATTCAGCTAATATAATGAATTTTAAAATGAGATGAGGTGTAGAAATTAAACAAAGTGCTTTATAAAAATTTTGTAAATGCAAAATTGATTGTTAATTTAGTTTGATAATCATTAATAATAATCATTAATCATTAATAATTTATTCTAGATAGTTTTTACTCTGGGATAGTTTTGTTAATATTATTGCAATACCACATTAGAGGAAGAACAACCATTCCATGGATTAATAAGAAAAAGTAAAATATGCTTTCCACCACACCAGAGGGTAATCTTTTTGGAATTCTAAAATGTTAGTTATAATTTCCAGTTTCTGTCTTACCATATGTAAACCTCATTGCCACAGATTCTTTGTGAAACCTTACAGTTTGCCAATCTGAACCATTCTTATCCTGGCTAATCCTATTTGTATGAACGCTTTGATCCTCTCATCTCTGAATTTCTGGAATTGCTCTTGTCCTGGTCTGTCATGGATTATTGTGTGCCTACCTTTACCTGTGTCTGATCAGCTATTTGGATTTGTGGTTTGGACTGGGTTTGCCTGATCTACCATTTATGACTTGGAGTGGCCAAATGTTTGGGATTCTTAGATTTGCATATATTATCATAAACCTTGTACACCTCGGTGCTAACACCTTGAGTCTCAAATAAAAGTCACTGTAATAATATTGAACAGTCTTGCACATTAACAGCTGACTCATAAGGATAATTTATGGTTTATTCCTTCTAATGTACTGTAATTATACAGCACATTTCACATAAAACTTACCTTAAAAGTTTTACACATATGTATACCGTGCATAGGCTTTAACATAGCTCAGACCTGTAAAGAACTAGACATTTAGTTTTATAAAATTTTCTTCACTCTACATAGATATTGCTATTCTTAATTATGTAACTAGATGTATGGCATTGGTGGATCAGTGGTACAATAGGTTCAGGTTTGATTTTGGGGCAATGCCCAAACCCCAGCCACTGAATGCAGTGCTGGTCCCAAGCCCAGATAAAATGAGAGGGTTGCACCATTTTGGGCGGATCAGTTGGTCTGCTGTGGTGACCCATCAATTGGAGCAGCCGAAAGACAAACAATTACAACAATTGTGTAACTAGTTGTATGATTTATTGGATGATCATGTTAAAAGCATCATACCTTTTTTTTAGCTAATGAAGACATTGGTAAAGGCACTATTTTACCTAGCACAGATCATATATAAATAGATCTCTAAACAGAAAGACCCCTTTTAAATGCTGCTAAGATACCAAAAATAAAATATTATTTTGCTATCACAATCTATGGCATTTTTTAATGGTGAAGTATGTCCAGTAGTTTTAAATGACACAAAGACAGATAATTAACACTGACTGTCACAATTACCTGGTTATTCTAATAATCCACAGAAGAGGAGTATAGACATATCTCTGATTTAATTTTGTCTCATAGTGCAAAATTCATGTTATGGTAAAATTACATTTCGCTATTAAATTTAGCAGGCTCTCAAGTCTGGTTTAATTTGCACACTCAAGAGATGTAGAAGTTCACACAGTATGTGAATGTAATAACGTGATATACATTATTAATACAATGTAAAATGATCATGATACAATCTCCCCTTCATTACACTCTCACTGAGAACAGAAACCAAATGGTGTCAAAAAGACAGAATGATGTCAGTGCCCCTAAATGCTCTGTGGAGTTGAGCACATTTATTACTATTGTAATTTCCATGCTAACTGAGAAACTTATTAAAATGACTGGTACGTACTGTATATGACAATTTCTATGAGGGTGAAGCTGTAATGTTCCAAAAGTATTGAATTTGAATACTCTTACTCACACTGAATTTCTTCTGAATATAAAATATTTTTATATTTCCTTCAATGGACCGCTAATTACTTATACAAATCACATCATCTAAACTTCATCTAAACCAATGAATGAAGATTACATTTCAATACTATAAGCTGTTTCACATTTTATTTACATTCCAATTTATACACAAATAGTCCTTATAGTTCCTACATGTAGAAAACACAATCAAGAATTGTGCAAATTGGACTGCAGTATTGAAATTCAGGATGAGAACCCTGGCTGCAATACAATGTTATAATTTGCTGGAATATACATTTAATTGGCTTTTACCTTCCTAAATTGTGATATTTTGCTATTTTGCATACACTACCTGACTGTATTATGTTGACATATATTATGTTAAACTGTGTTTCCTTGTTAATACTAGATTGTCAGGGTTAACCCGTAGAGGGCGTCTTGCGCCCAAAGACTTTTTAGTTTGTGAACTTCCTTTCCCAGAGTGCACCTTGGTCAGGTGATGGGACCTTTCTTTAGTTTGTTCATGTTTAGAGTTGTGTTTATTTATGTTTGTTTTCTTTATTAAAAACCTATAAGTCTTAACCTCTGCACTTATGCCTCAACTACAACAACAATACCTTGACACAGATTAGACTAGCATTGATTCCAGTCGCCAAATCAAAAGGTTATGCAACAAGGCTAGCTAATGAAAATAAATAAATAAAATTATTAAAAAAATTAAGAAATAAATAAACCCTTAAAGGATTCAATAATGTTTTTTTTGGCAAATGGTGTAGTTTATTATTACAGTTTTAAAGATATTCAAGTTTTGATTAAATTTTTTTTTATAATTGGTTACATTTAAATGTGCCATCTTTGAAAAAATAAAAATGGAAACTTTTACAAGAGTACATTTTGAATGCTTTCATTTTGTATTGAGTAAGACTTTGACATCCATCCATCCATCATTAACTGTTTATCCCAAGTCGGGTCGCAGGGGTAGCAGTTCCAGCAGGGAACCCCAAACTTCCCTTTCCCCAGCCACCTCAGCTAACTCCGACTGGGGAATCCCGAGGCATTCCCAGGCCAGTGTGGAGATATAATCTGTCCTGTGGCTTCCTTCCAGCTGGACGTGCCAGGATGACTGAGCTTAGCCTAGAGCTTCTAAGAGAAAAGCCATTTCAGCTTTTTGTATTCATGATCTTGCCCTTTCGGTCATGACCCAACGCTCATGACCATAGGTGAGGGTTGGAACGAAGATCAACCGGTGGACTTAAAGTTTTTCCTTTTGCCTCAACTCTCTTTTCGTCATAACAGTGCAGTAAAGCGACTGCAATACCACTCCCGCTGATTCTCCGGCCAACCTCACGTTCCAAAGTTCCATTACTTGTAAACAAGTAAGTAACAAGACCCCAAGATACTTAAACTTCACTTAAGGGTAACAAATTGCTCCCTTCCTGGAGTAGACAATCCATCAGTTTCCTGCTAAGAACCGTGGCCACAGATTTCGAGGTACTGATCCTCATCCCTGCCGTTTCACACTCAGCTGCAAACCGATCCAGCAAGTGCTACAGGTCACAGACTGATGATGACATCAGGACCACATCATTTGCAAAAATCAGTGATGCATCCACATTGTTCTCTTCAATTGGCCGTACCCTCCTTTCCAGCACTTTAGAGTACACTTTCCCAGGGAGGCTGAGTAGTGCAATGACCCTGTAGTTGGCACCCACCCTTTGGTCCCCCTTTTAGAAAAGGGGAACCACTACCCCAGTCTGTCACTCCTTAGGCACTCTCCTGGACTTCCACACAATGTTGAAGAGGCATGCCAACCAAGACAACCTGTCAACACCCAGAGCCTTCAGCATTTCCGGATGGATCTAATAAATTCCTGGGGCTTTGCCATCGTGTAGTTGTTTGATTACCTCAGTGACCTCTCCCAGGGAGATCAATGCAGACAACCCCATCATCCTCCAGCTCCGTCTTTGCAACAGATGGTTGATTAGTCAGGTTCAGGAGTTCCTCAAAGTGCTCTTTCCACCGCCCAGTTACATCCTCAGTCGAGGTCAGCAGTGTCCCATCCTTGCTGTACACAGCTTGTATGGTTCCCCACTTCCCCCTCCTAAGATGCTGGATGGTTTTCCAGAAGCACCTTGGTGCCACCTGAAAGTCCTTCTCCATTGTCGGTGCTCCGAGCTCCCCTCACACTCGCTGCATTGACTCTGCTACTACTGCAGCTGCTGTCCTTCGAGCCCGCCAGTACCCGGGGATAACATATCCCTAAATTACTCCTTTTTCAATCGGACAGGTTTCCTAACCACAGGTGTCCACCACTCTGTTCGAGGGGTTATCACCCCTTGAGGCACCCAGAACCCTAAGACCAGTGCTCACAGCTGCAGATTTAGCAATAGAAGATGTGAACATTAGCCACTCTTGTCCACTGAAGTAAACTCCAATGTCATGGCACTCAGCCGGAGACTCATGAGTATCAGCACAGACACCTGGCATCAGAAACCCTGGGCAAATCTGGCTCCTTCCCCCACAGAGGGACCCCCCAGGTCTGGTCCTTCTAGGCCCTCGGCCTTTACTGCTACCCAAATAGCAGCCCACCCAACCCCATAAGTACCTCTCACAGGTGGTGGGCCCATGTTGCTCTTTTGGGCTGTGCCCGGCCACCAGGCGTTCGCTGATGGGCCCTCTGTCCAGGTCTGGCTCCAGCAGGGTCACTTTTCTCCCGCCTCTTTTTTCATGGGGTTTTTAAACCATACTTAGTCTGTTATGTGCAATTGGACTTATCAGTTCTCTATACTTTTTCCGACTCTGTATGGAATGCTGTAGTAAAACATCTGTTGGATGATGTTTAATATCAGGTATAATAATCCCAGTTAGATAACCCCAAAATCCCAGTTAAATAAAGCTTTTATGTTAAATAAAGCTTTTTAAATAAAGATTATGAAGGTTGTTTATATATATATTAAGGACATAATATATAATGTCTAAACAGATTGAAGTTTGAAATGAAAGTAATAACATTTATAAAACATTTTGTTAAACAAACACTATTATTGCTTATTACATTCAACTGGCATTTTTATTTCACCTAGCCAAACAATTGCCTTTATATAACTAGTTCAGGAGAGAGAATGCATTTTCTCCCCAGGCTGTGGAGCAGTGAACCAGTTCTTTCCCACTGCACAGCTTAGGGTTATGGAAGAGTGATAATCCAGTCTGTTTATATGTTGTGCATTTGTAAAAGGCCTATGATCATCATTGTTGGGGAATGGCAATAGTATGGAGTATCTGGTTGATTATGGTTCTGCAAGAGAATGGGGTGTTTGTTTTCGGCTGAAGGGAGAGACCTTGCCCATAGAATGATAGGTTTAATTATTGTGAATTAACTCTGTCTGGCTGCGGATAGAAATGTCATAACTGAGCCTGATGACCCTAATAAGGAAAAGCAAAAAGGAAAGGAAAGAATGAATGAAACATATCACAGGAGTGATCAAGTCAGGTCCCCAGGTTGCAAACACCCATAATATTTAAATGGCTGCTACTTCTTAGTGTTCTTTATGTGCTACTAGTTAATTATCACTATTTCCACTTTGTCAAGTATGCACTGATCAAAGTCATTACCCCTAGTCTATATAATAAATATACTGTTAGAGTTAGAGTATACCGTGTCTAAATAAGGCTACACTGCTCTAATCTGTTTGAAGTAAGTGATTCTGAAAATTTCAACTAGCTACTCGGTGCTGCATGTACAGTAGATTACAAATTCAGAGATGGCTATCCACTGAAAAAAAAGCATATTTAAGCAAGTTCATTTAATTCAAATTTTGTCTTTCACATAATTTTTTGAATAAATAAACCTTTTAATTTCAGATCTCAGGTCAAAATTTATTTTTGTTTGCATTAAAATAAGTTACTGAAAGGTGGAGCTAGATGGGCCATTTGTACTGGAGTATTATTTTTCCTGAGAGAGTGGAAATTGCATAACAATTCAGATTTTTAACTAAGCGTATCCTGTAAGTGAGGTTATATTTCAACTGTTAGCTAACATTTAATATAATATTGTCAGGGGTAACCCCTAGAGGGCGCCTAGCGCCCAGAGATTTGTGTGTAGTTCATTTTGTGTTTAAACTTCATTTCCCAAGTTGCATCTCGGTCAGGTGACGTTGGCGCTTACCTGAAACGAGTTGTTCATTTGTTTTATTATAAATAGCTTGTTTCAGTTCTAGTTTGTGTCTTGCATCTGTTGATTTAACCTTGTTAATGTCTGCATGTTTAGTTCGTGTTTCCCGTTGTCTTTATTCGTGTTTTAGTTTGTTTTATTATAAAGTATTCTGTTTTGTTTGATTTCCCTGGCTGTGTTAAAATAAACATCGTTTCCTTTAACACCTGGACCTTTTGTGTTTATGCCTCGCACTCCAAGACCTTACAGAATGCAAGAACGTACAAGAGGCATAGCAGAGGAGCCCCCCCGGGAGATTCTTTTGGGGGGGGCAACGATGTTTGAAGCTTGGGAAACCGACGCGGACAGCAGAAGGTTTACCAAGCGGCGTAGCGGCAAACGGCGAGGAGGAGAAAGGAAGGGGAGACCTGGCAGGGGAGCGCAGGTAATGGCAGAGCAGGAGGAGCTGAGAGAGCAGCGAAACTGGGATGGCTGCCGGCTGGCAATACGACACACGCCGTTCAAAAATGGCGCAGCTCGGGGTGACGTGAGTCCCTGCACCCACTGGAGGGTAAAGACCAGGAGGTCTATGTTTGGCGGGGACCAGGGCGCAGAGGCGCCCCACACCGAGCGTCGAGGGAGAACGGAGTGCGAGGAGTATGAGCAGCAAGGAGCAGTCTCCCAGCATGACTGGAGCAGCTTTGGGCGGTGCGCCAAAAAGAATGAAGAGCGCATTCGTGACCTGAAGAAGCAGGTAGCCGCGCTCCAAGGGCTGCTAACGCAGCTAAGCCATAGGGAAGGCCCAGACCTGCCAGCCAGCCTCACTAGTCGCCCAGACCTGCCAGCCCCGTTCTCCTGTGACAGCGACGACGACAGTGAGCTGTTCTACATGCCTTTCAACGATGACAGCGGCGAGCTCTACTATTTGCTGTATAGCCTCGACGACGAAAGCGAGCTTGGCAGCGACGACGAAGACGGCAAGCTCCTCTTTCCGCCGCGCATCTGCAGTGACGACGGCAAGCTCTTTATCATGCCGCGTAGGTGCTTTGACCAGGACAGCGAGCTGCCGCCGCTGCACCGCACCTCCGAGGATGGCGAACTTCCCCCGCCAAGCTGCAGCGTCGAGGATGGCGAGCTTCTTTCACTGAGCTGCAGCGTCGAGGACAGTGAGCTTCCGCTGCCTCCGCCGAGCTGCTGCGTTGAGGACTGCAAGCTTCCTCCGCCGAGCTGCTGCGTTGAGGACGGCGAGCTTCCTCCGCTGAGCTGCGGCGTAGAGGACGGCGAGCTTCCCCCACTGAGCTGCGGCGTAGAGGACGGCGAGCTTCCCCTGCCGAGCTGCAGCGTCGAGGACAGTGAGCTTCCGCCGCCTCCGCCGAGCTGCTGCGTAGAGGACGACAAGCTTCCTCCGCCTCCGCCGAGCAGCTGCGCTGAGGACAGCGAGCCTCCTCTTCCTCCGGCACCGCTGTCACGCGCCGCCGAGGACAGCGAGCCTCCTCTTCCTCCGCCACTGCCGTCACGTGCCGCCGAGGACAGCGAGCCTCCTCTTCCTCCACCGCCGTCACGCGCCGCAGAGGACAGCGAGCCTCCTCTTCCTCCACCGCTGCCGCCATGCGCCGCTGAGGACGACGAGCTTCCTCTTCCTCCGCCGCCATGCGCCGCCGAGGACAGCGAGCCGCCTCTTCCTCCGCCACTGCCATCATGCGCCATTGAGGATGACGAGCTTCCTCTTCCTCCACCGCCGCCGTCACGCGTCGCTGAGGACAACGCACTTCCTCTGCCTTCGCCACCAGGCATCAGTGAGGAAGGCGCACTTCCTCTTTCTTTGTCCCCCTGCACCAAAGAGGACGGCGCACTTTCGCTGCCTCCACCACCCCGCATCAGCAAGGACGGCGCTCGTTCTCTGCCCCCGCCGCCCTACTGCAACGGGGGCATCAGGCCATCGGGCCCGCCGGACATAAAAGCCAGCCTCTGGGTGAGAGGGGCAGACATTGGACCCTGGGGGGCATGCCCTGGACCTCCTGTGGCGCCCCGGAGTTGCGCCCTTTGAGGGGGGGTACTGTCAGGGGTAACCCCTAGAGGGCGCCTAGCGCCTAGAGATTTGTGTGTAATTCATTTTGTGTTTAAACTTCATTTCCCAAGTTGCATCTCGGTCAGGTGACGTGGGCGCTCACCTGAACCGAGTTGCTCATTTGTTTTGTTATAAATAGCTTGTTTCAGTTCTAGTTTGTGACTTGCATCTGTTGATTTAACCTCGTTAATGTCTGCATGTTTAGTTTGTGTTTCCCGTTGTCTTTATTCGTGTTTTAGTTTGTTTTATTATAAAGTATTCTGTTTTGTTTGATTTCCCTGGCTGTGTTAAATAAACATCGTTTCCTTTAACACCTGGACCTTTTGCGTTTATGCCTCACACTCCAAGACCTGACAAATATTGATGTTTTGAAAATAGTATATTAAATCTTATCCACAACAGTGGATTAAAAAAAAAAAAAAAATATTGCAAGTCTGTAAAAATAGCAAGTTAAGGCCCCCATTCCACTGAGCCAAATTAGCTACCAACTTCTTCCGATGTCTCCAGATTTAAAATCAGCTCTGAAGTCCATGCGGTCTCTACCAGTTCGGTAATTTTTTAACAACATAAACTAATTCATAAGGACTTGAAAACCGCTCTACAGAACATTTTGAAATGAGCAATACGGGCAAAAAGGACATGTTATTGGCACAATGACGTTTCAACAGCCAGCCGTTAAGGAATTTAACAATGTTCTACTGAGACCTAAATAAATGATAATGAAACCGGTAATGACACTATCATCATTAAGAGAAATTAAAACGACACTACTGACTATTACAAATGATTATGGAGGTGTTAACAATATAATAATGACCTCCTTATCCATCTACTATGTTTTGGTATTTGTTGGAGTTGTTGTTTTTTGTGATCTGAGTATATTTTGACTGAAATAAAGCTGCTCACATCGACGGCACTTTCACTTTGCAAATGTCAGTGTTTATTTAACTAGTATATATAGTTTTGTTGTTTTTCTGGGGTACTACTATTGATTTTTTCGTCTGCTTTGCAAAAGTTCCCACTCCTTATGACTGAAATCAAGCTGTAGATATTGTACATAAGTAAAAGTGCTCGCGATGTGAACATATGTGCAGTTTAAATTTACAACCACATTTCAGACATTCATGGTCTAATAATTATTTAATGCTGGACATTTAGCAAAAAAAAAGCATGATAATTATTAGAATAATAAAAAACTCTAAAGAGCCTCATGTGGATTTATGTAACCAGCAATTTTTTCAAGATTCTTACATTGATATTGAAGATTTTATTTTGTTTCCTCATTCAAGCCCTTTTTGTTCTCTTGTGCACGGGCATTGGGCAACTCTAGCACACCTAAAAAAAGAAAACAAAAAACAACGCAGCAATTAGTATTTACTTACGTCTGAATAGAGACTTGACATAAATCTTCCATGTGAATGAGGGGGGCGTCTTCAACGCATGTGGATACGAGAACCATTCATGTACATATGTTTTCTGAGTTGCTACAATATCATTTTATTTATAAAAACCCTTGCAAAGAGAAAAAGGGGATTGGCAAAGTTGGCGCCACTTTGATCTCTCCAAGTGAAGAAAATATTATTTGCATAATCCCATTGTTAACACATATTTACAGCTGTGTGAAGACATCAATCATACGGAAAAGCTGCATGCAGATACACCTGCTTTAAAACAGTGTGAGGCTTGATATAGTATTATCAAAAGAGGGAAATAAATGTACATGAAACACATGAAATTGCATTGAGTTTAATCATGGGGCTTTTAATATCCATATGATGCTCAAAAGCTAATAAACATGATTAAGAGAAAATCGCACACCCGTACGCTCTTGGAAGAGAGAGAGATTCACAATCACACGTGCAGCATAATCCCACTTTATATTTGGGATCTTAACTTAAATCTTTTTTTTTTCCTTATTTTGTATCAATAATGATTCTCCTTTGACTGTGCTTTCTCTATTATTACAGTATTATTATTATTATTATTATTATTATTATTATTACCCTTGCTTTTTTGTTTTATAGTTTCAGTAGCGACACTTGGTGGATTGGTATGTTTGACTGTACATACAGTATGCCGTAAATATAAACTCAATGCAGATATTGAAATTTTCTCTATCCTAATAGAGGCTGAGTCATGCAGGGTAAGGTGTATGGTATGTGAGTGCTGGGGGCTTTGCATTCGTGCAAAACCAATGCCCTTATTTTTAGAAATCTCACTCCAAGCTTTTCTGAAAAGAGGGCAGCTATTCCACACACATTTTAGGAATAAAGATTCTATGGTAAATTTGTCATCGGACTTCATTATGAAATTAACAGGAACTATCAAACCACAGACATTTTAGATTAACACATTCGTGCATCAGTAATATATCTTTCAATAGTGTTTAATCATGACTGTTTTCCTTCAAATATGACTTTTAATTTTACTTCCATCTCCATTTAATATGATGCTTCTTGGCTGCTGAATGCTGCTGAACAGGTAAGGAGGTGATATAAACTGATAAGGACTCCATAAATGGGCATAAAATCAATAATGACTCGATAACGGCACTTATGAGTCTATACCAAGGCATTAAGGAGGCAGGTGGGGGGAGGCTGAAATTTTTTTACATGCTGCGATTTTCCTCCCGACCATAATGACGCTGAGGACCACGACAGAATTCATACAGAGCCCAAAAAAGGCTGTAAGCAGCTGTTACCATCTTGTACCGTGCTCTCTAGTGGTCATAAACAAATTGATCTATATTTGGGAGCATATTCAGTTCAGTGAAGTGAGGCCTAAGTTTAGCAACAGATCTTAGCAATCCACTGTTTTAGATAACATGTAATATAATATTGATGAAAGATACTTCAATGAAATGTGACTACCATGTAGGTTTGTACCATAAGGTTTGGTATTTTTTTTAATGAACATGCAACATGCATTTTCTATATTAATTAATGGGGAAGATGCACATGATGTAAATCTTGATTCATCGTGAGATAAAAGTAGTTAATTAAATAATTATTTAATGATGAAAATGATGACTCTAATGAGTTTTAATATTTCCAGAATTTTAATTGTTATTATTATGTAGACATTATTCTCTACATATTTTCTACATATTATTCTCAAAGTAGCTTTTTTGTTGTGCTTTGCAGTAAACTCCCTGGAGAGCACTGGGACATCCAATAAAATCACAGTAATCTGGTAAGTAATTATTGACTGTATGTAGAAAGGGAAAAAAAAAAAAAAACTAAATTATAGTCAGAAACAATCCAAAAATGTATTATTATCTGTACTGCTTCAGTCTAGAAAGTGGCAGTCTGAGATTCTTGCAGAACTCAAATAACCCAAAATGTGACTTAATACCTTATTTGATGTGATGGGTCACATAATGTATTATGTTAGAAACCACTCATAACCATCATCCAATCAAAACAACTCCCAGATTAAACTGAACAATAAAGTTTTACATTTATCCCTCTCTTTTTTGCAATCAGTGCATGGATGTTGGAATGCCAAGAATGCAGTAATTTATTTTCAAGAAAGAACTCTTCTTTGATTAATTTTCATGCACTGCAGCACTATATTGCACTATAGTGCATCTGTTTGATAAGGAAGGACAGCTCAGTCTTGGGGATTTCCCTGGACACTGTACAGGTGGTGGGAGAAAAGAAGGTGGTAGCTAAGCTATCATTGCTGGAGAATAAAACTCAGTTTCATCTCTGAGCAGCTCCTTCAGTGACAGACTGTTACATCCTACTGTAAGTAGGTTTAAGGAGGGATACTTAAGGTCTGTTCTCCCTGCTGCTATTAGACTGTACAATCAGACCTGCCTCCTGTTCACCAGTCACCACAATGCACACTGTTATTACTGTTTTTAGCAATAACTTGTTTTAAATTTTGTCCAACAGTAACTGTGGAATAACACCATTTTAAACTGTGCAATATAACCTAGTGCAATTTATTTGAAAGTGTAACTATTGTATCGTATGCTTGTATCTTTTCTTTTGTTTCTTCTGTTTCTTTTCTTTCTTCTGTAACAGAAATCTCCCTACTGTGGCACAAATAAAGGTATATCTGATCTTATCGTATCTTGTAGATTTCTTGTTTTACATACAGTATGGGAGGACCAAGTTGCACTTTAGAACATACACACATATACACAGGGCTGACTGTATGAGAATCAGCTCATTCTGTACTTCACTCATATTGCTGCTGTCATAGCCACATGCCATATCTTTACCTTTTTGTAGTTTTTTTCTTTTTACACTTCTTAGCATAATTACACTTTGCACATTCTGTGTAATTTATATATTTTAATAATTTCTATTTCAGTGATATTTTATCATAACGTTTGGAACATATAACATATCATCCCAATTTTTTCACTGTCCTTTTTCTTTTGTTGCAGGGAAACCTTTTTATCTTCCTATTCTATTCTTTTTTTTTTTTTCATTTTAGATCATTTCACTGCATATCATACATTGTATGATTGTGTTTTTGCAACTTATTATTTAGCCTAAAAATTTCTTCAAGAAATTGCTTCATTGAATTAAAAAGAATAATGTTGGTTCCAGATTGCTAATATTTAGTTTAAAGAGGTTCCAAGAGAAGAGATTTAAATTTTAAAATTATTTATTTATTTATTTATTTTAGTGTACATCTAGTTCAAGATCTGTTGAACGAAGAGATAGATTTTGTACTAAATACAGTTAACTGTAGAAGCTTAATATAAATAGTTCAGTTGAACTCTGGAACACATTTGTCATAGTAATAGGGTAGTGGAATTTGGTTATTCGTGGTACTTGTGACAAATGGTCAGTGTACAGTACATAGCAGGAAAGTTTTTGACGACTAAGACCTATTTTGATGTACATTTTTGTCTGTTAAAAGCTAAGGACGATTAATTATTTTTTCTGTGAAGTGTAAAATGAAAAAGTAACAATGATTAGAGCAGTACAACACATTACTGTGACACATACAGTATGGATTGTAATTATACATTGAATGCAGTACCAGGCCCCATGTTGGTGTCACGGAAACACCAGGCTCCACCCTCAATCTCCGTTCACCATCACCCGAGTTCTGAGCACACACCTGATTCACATTAACACTACACCATAAATACACCTCACTTCCCCACAATCAGCGTCTGACCTCGATCACGGAAACAGACTCCGCACCGTACCTGATCACAGAAGCTACGTTCGTGTCTCGTCTTGTCTCGTCTCCTTCCCGAGCTCCTAGTCTACTTGCCGAATTCCCTATCCGGTCTCCTGCAACTCTGTCTCGTATCCTGTGTCGTCCTTGCTGATTGTTCCACGTCATCATTGTTTGTCTCCACGCTCCCACCAGCTCCTTCATAAGACTTTCCCGCTATATTTCATTAAGTGTCTCATTATTCAACAAACTGCTAATAAACACCTGTTCGGGTTTACTAAGATCATTGTCTGAGTCTGTGTCTCCCGTAACAGTTGGTGGGTCAAGGTCATGCTTGAGCAGTATTTTATTTAAAATTATTTATTTTATAATACGTTTTATAAAAGTACTTATTATAAGGCAGTGTTTGCTCGAGCACAAGGCTGTCCCATTTAAGCATAGATGTGTGTTTAATTTGAGATTGTCTGTTTAGAAAAAGCAAAGATCTTCAGTTAAGTCTATGACTGGATCATAAGAGAGTTGTAGTTTCAAACCTCAGTCATGATTTTACAGTTTTAGGAGGGAGGAAGGAGTTTTAAGGCCAAAAATAAATATTTTTGAAGAGAGGATATTAAAGTTTAAAGATTTTTGACCAAGATTATTGTGGAAGTTTAGTCTTAGCTAAAATTAGGATCTGTCCTGGCAGTGGATGTGGTTAGGAACCACAGGATAACTGAACACTACATTTGGAAGTCACTGTACTGAAATGAAACAATTCCTTTACTACCAAATTTTAGAAAGGGAGAGGCTCTTGCACACAAATCAAAACATACCCCCCCCCCTTCCTCACTGCAATTCCTGATTATTGTTTACTTGTTGTATACTGTATGTGAACTAGCTGCTGAAAAAAAAATCCCTTTGGGTTTATTAAAATAGATCTATTAAAATCTATCTATCTATCTATCTATCTATCTATCTATCTATCTATCTATCTATCTATCTATCTATGGTATTTACTGTATATTGCAGCTTTGCACAGAGATTCATTGTCTCAGTGGTTGTCTTGTCTATGGAGGGAGGAGAAAATGAGTAAGGTCTGATCCCGCTGTCGCTGTTCTGCAACACTTAAACAGTGGGTACTCAAATAAACACCCTCAGAGAGACTGCAGGAAGAACTGCTATTTTGAGCCTACTGTCTAAATTCTGAGCTCTACTTTCTAAATTGCATCCTGCCATTTTAACCACAAGTATGTCAAAAGTGCGAAAGATCTGGAGGGTCTCTTCAGTTCAAGTTGCCTTGATTGTTCTTGTATCGTAAAATAGGGCACATGAAGGACTCTTGTGTATTTTTGATGTCTGATAGTCCTGGGTTATATTAATTTTCCCTGGTTGTTATATTTAATTTTAAAACATCACATTGAACATTTGAATTTTATTTAACACAGCCTAAAAAAGACAGTAAAACGATCATTTCTACCATTTCTGGTCTAAGAAGAGTGGAATCAAGCCATCGGAAAATCTCCAGTCAGTAATGCACGAGACACAGTTAAAAACATATCCATTTTAGTATTACGCTGCATTTTATGTGAAGTTGCGGCTTGAAAATGTCTGCATGCAATAAAAAATGAATAAAAATAAAATAACACCAAAACACCTGTCAGGGATAACCCCTAGAGGGCGCCAAAGCGCCCTAAGACATTTTTTGTGTAGTTCTTTTAATGTTCATTTATTTACTTCATTTCCCAGTTCTCAACTCGGTCAGGTCACGTGGGCGCGCACCTGATCCGAGTTGATCATTAATTTCATTATAAAAGGTGTGTTTGAGTTCTAGTTTTTGTCTTGCATTTGTTACAATAAGTCTAAGGAGTATGTCTCGTCTTTATTCGTGTTTTGGTTTCGTTTTATTTAAAGTATATCTGTTTTGTTTGTAGTGTTTTCCCTAAGTTTATGTTAAATAAAAATCATCGTTTCCCTGAACCACCTGGATCCTCTTGCGTTTATGCCTCACACCCAGAGACGTCACACAATGCAAGACCTAACAAGAGGCATAGCAGAGGAGCCCTTCCCCCGGGAGATTCTTTTGGGGGGGGGCAACGATGTTTGGAGTTTGGGGAACCGACGCGGAAAGCAGGAGGAGAACCAAACGGCGTAGCGGCAGAAGAGCGGAGTGTGAGTGGGACGTGCAGCTGGGAGCAGCGTCCCAGAGTGTTTGGAGCAGCTTTCGGCGGTGCGCTCTAAGTAACGAAGAGCGCATTCGTGATCTGCGGGAGCAGGTGTCCGCGCTCCAAGGGCTACTAGCACAGCTGCACCGTGCCACTGAGCACAGCGAGCTGCCGCCGCTGCACCGCGGTGAAGAGGAGGGCGAACTTCCGACGCAGCACTGTGCCCTCGTGGACGGCGAGCTTCCGTCACTGCACTGTGCCCTCGTGGACGGCGAGCTTCCGTCGCTGCACAGTGGCTTCGTGGACGGCGAGCTTCCGTCGCTGCACAGTGGCTTCGTGGACGGCGAGCTTCCGTCGCTGCACAGTGGCTTCGTGGACGGCGAGCTTCCGTCACTGCACTGTGGCTTCGTGGACGGCGAGCTTCCGTCGCTGCACTGTGCCTTCGTGGACGGCGAGCTTCCGTCGCTGCACAGTGCCTTCGTGGACGGCGAGCTTCCGTCGCTGCACAGTGCCTTCGTGGACGGTGAGCTTCCGACGCAGCACAGTGCCTTCGTGATCAGCGAGCTTCCTCTGCCTCCGCCGCCGCCTTCATGCGCCGTTGAGGATCACGAGCTCCATCCTCTTCCTCTGCCGCCGCTGTCATGCGCTGCCGAGGTCAGCGAGCTTCCTCTTCCTCCGCCGCCACCTTCATGCGCCGCCGAGGTCAGCGAGCTTCCTCTTCCTCCGCCGTCACCTTCATGCGACGTTGAGGATCACGAGCTCCATCCTCTTCCTCTGCCGTCGCCTTCATGCGCCGCCGAGGACAGCGAGCTTCCTCTTCCTCCGCCGCCGCCGTCATGCGCTGCCGAGGATCACGAGCTCCATCTTCTTCCTCCGCCGCCGCCTTCATGCGCTGCTGAGGATCACGAGCTCCATCCTCTTCCTCTGCCGTCACCGTCATGCGCCGCCGAGGTCAGCGAGCTCCATCCTCTTCCTCCGCCGCCGCCTTCATGCGCTGCCGAGGATGGCGGGCTTCCTCCGTCTCCCCCGCCCTGCTTCAACGGGGGCATGAAGACACCTGGCCCACAGGACTTAGGTGCCAGCCTCTGGGTGAGAGGGGCGGACATTGGACCCTGGGGGGGATGCCCTGGACCTCCTGTGGCGCCCCGGAGTTGCGCCCTTTGAGGGGGGGTTATGTCAGGGATAACCCCTGGAGGGCGCCAAAGCGCCCTAAGACATTTTTTGTGTAGTTCTTTTAATGTTCATTTATTTACTTCATTTCCCAGTTCTCAACTCGGTCAGGTCACGTGGGCGCGCACCTGATCCGAGTTGATCATTAATTTCATTATAAAAGGTGTGTTTGAGTTCTAGTTTTTGTCTTGCATTTGTTACAATAAGTCTAAGGAGTATGTCTCGTCTTTATTCGTGTTCTGGTTTCGTTTTATTTAAAGTATATCTGTTTTGTTTGTAGTGTTTTCCCTAAGTTTATGTTAAATAAAAATCATCGTTTCCCTGAACCACCTGGATCCTCTTGCGTTTATGCCTCACACCCAGAGACGTGACAACACCACCTAAACTTAAAAATCACCTTGGGGTAGGATTCTCAACTATTAGTTCTTTCCCTCCTGTATGGAGTGATGCGAAATCAACATTGTTGTGCGCACTCTAAATAGTGTAAACTTTCCCTTCTCTAATTTTAATAGCATAATTAACTGTAGATCAGTTAACATATAGATGCAATAGGTGGTTAAATCTATAAAACTGGCCTTAATCATTAACATCAGAGTAATTAATGTTGACTGGCCTAATGCCCTTTTTGAGACCTTTTTGCATTTCCTTGGACTTCTATTACGAAAATTTAATTACAATTCCATGTTTATTTCAGAGCACAAAAAAATAAATTAAAAGATTACCTGATACTTTGTCACACACTTAAAGAGTAATCTACCAATAATTATTTTTATAGAAAGTATGTTGTGGTGGACGTTTCAAAACATAAAAAAAAAGTACACAAATATGTGATTCCTCTTGGATTTTATGGTGTTTGCTAGTGTTAGTTTTAGCTCATTCTGTGCTTCTGTTGCAAATGAGATGATGCCATGGAATATGCTAGACTTTACACTTAAAAATCTACACATTAGAATAATGTCCAGGTAATGTGAAACTTATACTGACATTTACAAATTTACAAATACAAACTTTATAATTATTAACTAACTAATTGTTCTGGGATTGAATCCCAAATAGGGTAAAAATGGAAAGCTAGTGTATATGTCCGTAGGGTTTTGAATCCCATGTACGCACAGCAAGTAATACCTTTGTTCAGGGGTTAGGAAGGAATTGGGAATTCAGTTTTGAATTGACTAGAAGAAAGGCAATGTTTGCCTTTTAACACTTAATCTTTCAGTGGAATAGATGTGTGCAAGCCTATTCATTAAATTATCCTACCTTGTTGCCTTGTTACAGCAAATTCACGCCAAGAACATCAGTTAGTCAGCTCCGGTTAGTGGAAGTGTGAGGCCACAGTGCTAACCACTATGTCACCACAATGTGATTGACATTTAATGTTAATGTGTTTAATGAAAAGGTTAATGTTGACATTTAATACTTGGACCTGGTAAATAAAATATTTTTTGACTAGTTTTGCATGCATCTCATTATGCTAAATCAGTTTACTAAAATATATTTAACATGTATAAAGCTGGGATATTTGAATAAAAAAATGTTTTTGATTTTTTCTTTTTTTCTGGAGACAGCATGGTAGTGATGTGCAGATATGTTAAGTTTAAAACACAATTTTTGTGTGATTGCTACTGCTATTGTCATTATAACTAACTGTGATACGTCTTCATCTACCAGTTAGATATGTCTGACTTATCTACCTGTATCCAGGAAGAGTCGCCTTATTTAACACTACATATTAATTCAGTTAATCCATATTTCTGTTGAAACGTAGTGTACTATTAAATATTTTAATGTACTCTTAAAAATAGTACATTAAACTGCTGATTAGTAATAGTGTAGTTTCATTAATAACAAACACACCAATTGTTGGAGAGCTAATATATACCAGCCGCTGGCTGGCCAACAGGTTACTAAAACAGACTTTCTGAGTTTTTCTACAATTTGATGATATAATTATTCATAGTTATGATTGGCAGTGACATGCATATTCTGTATGCAACACCTCATGACGGTCATAAGATCAGTGGTGCAGATGAAACTCACAGTAAACACAGACAAATGCATGATTGGGTAGGTGGAATTACCGAATTTGGGGTTCCATTTTGGTCATGGGCAGGTGCATCATGAAAGCCAAGCTATATTGACTGATGCAAGACACCAAATATAAACAGGACCCAGCTGTTTGTGTCAAAGAGCCACTGGAAAATGCTATTCAAGGTGGCTCACCCTAAAACAATGGAGAAGCATCTTGAACAGAAAAAAGACATTAAAACTGTTTCATGGCTTGCATTTATTATCCCAGCCTCCTTTATGGCAATGTATGCAGGTGATATGCAGCATTGGCAAAACTGCAGCAATTGTTGCTAGTTCAGTATCCAAGCCAAAAAAGGGTCTATGCCAGTTCCTGTGGCTGACTGGCTATTATGTTTAGGTTTTTTTTGGAAATCACCAGCCCACTGAATGACCTCAATGAAACCAATTTAACCAAGTGAAAGCAGTTTTGTGTGTGTGTGTGTGTGTGTGTGTGTGTGTGTTTAGGGGTACATTTTGTCTTTTAGACCGATGCTGCCTCAGAGGGGCTGTTTTGTCCCAGGTGGTGAAGGGTGAGGAGCATGAGTGCTTGGTGCTGTACATCAGTTGCGAAGCTGTCTGCCATCTGATAGCTATCTGAGTGCCTGGCCATCGAATAGGTTTTCCTTGCTCTCATTCATGGCACAAACGGCGGTGGAGGATTCCTTTTTTTATCAGGGGCACTCTGTTGCAGGCTGGGTAGCTCCTTAGCCTGAGTCAGGCAATAGGAGTTTGTGGCAGCAGGGGTGTGGTCAAGCATCGCATGTAAGTGGAGAGGAGCAGGATGAACCAGCAGGAAAGCATACTGATTTTCACCTGTGGCAGTTTAAGGGGAGATAATTAATGTGTGTCTCCAATAACCTGTAGGAGAGAGAGAGACAGTAACTTGAGAGAGAGTTTAGATGAGAGAGCAGTATGGCTATGTCTGCCCTTGTGTAAGTGATATTAAAGTCACTGAAACAGAAAGAAAAATGCTTCTGTCTTTCAGTATCTGAACTACTGGGAGACGTAACCCTAACCCTAACCCCAGGGAGTCTCACACACAAGTTGCCATGCTGCTTACACTGTTAAAGTGCAAAGATTACACCACATTAACCTAATGATCAGGTATGGCTCACCCACCGGCTCTCCATAATACAGTAGACAAGGCTTGATAAATGGAATTCCAAGTATTTTACCCAGTACAAGATCCTCAAGTGAATCAAATAGGGTAACTTACAAACTTGATGTACCATGTCACTGTCACCTAGCACTAGGGGTGAGTATTGTTTAGGTTTTTAAAGATACTAGTGCAAAATTGATAAAATCGATACCGGTGCCTAAATGGTGCTTGAACCAATACTTTTTTTTTTTTTTTTTCTCAGATTTTCTCCCTAATTTAGTCGTGTCCAATTCCTCCCCGTCACTAGGGGGCTCCCACATTAAGGCTATTACTACCACTCTGCCGGGAGGGCCGAAGACTATTACATGTTTTCTCCGAACCACATGACGCCAGCCGACCGCATCTTTTTGAACTGCTCGCTCGCGGCGACGTAACACACTCGGAGGACAGTGCTATCCGCTCCCTCCGCTGCGCGAGCTCACAGACGCCCCTGACTGGCTGTAGAGCCGTGATTAATGTCGGAGCACTATGTACCTCTCATCCCTCCCCTCTGAGAGGGCTCGGCCAATCAGCTCTCTCTAGACCTCCGGCTGCGAGAGGTTACAGCACCACCCGGGATTCGAACTGGCGATCTCCGGATGATAGGGCGAGCGCTTTAACCACTGCGCCACTCGGAGGCCTATTTGAACCAATACTTTTAACTGAAAATGTTATTTTAATTATTTAGATGTTACTAGTGCAAGGCCAAGCACAAAACATTACAAGATATGTAAGAAGCATATAAATAAAGCATATTCACACATATAGGGTTTGGTCCTCTGCCAGTTGATGTTTGCAAGCTGTTAAACATGGTGCATCCATCTGATTTTAACTTCATCCCATGTATCCTTAAATGTTTCATTAGGCTTAAGGTGTTTCCCCCACTTTCAGTTGTTGAAAGACATTTGTTGCATGCCACCACGGTGTCAGAATTCTTTTGTTTCGAAATACGGTCACACTTTAGAATGTTTAGCTTTAGGCATTTGAATTTAAGTGCGTTTAGCTTAGCAAACTAACACTACCTGCTGCGGTCAGTGAAAGTGTGATTACCGCATTCATACTCTCATCCAATGGTCTTATTTCATGAGTTGTGTTTTTTTTTTTTTTTTTTGTGAAAACCACATAGATAATCATGTTACTACACAGATTAGTTAGATTTGTATAATTAGAGCTTTTCAATGTTCACATCCATTTTGTCAGTTTAAGTGCCATTGAATTCAGGCAATGAAATCTGTGTTCTGATTTGGTTCTAGTACATATCGGTGATATACAGTGTGCACAGGTGGTACAGATGTTATATACCCATCACGACCTAGCACCATCCTTTCATAACTCTAAACTAAAGTCTGTCATAGTCTAGTGGCCTTGAGACATAACACTGCTACACTCCCACCTTAGGCCCTGATTATACTGGGCATACCATGGACTTCAATTTACACAATGCTCCACAAACTACGAAGATGGGCACAACAGACAGTAGCACCCAACACACACCATGCTTACATTCAAGTTCTTGCTAAAGCTTACCCTGAACACTAGCCATTTGCCAAGTATTTGCTTGTTGTTTCTTCTTTATATTATATGTATTAATCTGTTCCCTGACAATATGCATTTGGTAATGCTAATGATTTTGCAATTAAAAACAAACAAACAAGCAAAAACACAGAAAAGAATATATCAAAATCAATAGCTCATCTTTCTTTAATACAACAAATACACTGTATAATACAGTACTACAGAGTTTTAACTGACACCGACAAACTGTCACAGTGTATTATTACAGATTGAGCTAAGGCAATTGAATGTGAGAATCATAATGACTTTCTTTTAAAGCTGTTATTATTGTTCTACACTCATGTGCTAATGGGAATCGGGATGAGGATGCAAATCTTAATTGTGAGCCCTCATAATGAAGTGTGAGTGCCATTAACTCTTGAGTTGTTCTGTCATTATGGGAAATGAAATATGACAAAACCATTACACTCAAATAGTTAGAGCAGTAATGTTTTATCATGATTATACAGAGATTCACAGCAGAAGATGCCTTTCCTCCATAGGAAAAAAATGCAAAATTATTGTACATTTCTGCTTTATTAATCATCAGATCTGTGGTTATTATAATTCAGTGAGCACAATGCCCTAGTTCTCCCAATTCCCGTATTAATATACGTGTCTGACATAATGCCTTTTAAGGGTAAAGTTCATGAAGACTAATCTAAGTCAAAATTATAATAGACTAATATGCATCCCCAATAATTATATATTTTTCCAGGGAAATAGTCAGACTCCATGAAACACGAAGCACTATTTTTAAAAATCAGCCCATTAGCATTAAGCTGGAGTCCATATAATTATGCCAAAATAGACTGCCTCTTTTAGCTTAGAGAAGAATCCTCATCAGATTTATCGTAAGCTAACTCTATAATTATTTACTCCATTAGCTGTTAGTGGCCCACACAAAGTGCACTGGCTCGCAAAATTAAAATCCTTATCTGAATGTTCCAGAAACTTCACTGTATCCTCCTCCTGAATGTGTAAATTTAATGGGTTTTACTCTTTGCTGAATGTTTAAAGATGTTCCAATATCATGAATATACCTGCGACTGGTTGTCATTTGTACTGTATATGTTTGCTTTTTGGGTTGGGCAGCATTCATACAAAGCAATGTATTATACAGGTATATGCAATTAAAACTTGTATTATGTGGTCCATAGAAAAAAACACTGCCCTAACTGATTAAAGGCATTACAATAAGTCATTTGAAAAATTATAAGTCATACAGCCAAATTATAAGTCATACAGTGGATAGAAAAAGTCTGCTAACCCCTGCTAAAATTTAGTCAGGTTTTTGTGATGTTAAAGGATTAGACCAAGATAAATCATTTCAGAACGTTTTTCCACGTTTAACGTGACCTACAGTATAACCTACAGTATACTACTCAATTGGGAAAATAAAAATTAAATAATGTGGTTGCATACTGTAAGTGTGCACACCCTCTTATAACTGGGAATGTGGCTGTGTTCAAAATTAAGCAATTACATAAAAAATCATATTAAACAGTACACACCTACCATCTTTTAAAGTGCCTCTTTCAGCTGTCCTAGCAGGCTTTTCCTGACATTTTCTTAGTGACATCTTACAGCAAAATGGTCCGCATGGGTTTTTACTAGAAAGCTGAAGATGAAGAGGAACATCATCTTTCAGCATGATAACCACTCAGAGCATTCAACCAAATCAACAAAAGAATGGCTTCTCCAGGAGAAGATTTTAGAAAAGTTTAGGAATGGCCCAGCCAGATCTCATACATGAATCCGATTGAAAATATGTGGGGGTGATTTGAAGAGGGCTGTGCACTGGAAATGTCCTCACAATCTTGGACAAATTTGGAGCATTTTTTCCAAGAAGAAATATTTAGAATATTGCCAAGTCAAGATATGCTATGCTGATAGACTCATACCCAATGAGACTACGTGCTGCAATAAAATCAAAAGGTGCTTCAACAAAGTATTAGTGTAAGAGTTGTATAGGCTAGAGGTCACATTAAAGGTGTGAACATTTCTGTCTAATTGTTTTACATGACATAAATATGGCATTTTACCAGAGATGTGTAGACTTTATATCCACTGTAATTTACAGAAACAATCATGTCTGTCATACAGTAGGTACTATTTTAAAGCATTTCTAGTGCTGAACCATGCTGATCTTGTACTACTTTTATAGTCATCCAACTCTCTAAAAACCCTGATGTCCTACAATGCATTCGTATGCACTTTGTCTGAATTGTTGTGTTGCAGCATAAGTGAGAGCCTCTGACTGCAGCCAAGGGCAAAGTTTTTGAGTGCTCTTAAATCTGCCCTTTGGGATCATATGCAAAAGCTTTTAAATAAGACACATTCACATAGTCCACGTAGTTTGATGTTAGTTCGCTCCCAACCCACATTTCAAAAACCATGCTTGATATCAGAAGCGTACCTCCTTATAACTTGCTAAAAAGGAGCATAAGCTTTACAATGTGTTTTGAATTAAGCTGGGGGTACGGCAGGAAGGGATATAAATAAATAATTTTTTAAACTGTAACTTAAAAAAGTAGAAATAAAAAATTACTAAGGGAGCAGCGGTTTATCTATTCATAAAAAACAAAAACACGAACAAAGGAACATTTCACTAAATTAATTTAGTGCTGAGGTGTCCTCAGCAGCAAGATAAACATATTTTTATCCTGCTTTAATATCTTTTTAAAAGATTTACTGCTATACAGTACGAGTTATCATGAATCAAGAAATATGTATTATTATATAGGCTAGTAATCTGTAAATTATATAAAAAACATATTCAGTAGGTATGATCATTAGTATTCAGTTTGCAAAAATATTAGTTTTCGCTTTTGATAAATATTCAATATTTTATTTAAGTGTGTTAAAGTGTTTAATTAGTGTGGAATGCCCATAGTAGCTGCGGGTACCGAATAGAGGAAGTGATGTCTCTGTTGTTGATGTCACAGGGCATTCCAAATATTGGAATTTTGTTAAGGTTAGTCCCTTAACTGATATTCCCTGCACGGGGAGGAGAGAGTATAGAGCATACTTTAAAGTATACTGTGGTATGGAACACAACCTATATGTATCAATCCATGTCCCAGGTGTTCTACAATCATTATTTACTCTAACTGTTGATTCCCAGCACTTGTGAAAGTTGGTAAGGTCTGCCATACTAAAGGAGAGTACATATACCTGGCAAAAATCACATTCAAAAACAGTCACAAAAGCACTTTTAGCAAGAAAACTCACCTAATAACATTTTTGTCTTAAACACAATCTTATCTACTTAATACTGCTTCTAAGTCATTCCCAATTGTCTTGTTTTATTCATGCCTAAAATTAGCTACAAAGCTAACTAGCTTCTAAAACTGGGATGAATTCCAAATCCCCATGAAACCCCTCATCAAAAGCAGTACTTGTTGATTTATACAAGTGCTTGTACACCCTAGCACACTAGCTTTCAGTTAAATACTGCATTTGTATTTTGTAATTAACCTCAGAACCTTGGTGTTAGAGCTGCGAGATAAAATCTGTAATTTTACTTTAACATAAGTATGTTTTGTTTGTAATTCGCTACATTTTAAACCATATTTCCCTGCTGAAAAAAAAACAGCATAAACCATAGCTGGTTACCATTATACCAGCATATGTTGTGTTTTGGTGCTGGTATGCTGGTGACCAGCATACATTTTGCTGGTATGCTGGTGACCAGCATTATAGTGCTATGCCATACCACCCCATCTAATGTTGGTATGGTATAAAAGCCAGAATACATGGAAGATTGTCATCCACTATGTAAAATATAAAACAGAATCAGTATAAAATCAGCTTTATTGGCCAACACAAACAATATTAACATTGTGTAATATGTAACAATATATACTATTTGCACATTTGTAACAATATGATAATTTAACAATGAACAGCAAATAAGTTTTGATAAAAAATAATAAAAACAAAACATGAGACCAACCTCTCAGGGATACGTTCACACAGTTACTTTCACACCACAGGAGTGTAAATGAGTGAGCTTGGCCCTCACTCTTTATTGAGGGGTCTGCAGGTTTATGAGCCCTGAAGTAGTTCTGACATGTCCTGACATTTGTGTATTTTTCTTACTTATAAACATATAAATTTAACCTTACTTATAAACATATAAATGTCACCTCTTTCACCTAGTGCAAAGTAAATGTTCAGGATTGAAGGAAGAGTGACACAGATGATCTTATACACAGAAGGCACATTTCTGACATACTGTAAATATGGCGATGCAAACAGACATTCAGGGTAAAACAGTGGGAACAGGAACAGTGCACTATGAAGAAAGGGTGTTAGGTTTGTAAAAGCCCACTTTTGCACCATATGCACAGTCATACATCTTTGTGTCTCTCTCGAAAAGCAGTTCTTGTTTAACTCAATACACAAGTGAACAGCGCTTACCTGGCATTTCCATGGTGTTTATGGCTGCTTACCATAAACTGATTTGCAATTCACACAGACCCCTGTGACCAGCAGTGGTAACATTCCTGGCATCTGAGGACAGTCCATGTGCTGGTTGTGTGCAGTCACAGGTGTAGCCTTATCGTGTGGTAAACCGTTTAAAAAAATTACAAGAGATCCATCCTGAATCCAGACCCTAGTCTGTCACGGGTCTAGCTGGTTTTAGTGCTAGACCGGCTGATGGTGTTGCCGTGGGCATGAAGGTAGGCATGTACGCAGAGGGGTTCAACAGAAAAGAGTCTTTTATTTAAACACGCAACTCAAAAACAGAACAAAGGAACTAAAACAACAAACTCAAACTAAGACTAGGGCTCAGGAAAAACACAGGAACAGGAAGGGAACTGAACACAGGGAACCAGGAGCTGACACAGGGAACTAGGGATGAGGAAACATGGAGCTGGAGCTAACTAAGACACAGAGGGGAGACTGGAGGCACAGAGACTGGAGAGACAGGGCTGGAGGCACAGAGACTGGAGAGACAGGGCTAGACAGGAGACAGGGCTAGACAGGAGACAGGGCTAGACAGGAGACAGGGCTAGGGGCACAGAGACTGACAGGGACTAGACTAGCTGGGTTAGTGAGGTTAGTAGCTACATGTTGTACTGGGGACACTGGAGGCTGACCTAACCGGGTTAGTGGCTAATAGTGTTAGTACTGACCTAGGGGACCGGAAGACAAAAGGCAGGGCACACATGAGGCTATTCCAAACTAGCGGCTAACCTACTAGTGACCAGAACCACTAGCAGTCACTCCCACTAGAGATTAGCCTACTGGAGGCTAACCCTACTAGGGGCTGACCCTACTAGCCATCCAGGCCTACTAGCGGCTAACCCTGCTAATGGCTAAGCACTCATGTGGCTACACATACAAGGGAGAAGACCAGAAGGCAAAACAGTACTTACACAGGACACAGGAGGAGACACAGCCTAACTACACAGTGAACAAAGCAGCTCCATGAATCCACAGACACAAGGAACATCAAGGAAACAAAACTAGAGCCCTCTGAAAACAAAAGGTTACAAAACAAAAACCAAATATAAACTTAAAGTAACAAATGAATGCCCACATGATGGTAATCCAAACAGACACCAACAGACAATCAGACAATCACAGACAATCAGACACAAACAATGCTCGACCCAGTTTCCCAGCACAAACTGCTATTTATAGAAGGTTTTAATGAGACACCTCAGTTCAGGTGAGCCTCATCACCTGACTGAGGTGCCTTCTGGGAAACTGAGTCAACCAACAGGAACTACACACAAAGACAGACAGACATGAACAGTGACCTCTAGTGGAGGTTCCTAACATAGTCGTAGTCGAGGTTCCCATGACATAGTGATGGTCCGTCTGTATCTTGCCTGCTTGTTTGCATTTGGTCTCTATAAAACAGGTGGCTGATCATTTTCATGGTCACAACGGTTTAAAAAAAGAAAAAAGAAACATAAGCATGATTAAGATAAAATTACTGGCAATAATCATCAATAACTATTGACCATGCATAATGACAACAACGTTTTGCAATGTTATACAATGATTTATACTTTTGCATTACGATTTACATTTACACCTTAATATCACAAACATCTGTAAGCTACATAAGGCAGTATTTTAGGCAACGGGAGCTAAAGTGTTTGTGCTAAATAACATTATAGATAGCAGTGTAATAAGCCAACCAAAAACTGAACCAAATAGCTACCATAACATGAAGCTATCCAAAATGGGGTGAAATATATTATAAACATTTACACCACAGCTGATACTGACAACCATCTGTAATCTACAGGGTGGGCCATTTATATGGATACACCTTAATAAAATGGGAATGGTTGGTGATATTAATGTCCTGTTTGTGGCACATTAGTATATGTGAGGGGGCAAACTTTTCAAGATGGATGGTGACCATGGTGGCCATTTTGAAGTCGGACATCTTGGATCCAACTTTTGTTTTTTCAATAGGAAGAGGGTCATGTGACGCATCAAACTTATTGGGAATTTCACAAGAATAACAATGGTGTACTTGGTTTTAACATAACTTTATTCTTTCATGAGTTATTTACAAGTTTCTGACCACTTATAAAATGTGTTCAATGTGCTGCCCATTGTGATGGATTGTCAATGCAACCCTCTTCTCCCACTTCTCACACACTGATAGCAACACCGCAGGAGAAATGCTAGCGCAGGCTTCCAGTATCCGTAGTTTCAGGTGCTGCACATCTCGTATCTTCACACCATAAACAATTGCCTTCAGATGACCCCAAAGATAAAAGTCTAAGGGGTCAGATCGGGAGACCTTGGGGGCCATTCAACTGGCCCACGACGACCAATCTAGTTTTCAGGAAACTGTTCATCTAGGAATGCTTGGACCTGACACCCATAATGTGGTGGTGTACCATCTTGCTGGAAAAACTCAGGGAACGTGCCAGCTTCAGTGCATATACAGGGAAACACATCATCATGTAGCAATTTCAAATATCCAGTGGCCTTGAGGTTTCCAGTGATGAAGAATGGCCCCACTATCTTTGTACCCCATATACCACACCATACCATCACTTTTTTTGTTCCAACAGTCTTGGAGGGATCTATCCAATGTGGGTTAGTGTCAGACCAATAGCGGTGGTTTTGTTTGTTAACTTCACCATTCACATAAAAGTTTGCCTCATCACTGAACAAAATCTTCTGCGTGAACTGAGGGTCCTGTCCCAATGTTTGTTTTGCCCATTCTGCAAATTGTGTGCGCCGATCTGGGTCATCCTCGTTGAGATGCTGCAGTAGCTGGAGTTTGTAAAGGTGCCATTTGTGAGTAGCTAATATCCGCCGAAGGGATGTTCGACTAATGCCACTCTCCAGTGACATGCGGCGAGTGCTACGCTGTGGGCTCTGAATGAAGCTAGGACAGCCATTGATGTTTGTTCATTAGTGACAGTTTTCATGCGTCCACATTTTGGCAAATCCAACACTGAACCAGTTTCACAAAACTTAGCAAGCAGTTTGCTAACTGTCGCATGGGAGATGGGTCATCTCGTAGGGTGTCTTGCATTGAAATCTGCTGCAATGACCCGGTTACTGCGTTCACCAGATATCAACACAATTTCGATCCGCTCATCACGTGTTAACCTCTTTGACATGTCGATGGCTGTGAACAAAGAGATACTTGTAAATAACTCATGAAAGAATAAAGTTACGTTAAAACCAAGCACACCATTGTTTTTCTTGTGAAATTCCCAATAAGTTTGTTGTCTCACATGACCTTCTTTCTATTGAAAAAACAAAAGTTGGATCCAAGATGGCCGACTTCAAAATAGCCACCATGGTCACCACCCATCTTGAAAAGTTTGCCCCATCACATATACTAATGTGCCACAAACAGGACGTTAATATCACCAACCATTCCCATTTTATTAAGGTGTATCCATATAAATGGCCCACCCTGTACATATTGTAAGGCATTAGCTTAGCCACCTGTGAGCTAACCTGTTTGTACTAAGCTACATAAGGCAGTATGTTAGCATGATTTAGCAGTGTTAATTACATGCTAACCAAACCATGTAAGTGACATTAAATGACAATGTTTCACATAAACTGGCAAAAGCTTGTGAGAAAAATAAATTAATATTAGTTTTATATTATCAGAATAAGGATTATATCAGATTAAATACAGCTTGCTGTATTCTCCTTCGTTCTCTGTTGGAGTCTCAGTGATGTTCTGAGGTAAATGTCAACTGGTCTATTGGTCTATGCTGGTTTTTTTTTTTTTTCAGTTTTAAGTGATTTCCACTGATTACTTTTTTAAAACAGTACATTTATATAAAAAGTTTGTGTTGTGTTTTTAGACAACCCACAGATATTTAATAAATGTAAAATAATGCATTTTCACGTTTTTGGTAAATGGATTACTTTTGTCTCTTTTATGTAAATGCATTTAAAGATAACGCTACACAGTCCATGTATTTACACCACACATTATTTTCAGTAATAGCTATAGCTAGTGGCCTAGCATATAAATCATGCTGGCCTATGCTGGATTTTTCAGCAGGCATGCTTGTCTTCCATCAGTTACGCTGGTTCACCAGCTAAACCAGCACCAGACCAACACTAACTAGCAAGACTAATGGTGGTGGTAAGGTTTCATCAGGGTAGATATGCTGGTCTTCCATCAGTTATAACCAGCATAGACCAGCATATAAATCATGCTGGTCTATGCTGGATTTTTCAACAGGGTTGCTACTGAGTAAAACAAATGAATTAAAATGCAAAAATAATAAAAAAAAACATTATGCTTTGTATAAATGCTTTGTTGCGCTCACCTGTGTGTATCGAGTCCTGGTCGCCCGCCGCTCCAGACTCCACTCCAGGTTTTTTGAGTGTCTCCACATCGGCATGTACCTGACCTTCCACACGGTTGCTTCCGGCCTGATAGTGACGTCATCAACCAGCGCGACCATATATAAACTGGAGAGAGACGCGGGAAAGAGGAAAGAGATTGTGATTTTGGTGTTTTTATATTTGGTTGTATATTCTGGTTTTGACATTTTGCCTCCCATTGACTTTGCCTCCCTTTGCTTTGCTTGGTCTTTGTATATATTTGTAGATAATTTCACTGTATGTCTGTGCACTCACCAGTAGTGTGGGCGTGGCTGCCGTTTATTTTGGGAAGAGGGAATTTATTCACTGTTTTTGGTTTAGGGAGTCAGGGAAGGTACATGTATTTTTGTTTGTGTGTTTTTTGTTTTTTTTTTTGCAGGTAAAGCAATACAAACCTCATTATTTCATCAGTTAATGACTGGATCTAGTTCTTTCTGCCATATACCACCATTTCCATACAGTTTAAAATAGAACCCTGAACCATTCTTTTGCTGTACGACCCGACACTAGACTGGGACGTAACGCCATATTTAAGCGACCACTTTGATTTTCAAGCACAAGAAAGACAACAGCTTTATTATGCAAAAGGTGTTTCTTCAGTTAAAAACAACTAGTTTGAGATTTATATCTGCTCATCTTTTTTAACTACGCTAGGATGCCTCATCCCTCCCCCGCTGTTAAAAAAGTAACTCTGTAATTTTTTCTCTGAGTAAATTTTTTTTATGAGCTACTTTTTACTTGAGTAGATTTTTATAATGGTAACATTACTTGTACTGCATTAAAATTTCACTGAAGTAACAGTACTTTTACTTAAGTACAAAATTTTTGTACTCTTTCCACCTCTGGAGCTTACATAGTCCTGCGATGTCCCGCCTCCTTCTGTAATTCACATATGGGAAATATGAAATACTGTGCAACATCGCAAGGTGCTCTGATGAAACCAAAGTGCTTGTTTCCAAGAGAGGTGCGGTTTCTTCAGTAGTACTGAGATTTGTTGGGGCTTGCAACTTTAGACATCGACACAAGTCAAAGCCCAATGTAAAATTTGTCTGAAGTTTGTGGCTGAATGAAACAGGATGACTAATTTATTTCAGCACCTCAAAGAGCCACACTGTTGAATGGGAGGCATTTGGCGCTGCTAGCTAAACAAGACAGCAGCTAAAGACAAGTAAAAATAGCAGCCTCATTTTCCTACTGTATCCCATATGATAAGCAGGGGCCTTGATGGAAAGTTATTACTAATGTTGTGGTGCATTATATCGCTAAAGACATTGTGCCTACAGTATATACAGTTGAAAATTCTGGATTTATTCATATGCTCAATATATTCTTCCCCCGATATGAGCTCCCAAGCCGAGTATTTTTCAGAAACATGAAAAGCAACATGAGGCAAACTTTCCAAAGCTTAGTAATCTGGCCAAGAAATGCCCCTAGGATAACCAGAACTTGTAAAGACTGGTACACGTTGGCACTTTATCAATCCCAAAAGGAGATATTTATGTTGTTGAACTGATTACTGTTTTTCTAAAATAACAAGAAAACTTACTAGTAAGTTTGCACTTTGCACTTTTAGTCCAAATAAGGAGTTCATGTTTGGTTATATTTGCTTTAAAAATCTATCCTATACCCAAATACCAAATGATTGTTTTGTAATCTAAAATTAAAATTTGGATTTCGGTCGCCAGCTCTGTCAGTAATGGTTAGTTAGTTACACCAGTTGTGGAATAATATGTGTTGGCAGAGCAAAATAACTGGTTAAATAAACAAACAAAATATAAATATTGATTAAAAAGGGTATTTGTGAAACTGATATATAAAAGCCATTTCAGATTTAAGGTCATGCTGTCTGTTGTTTTAGATACAAACACACCTCACAACCATGCTGGTAACCAGCACAACAGCTCTCTCTCTCTCTCTCTCTCTCTGTGTTATTGTTTACATGTAGCTATAAATTATGGGCTTTCCCACATAATCTATCCATAGTTCTCACCGAAGCATTTAATTATCTTGGGATCTCATGTATGAATGATCATAAAAGAAATGGAAATGAAGGAAATAATAAATGTATTCATGAAGAAGGTAAAATTTATTGTATTTAGTAACACCTACAAAAATGCAAGATAAAACATGTGCATTATAGAAATAATATAAATAAAAGATTTATGATAATAAATGTGGTATGAAGCTCTCATATAGTGTAGATTTTCTTCAAATAAGAAACAAATTTAACTGTTAATTTGTTTAATTGTAAAATTACTAAACTTTGCTTTTATTCATTCATTTAACTTAAGTCACTGCCCAGTCTTGCTTGTAGTCAGAGGAGTTTCTAGGTATTGAAAAGATCAAGTTTCCCTGGGACTTGCCTTTTTTTTTCTTTTTGTAGGAAGTTTAGCATCAGTATTTTGGGAAGGATATATCTGTCTTTAAAATAAAAAAGTAATATTCTCTCTCTCTGTCACACACACACACACACACACACACACACACACACACACACACACCGACAGCACTGGTTCTAGTGTATTGAAAGACAATCTACAAGTACACTTGGGATGAGGTGGGAATACACCCTGGTTGGAACACCTCTCTATCACAGAGCACCATATAGACACACAGATACACTCAGACATGCAGTTCTAAATATATACTGTACATGTTCATGGAATATACTCATTGTTTCCTTTCCTCCCTCATACATGCATGTTTCCATCTGGCTCTCGGCATGCCTGGCAGATATCTCATCCTGGATAGCAGGTCATCAAATTAAACTTAATCTCAGCAAAACTGAACTGTTGTTTATCCCATGTGATTCATCCCCCTGTCAGGATCTATGATCTCCCTGGACAAAACTCAGATCGCAACCTTGGGGTAACAATGGACAATCAACTGTCTCTTTCCCCTCACATTGGTAACCTTACTCACTATTGAGATTCTTTATAACATAACATTCATCCATTTCTCTCCACACAATCCACTCAGGTGCTTGTTCAATCCCTTGAACAAAACTGGTCTACTGCAACTCCTCCTGGCAGGTCTGCCTCTGTGCACCCTTCGTCCTCTGCAGCTAATCCAGAATGCGGCTGCTCGGCTTGTTTTTTTACCTTCCTAAGTTCTCCCACACCACTCCACTTCTCTGCTCTTTCCACTTTCTTCCTGTAGCTGATCACATTAAATTCAAAACACTGATGCTTGCCTACAACACTAAAAACAGCCCAGCACCCACTTTCCTCAAAGCACTTATCACACCCAGCACTGCACCACATTATCTCCGATCCTCCAGCACTGCTTGACTGGTCCCATAAGCTCTCAGTTTGAGGAAGACATGCATGTACACTATGTTTTGTTCTGGCACAGGTGGTGAATTGAACTTCCTCTAGATGTCCATACAGCCGAGTCAATTAGTCTGGAAATGACGACTAATCCCATCTGTTTCTTAGGTATTGATTAATTTCCCACCACCACACCCCAGTTGATAAGGTTTATATACAATGCCATGAAAAAGTATTTTCCCCCTTTCTGATTTTTTTTCTGTGAGGTTCCTCCACTAGAGGGCACTGTTTTCTTGTTTGTTTTTTGTAGTTTTGGTTGTAGACTCAGTTTCCCAGAAGGCACCTCGGTCAGGTGATGAGAGTGCTCACCTGAACCGAGGTAGCTTGTTAAACATCTTATAAATAGCAGTTTGTTCTGGGAAACTGGGTTGAGCATTGTTTGTATGTATGTAAATTACTGTCATTACTTGTTTGGTTTTGTTTATTTGATTTTATATTTTGGTTATATTGTTTAATCATTGTTTTCAAGGGGGCTCTATTGTTTGTTATCTTGATGTTCCTAGTGCTAGAGGATTCATGGAGCTGTCTTGTTTAGTTAGGCTGTGTCTCCTCCTGTGTAAGTACTGTTCTGTGTGTCCCCAGTACTGGTCTTCCTCTTGTTTAGTTCGATGTATGTAGTGTCCCTTGTCTGTTTAGATGTGTGTAGCCACTTAAGTGCTTAGCCGCTAGCAGGTTTAGCTGCTAGTAGTCTTTAGTTGCTAGTAGAGTTAGCCCCTAGTAGGGTTAGCCTCCAGTAGGCTAAACTCTAGTGGGATTGACTGCTAGTGGTTTTGGTCGCTAGTAAGTTTAGCCGCTAGTTTGGATTAGCCTCATGTGTGCCTTGCCTCTTGTGTTCCGGTTCCCCTAGTAGGTCAGTACTAACTCGGTTAGCCAACTCCATTAGATACTAACCCGGTTAGGTCAGCATACAGTATATCAATATTCAGAGAATCTACTAATCCAAGTAACCACTAACCCATGCAGTCTCTGGTCCCCGTCTCTGGTTCCCCTGTGTCTTTAGTTAGTTACAGCTCCATGTCTCCCTGTGTTAGCTCTTAGCCCGTGTCTGCTAATAAGAGCACATGCCTGCCTAAAGAGCCCTAAGTTATAGTTTGAGTTTGTGGTTTTGGTTTCTTTGTTTATGTACTTTATTATTGGTTCTGTTAAATAATAGACTTTATATTTCAAGAACCCCTCTGCCAGATCTAGCCAGAGTAACACCAGCAGATCATGACATTTTCTTGCATATCTGTCACACATAAATTATTAACATTTTACACAAACAACTTGACTAAATACAAAATGCAGTTTTTAAATTATTTAATTTGTCCCCTTAATAAATTAAATAATAATTTAAAAACTGCATTTTGTATTTAGTCAAAATCCCCCCCTTGCTTGGGGGTTCACTAATAAACAGATTTTTGGGAGCTGAGTAAAATGTTACTTGCTACACCTAAGGCATCGACATAATGCCAAGAAATTCAAGAACAGATGAGAAATTGAAAGTAATTGACATGTTTATAATTCAAGAAAATGTATTATTAAAGTTATTAAAAGTTTGTGATTATCATGTTCCAAAAAGTTTTACATCAATTGACAGCATATACTGTATGCACACACACACATGCAGTCTTTTTACTTTTTATAAAGTAGGCCACCAAGTCTTTTTAAAACCATCCCCAGACTTGGCATCAGCATATTGTTCGCACTGAAGTGTGTGCTGACACTCCAATCGATATCTTATTTGTGATAATGACACATATGACCCTGTATTTTGACAGTGTGCCAAACCTTAGCTTTTCATCTGTAGTTTAATCTTCTCATCAGTGTTCATCAGCATGCTTGTTTATTCTTGCAAAAAAAAAAAAACAATTTAGCCTTTCAAATAACATACACAACACTGGTATCATTTACGACAAGAATTGTGTACAAGTTATTCTTTTTGTCTGGTGTGATTTTATATATTATTTTGTTTGCATTCAGTCTCAGAAAATTTGACTGTTGTGAAAAGGTTATTCTAGGCTCAAAGTGACCCACTCTAATCAGCTAATAAAGGTTTCCTGAGCCTTTAAATGGTCTCTCAGTCTGTTTCAGTAGGAAGCACAATCATGGGAAAGACTGCTGACCTGACAGTTGTGCAGAAAAAAATCATTGACATCCTTCACAAGTAGGGAAAGCCTCAAAAGGCAATTGCAAAAGAAGTTGGATGTTCCCAAAGTGCTGTATCAAAGCACATTAATAAAACGTTATGTAAAAGGGAAAAGTGTGGAAGGAAGCACACACAGCAGGGGTGACCGAAGCCTGGAGAGGATTGTCTGGTAAAGGCCATTTAAAAGTGTTTGGAGACTTTCACAAGGAGTGGACTGAGGCTGGAGTCAGTGCATCAAGAGCCACCACACGCAGACAGATTCTGGACATGGCCTTCAAATGTCGTATTCCTCTTGTCAAGCAAACAACAAAAAATGTCAGAAGAGCTAAAGAAAAAAAGAACTGGTCTGTTGCTCAGTGGTCCAAAGTCCTCATTTCTGATGAGAGCAACTTTTGCATCTCATTTGGAAATGAATGACCTAGAGTCTGGAGGAAGAATGGAGACGCACACACTGCAAGATGCTTGAAGTCCAGTTTGAAGTTTCCACAGTCTGTGTTGATTTGGGAAGCCATGTCATCTGCTGGCGTTGGTCCACTGTGCTTCATTAAGTCCAAGGTCAACGCAGCCGTCTACCAGGAGATTTTGAAGCACTACATGCTTCCTTCTGCAGATGAGTTTTATGGGGATGCTGACTTCATTTTCCAGCAGGACTTGGCACCTGCCCACACTGCCAAAAGTACCAAAACCTGGTTCAATGACCATGGGATTACTGTGCTTGACTGGCCAGCAAACTCGCCTGACCTGAACCCCATAGAGAATCTATGGGGCATTGGCAAGAGAAAGATGAGAGACATGAGACCGAACAATGCTGAAGAGCTGAAGGCCGCTATTGAAGCATCCTGGTCTTCCATAACACCTCAGCAGTGCCACAGGCTGATAGCTTCCATGCCACACCGCATTGAGGCGGTAATTGCTGCAAAGGGGCCCAAACCAAGTACATATGCATACTTATACTTTTCAGACCTTGGCTTGCGAGTAATGTGGTTTATGAGTGTTCCGTAAACCGAGCAAAGACTTTTAAATAAATTTTTAATCGGAAAGCAAGCAAGTATTAGTTTACTTGCACCGAGTATCAGGTATCACACGTGCGACTCTTAGTTTGACACCGAGCGGCGCGTGATCACAACTGAGCCAATGATTTTTCTCTCTCTTGCGCTGCGGGAATTATGGGTAATCGTCATTGTGTAATTTGACATTGTGCCCCACACACACTGACACACACACACTTTTTACACACACACACTTAATTTGTGTGAGATCTCCCTGGCTGCACAGACACGCTTTATTTACACAAAAACTCAGCTCTGTCGCGATTCTTTTCAAAGGTAAGGTGCTGGTTCATTTGTTATTTTTTACTTTACAGCAGTGATTCCATTCGTCTGCTCACGCGAGTATCATTAGAGAGATTTCTTTTTTTCCCTGTTAAAACAGTGTTTGCATTGTGTATGTTAGTTGTGAAACTTAAAAAGCGAGGTGGGAGGAGGGAGAAGGAGTTTTACTGTTTAAGACGAGACGAGGGGCTAATTCCACACACACACACAGACAAATACACGGCGCCTGCGTGCACAAACGGAAACACTTCACTGTCTGGATTTATTTTTACTTTTTTTTTTATGTAAAGTGCAGGTTAATTTGTTTTATTTTTACTTTATATGTTGTATTAATTATTTTATGTATTTATTGTTTTGGGCTATAGAATGAATAGTTAGAGTTTTCATTATTTCTTATGGGAAAAGTCTATTTGGTTTAAGAGTGTTTTTGGAATACGAACCGGCTTCCGGAACGAATTATGCTCGTAATCCAAGGTTCCACTGTACAACAATCAGTGCCTATGCACCCACAATGACAAATTCGGATGAAGTAAAAGGCAAGTTTTATGAATCTTTATCTTGATGCCCTACTCTCATTCGTGGAGCGATTCTACTTGTCGATTTCAATGAGAGAGTTGGGTCTGATCACTGTGCCTTGGATGGTGTCATTGAAAAAAATGGAATCGGTAAATGTAACAGCAGAAGTGGAAAGTAACTAATTACATTTACTCGCATTACTGAAATTAAACGCATTAAATTCACAAGAACGATGGAGATGGAGAAAACAGATGCGAGTGATGCAGACCATGCTGAGAGGCGAAATGGCATAAAATCCTTATGAAGCAAACCCCTGGTCATTGTAACGGCCACTACTACAGTATGTTGTATACCACATTATGTATGTATTTTGCGTGTGCGCTGCGGGGGTGTGTGCGTAAGAAGGAGAGAACGAAGTAGGAGCTCAGGTGTCCTGCTCACCCCACAAATGCTCTATTCTTTTACCCTTTTTTTACTTTTAATTTATGTTTTGTATTATAATTTTGCGACGCTGAAAGAGGCCGATAAAGGTTTTGGGCGGAACATTTTTCTTGGTTCTGAGCTCTTTCTTCCCTCAGCTATCTGGCACAAAGTGTCAAACCATTTTTAAGCGACCACTTTGATTTTAAGCACAAGAAAGGCAACAGCTTTATTATGCAAAGATGTTCCTTCAATTAAAAACAACTACAGTAGTTTGAAATTTATATCATATTGTCTTTTTTGAACTACACAAGAATCCCCCATCCTACCCCTGCTGTTAAAAAAGTAACTCAGTAACTTTTACTCCGTGTAAATTTTTAATTAGCTACTTTTTACTTTTACTTAGTTTTTATAATGGTCACTTTACTACTGAAGACATGTGCTGCTCATGACCTGATCATCACCAATACCATCTTTTGCCTGCCTACTTGCAAAAAGATGTCTTGACAGTCTTGACCACCAACTCTCAGACCTGCAGTTAGAGGAAAACACACACAGGAAACAGCAAGACTGGTTTGATGAAAACGAAGAAGAGATCAAGGCCCTACTTGCTGAAAAACACCGCCTTCACCGTGCTCATCAAAATTACCTGTCATCAACAGCTAATTAAATTAAATGAAATCAAATTTTATTTGTATAGCACTTTTAACAATTGACATTGTCGCAAAGCAGCTTTACTCAATCAAAATGTATGAAATGTGAATGTGTGTGAATCAAACTGATAAGATTGTCCCTGATGAGCAAGCCGAGGGCAACGGTGGCATTATATTCCTCTAATATAATTCTAACATAATCAGCACTTTTTTTACAAGCAGTTTGCTTGTAAAGATATTATGTGTAACTTGTGCAAAAGATTAGGCATAATGTGTTTTCAAAAGATGGCACCAGTTGGGCACAGCATGATATTAGACGCCTTCCTGAGGGTGAATATACAAAATATACAGAAAGAAAATGGGAAATACACAGCATATTAAGGTCTCTTCATGATATTTTTTAAATGTTCTTTATTTAAAAGTTATTTTGAATGATGTTTATGGTCTATGTATATTTTAATTTTATTTGGTTCCTTTCCTTTCTACAGCATAGACTCAGCAGCAGAATGATGACCATCAGAGACTGCACAATCCATAAAGGCTTCAGAGCAGTAACAGCTGGAACCTTTCTATCCACAAGTTAATAACAGTTATATGCATTCTCTTTACAGAAACAGTAACATATCCAGTTGGTGAAGTGGTTAATTCAGGGTCTGAATTACAGTAATTCTTGTGCCAGGAATTAAACATACAGTTCTGTGTGATTGCTGTCATGCAAGTATGTGTCATTACACAGGCCATCCTTCACTTCCCATGTACATCAAGCCTTGACTGTCTGACCCTGAAACAGATTCAACAGGTTTCTCTCCTTGGACCACTTTTGGTATGTACTGACTACTATAGTTGCTCAGATGCAAATATCTAGCTAGCACAATTTGGCCTTTGTCAATCTCGCTCAAATCCTTACATTTGCACATTTTTCTGCTTCCAACACAACAACTTTTGGAATGTTTACATTTTGTCTAAGGCCATGTTCACATGTTTAAAAATTCTACTTGTTTTTTTTTTTGTTTTTATAATTCTGTCCACAGGACCTACATTAAAAAAAAAAATCTTTGGACACATGAAAACACAAATGCCATGTCAATTGCTGTTAGGAGCATCACTAATCAACAGTTCATTCAACATTCAGGCACTTCATTTCGTTAGTGTAATGTGGGAGTAACTACCCGTGTATGTACATGCATGTAAAAAGTCCAGTAAGAAACATTAGCACAGTCACTAGTTCACTGAACGCAAGTCCACCTTTGCACAAAATATCCTCATAAAAAAGCTGACATCAAATCAAGGAGACTGGAGGAGTTTTCCAAAAGCTCAGTTTTCAACAACCAAAACTGCATTTGTATGTGGATGAAAGGCCAAAACAGCAGATAAAAATCTCTATTTAAAAATAATAATAAAGCAGCTATGTGTGTCCTACGTCTGAACAATATGCCCTACCCACTTCCAGGTGACATTGTAATGAGATATTGTTACTGGAGCTACTGTCACAAGGGCCAAATGTTAATTACTAGTAGACATATATTTGTGCCAATGACAATTTATTCCATGATCATAGATGCAAAGACGCGGGGCTACATGATGATGCCCCAGATTGAGGAGATGCTTGCGAGCTATCTCTCTCCTGGGTGCTCATCTTTATTGAAGAAGCCCACTCTCCCCACGAAGGCACTGCATACCATGGCGGTGTTGCAGGCATACCAAACTGACCTACTGAGGGACCTGAGCACCTGTGGGTCTATTGACGAAGAATCCCTCTCTGAGCTTTGCCGTACCCCGGATTTGTCTCTCCGTGCCATAAAGCAGACGGCCTGTGCCATTGGCCGTTCCATGGCTGCTATGGTTGTCACGGAGTGCCATCTGTGGCTGAACCTCACTGGCATCAAGGACAAGGAGCATTTGTTCCTCCTTGATGCTTCTATCTTGCCTTTAGGCCTATTCTGCGACGCCGTGAATACTGTCACCAATAAGTTTCGGTAGACGAAATGCTACGAAGAGGCGTTTGTGAGGTTTCTTCCCCGCCGTGCTCAGGAGTCGGGACTGTTGGCCACCCAGTCCCCACAAGGTCTGGTTCTAGTGGGGTGTGAAGCACAGAAGGAGAGTGTGGTGAAGCGAGCACCCACTTGTAAAGACTGGGGTTCGAATTGTCGTGCTTCTCAGTCCGCTTTTAAAAGACCAGACCTGAGGAGTATCATCTCCTCAAAGAAGAGGTCCTGAGGCTGGTGAAATGCCAGGACCGTGAAGGTGTCTCCCCCAAGCGAGGGGCATGTGGTATAAGTGTTAAATAAGCACTCCCTCCTGGCACCCTCAGGAGGCCACCCAAATCTTCGAAACCACTGGTGTTCGGAAGAGTGGTCACCAACGAAATGTTAGGTGTTTGGTTTGCTTCCTGCCATGTTTTCAGGACATCCAGGGTGCATCCAATTCTAGATCCTTGCAGGTGGTACCGCTACCTCAGAACATAAAAGTCAAGATGACAGTTTTTCAAATCCAATAAGAAGTTTTATTTGTGACAATCAACCTGAAGGACGCATATTTCAAATAAAAAAATAGCCACAACACAGGAGGCTCCTGAGGTTTGCTTTTGGGGGGGGTGAAGCTTACCTCCATTTGGCCTAGCAACCTGCAAATATACATATACACATATACAGACGCTTTCCTTTGGGTTGGGGTGCAGTCTTGAATGGCTGTCCAGCTCAAAGGATCTGGAGAGGTTTTCTCACATGGCACACCAATTGCCTCGAAATGATGGCTTTATTTCTGGCCCTGAAATACTTTCTCCAGCTGGGAGGCTACCATGTCCTACCATGTGCGGGTGGACATGTTGTGGTCACCACATGTACTACTATGGTAGTCTCTTATATAAATCATCATGGCGAATTGCGTCCGCGCCGCCTGAATGAGCTAGCGCAGCAGATTTAGCTTGTTCTTGTTCCTCAAAGCGATTCACATTCTCTGGGAGCAGAGTTGCTGTTCAGACATCCTGTGACACATGGGACTGGTCATTCAATCTGGGAGAGAATTTAGGTGGCAGAGGTGGACCTCTTTGCTTCGCAGGACATGAGGTCCCCTTTACTACACTCTGAATCCCAGCTTCCCTGGGGCTGGACGCTATGGCCCACACATGGCCCGGACTGCGTTTTGATGCAAATTCTCCGATAGCTCTGCTCCCCGGAGTTCTAACAAAAGTCTGTCAACAGGAATTTCGCCTCTTATTAATAGCGCCCTGTTGGCCGACCAGAATATGGTTCTCAGATCAAATAGCCCTCCTCGACGGTTCAATTCAGGCTGCAGGCTCTGTCAATCTCGTCATCCTGTCTAGACCCTGCCACTGGGCCGGTCAAAAATATGCTGCATCCTCACACAAATTATCTTCCAAAAGTTCCATTCTCAACGATGAAAAAAAACAAACAGTTGTTCTTGCAGCTTTTCGTCCTCCACCATTTAATGCTCCGGTGCAGTAAAGTCCTCACTTACTGTGTTCAGTACGTGCTCTACAGATTTACGTCCACTGCACTACTCAGGGGCGCAAATTGGAGCAGCGCTTATAGGTTATGTCCGCAACCGGGTGGGGCGGCTGTCACTAGACAAACTATGTCACATTAGAGGGGTGAAGGATGCTATTGCCCTAGCCTATGAGGTGCGTGGTCACACTTCACCCCTAGGAGTTAGGGTTCATTCAACTAAGGGGTTTGCAAGGTGTTCCCTTGCAGCAAGTGTGTGATGCGGTAGGTTGGTCCCCTCCGCACACTTTTCTCAGATTTTATAGTTGGATGTCCATGCTACTCCAGGCTCACGGTCCTAGAGTCAGCATCCCACAATGAATGATTGATGACTGTGCACACACGCTACACAACCCTGGGATTCAGACACTTCCAGTGAGGCGGCGTTGGTATTCTCGTTACCAAAGCGTTTTCACGCAGCATCGAGTGTAGCTTTTGAAAGGGAACGTCTCGGGTTACTTTGCTGTAATCCTGTTCCCTGAAAAAGCGGGAATGAGATGCTACGCTTCAATGCTGCACTGTAGGCGTGACTGGACGTCCTTTCAGACAAAATTGACCTGAGGATGTTTCCAGTTCAGACTTATTCATAACCTCCAGGTGTTTATAACCAACCGGTCAGCGGAGACCTCTTCCCATAGCATTTTCACGCAGCATCTCGTTCCCGCTTTTTCAGGGAACAGGATTACAGTAAAGTAACCAGAGACGATTGCGGAGATTGAGTTTAGTATAGATACAGGCACCCTGGAGTAACTCAAATGCAGAAAAAAAAATAACCAGGAGTGGATATCTGTTGTTGAACATGTCCTTGGTAATCGATGGAGGGACAAAGAGATTTGTCTTTCTTTTTAAGAAAAAAGAATCCTGCACAAGACAGGAAAGATGACAGGTAATAGGGAAAATGATTGAAGGGAAACTGAATTTAGGCCAAATAATTGCATTAGCGTAAGTAACCGTCATTGGTGGAAAAAGAAATTTTAGAAATAGTTAAAAGGTTAAAGCTAAAAATAAGTTGATCAGCTTAGGATGATCGCGAGGCTCATTTACAATTACAGTGCATATACAGTTTTGACATTTTGCAGACCCAACGTATAAAATTACTTTGAAGTTTCTGGTATACGATAGATTCTTACCCCGGGTTACTAGGTTACTGACTAAGTACCATCAGTCAAGGAGGTGAGAGAGTGACGCTCAGTGTCAAAATAAGAGTCGCATATGTGAAGCATGATACTCGGCACTCATAAACTAATACTTGCTCGGTTTCCGAATAAAAAATTATTAAAAATCTTTGCTCGGTTTGCGGAACAAACCGCATATGCATTTCACTGCATATCGTACTGTGTATGACTGTGTATGTGACAAATAAAATTTGAATTTGAACACTCGTAAACCACGTTACTCGCAATCCGAGGTTCCACTGTACTCTCCAGTCATCAAATGTGTGAAACCAGCAATCAAGACTGGTAAAGTCCGGCTGGATGGGGCTGATGCGCTCTCCAGCAATCTTTTTCACATATCGACTGAAGTGAATTTGCTCCTCAGGCAACCATTGACTCCCAAGTCACCAACATCAATACCTACACAAACGCAAGTCAAGTAGGCTTTTATTGTCATTTCAACTATATACAGTTGTACACAGTGAAACGAACTGTGTTCCTCCAGGACCAAGGTGCTACATGCATGCAACATAAATTAACAAAAACTAACTAGCTAACTAGGACACCCAATTAGCTGACTATCTAAGACAAACCAGATTGACACCATAAATTAACATACTATACAAAAGACATTACTATACAAAAGACAACACATGACAAAACAAAATGCCATGCAAATGTGCAAACAGGAGCAGCAATGTGATAGTTAAAAAAACAGTAATCATTTCTTGTAAGTAGCAACAGAAACGAGAAAGAGTCCTTGGGCAAATAGCAGCTAATAATGTAAATATTGTGAAGGAAAAAAAAAACAATTTCAGGTTGGTGTTAAAATTTGCTGGATGGTTGTAGATCAGTGTGTTTCTTTGTTTATCAGTCCAGTCCCATTTTATGGAGGTGAATATTTATTTGAGTGAGTGTGTGTGTCTCTGTGTGTATCAGTCCAGTACTTTTTTATTAAGGAGATGAATGGCATATGGGCAGAAGTCTGGAGGTGATGGGCCAAATGCTTTGGTACCTTTTTCCAGATGGCAGGAGGGTGAAGAGTGAGTGTGAGGGATGTGTAGGATCAGCCCCAATGCTGTGGGCTTTGCGGGTGCAGTGTGTGGTGATGATGTCTGTGATAGAGGGAAGAGAGTCCCACACTGTAAACCCGATTAAGTTGGCAAAACTCAAAATATTTGAGGTAATCAGTTACATCAAATTTTTTAAGTAATGATGTTTCCAATTTTAAGTAAACACAACTATCAATTTTTGAGTTTGTTGAACTTGGTGCAAATCAAATTGTTGCTGACAATCCAACCCGGGAATCGAACCCGGGCCTTTGAGACACCAGTGCTCTATAGATTTTTTGTTGGTGGAACTTTAAGGTGACAGTTACTGTTATTTAAGTACTTAGTTATTTAAAATATAAAATTCCTTCAGCTTACTTGAAAAGTGTAATTTCTACAAACTCATAAATACCAAAAAGTTTTGAATACTCAAAAAGGTCTATTAATTTGACCTAATTGCAATTATTTAAGTTAACAGTACTCAATGTGTTTAATTACTTTGAGCGTTAGTGTTTACAGTGCAGATGATCGTCTCGGCTGTCCTCACTATCAGCAGTAGGGTCTTGCAGTCTGAGATGGTACAATTCCCAAACCAGACAGTGATGCAGCTGCTCAGGATGGTCTCGATAGTCCCTCTTACAAGACTGTAAGAACTTGTGGTGGCTCCTCAGCCTTCTCAGGTAAGAAAAGACACTGTTGGGCTTTCTTGTGCAGAGAGCTGGTGTTGAGGGTCCAGGTATTTGGTGCACGATCTCCATAGAGGAGCCATTGATGTACAGTAGGTAGGAGACCAGAATGAGATTCACCGCCTCAACAGCACGACAGCGAAATGACTGAAATCTCAGCTGCAGAGGTTCCGTCAACAGTATATTCACATTTCATGCGAATTACATCATCTGAAATTTGTTTTCCATTATTTTATATAAAAGCAGACGTTCTACAATTATATATTTTTCACTTCTGTGATTCAAGTATACACAGAGTTTCGTTTCATTTTTTCACACGCTCAGGTTCACAAAATCATAACGTTTTGTCGTCATACATGAAAGTTGCATGTTTCAGATAATTATTCATATTTGAGGCGAGTTAAAATATGAACACTGATTATCAATTATCTCCCGGTGAACTAAGGTAACTAAGGTAAATTATATTGTTTCTAATGCTGAAGCAAACATGATTTTATTTTGTTTTACAATAGATCTTTCATGATGAATGTGTGTGTATGTGCTTTAAATATACACTAAACAATATCTTTTGCAAAGTGAAAGTGAGTGCCGTTGATCAAAAGCTGATCAAAACTGCAAACATATATACGATATCCCCCAGAAATGCAACAAACAAATATAGTCTACTCGCTGAATACAACGTGACAGCACTATGAAGTGAACACCCACAGACCCCCAGTTACTGTAATCCCTTTTCTCACCTTTCATTCTCAATAGGTCTGAAGTTATCAAACCAGTTTCGCTGATGGGGGAATTGACAGAATTTAAGGTTTTAAAACGAATTAACAAGACCGAGTAGACGTCTCTGCATAAAGAGGTCTCTGCCTAAATTTTTTTTCGCCAGCAAAACAGAATTTTTTTTTTTTAATGTTAGCAGTTAAATCAGACTCGATAGTTGTATTTGATACATTTCGAGTGTAATTCATACATTTATTGAATATATTCAGATTTTGTAAAATAAAGAAAACTAACGTCTCCGTTCCCTTCCTAGATCTTTTGTCCGCATCACAATTAACTGAAGCTCAGCATGTCTTTTTTCCTTGTTTTAATCTGTGATATTTAAGTGAAATATATTTTGAGTAAAAGTCTAAATATTCCTTTATATTTTTTATAATTTTATTTTTAATTTTTGGACAGAGGTATTATATTTGATCTGCATTATTGCATTAAGTTTCAAAACAAAAGACAGTGTGTAAAAATAATCTTTCATGTACATATTTTTTTCTGTCGTTATATTCCCGCCACATTGCTGAGCGCGCAGTTTTGACATTTTGAGGCAGACAAAGCACTCTGTGCATGTCTCCCCTGTCCGCTCAACGTGTTTTCCGCGCTCACCTTTGTCCAGTGTTACTAAACTGTCACTAAACTAACTACTCACAGACTTCCACACACTACGTCTTATTGCCTGTTTCATTCTCTAATCAGCTGGCACTATTGATCGCATAACAAGCGTTAAAGTTTTATAAGTAAAGCGACAGAGTTGTCCGATTTGCATTTTACTCGACATACAGTAGTCTAACAATGAGCTATATGAAAAAAATATATAGATTTTTAAAACTAGAATATACTAATACTTAATTCAAAAAAGGAGATGCTATAATATTTATTGATAATTTCTTTTGATTATGTACAACTGCTTTAAGACAATGACCATTTTAAAATAAATTTCATTGAATTTCGTTATGCAGTCGATAGTGCCAGCTGATTAGAGAATAAACAGCCAATCAGTAGCGTGTGGTAGTCTGTGATTGTCTAGTTTAGTGGCAGTTTTGTAACACCGCACAGCGTACAGGCGCAAGACGAACGCACAGAGAAAAGAGATGTTATACACACGTACAGGCAGAGTTGAGCGCAAAGCAGAAGGATGTTGCGTGCACGCGCGGAAAACACGCTGAGCACACAGGGGAGACACTGCATGTGCAGAACCGAGCTGTTAAGCGCACAGGGGAGACACGCCTCTTCAAATGGAGATGCATGATTCACAAGAATCTAGATTATCCACAACCCATTCTCACTTTCCACGTCACCATGCTTGTGAGGAGACAGGAATCTGACACATATCGTTTTTTTTTTTAACATTAATTTAATAGCAAAAATTGATTTGGCAATAAACTTTTTGGAAAAAAGACAAATTAATTTTACCACAAACAAGTTGATGGTAATTAATGGCTGATTCTGTCTGTTTATTTATTCAAGTTCAAGTCAGTTCACGTGCGCTTTGACTAAAACTGCGTGCAGTGCACTATGTGTTACAGGAATGTAGAAATGTAATTTTTTTTCATTATTTATTAAAGAAAATTATGATGATCATAACAGCATACTGCATTTCATTCTTAAGATGTATAAGTATAAGATGACACAAAACCCTTCTGTGGATTTTCTAATTACACATGATAAAATCTAAAGTCTCACTGTTTTAACTGTGTTCCGTTAAATTAGATGTAGATAAGAAATGATTATATTGTAATTTAAATTCTAAATTTGTACTGTAATTTTAGTACTGTGATTGTGTTCATTATAATGTTTGGCTTGAATTTATATGCTACAGTATCACGTGCAGCTTCCGATGAAATGCAGCTCATTTATGCTTGAGAGAATGAACTAAAACCTGAGGCCTCAGTCTATGGTTATAGCGCCACTTAGCGGCGTAAAGCCAGCAAACGCAAATCCTAATGCGGCCGCCGTGTGTCACAACAGTAGCAGTCCAATTCTGGTTGAGTAACATCTGTACAGAGGAGAGTAGTCACTCTGCGTCATCCTGAAGTCAACAACCATCTCATTTGGCTTATCGACATTCAGAGACAGGTTATTGTCTTTACACCACTCCGTTAGCCTCTGTACTTCTCTCTGTGTGTCTCTACACATTCATGAGTCAGCAGTGTAAATGTCAGGGGACTGAGTACACAGCCCCAGTGCTAAGTGTGGTGGTGCTGGAGGTGCTGTCCCCGATCCCCGACTGAGACCTTCTGTTCAGAAGGTCAGAGGGAAGTGTTTGGGCCCAGCATGCTCAGCATCCTGATCATGTGTTGGGGAATGATAGCATTGAATGCTGAGCTGAAATCTACGAACAGCATTCGAATGTAGGTGTCCTTTGTTGTCTAGGTTTGTGAGTGCCAGATTGAGTGAGGTGAAGATGGTGCCATCGATGGAACACTTAGGACATTACGCAAACTGCAGTGGGTCAAGTGAAGTAGCAGGGTCTTGATGTGTCTCATGCTGAGCAGGTCATGATGAGAGGTTTAAAAGCAACAGGATGGTAATCGTTACAAGACACAGAAGACGTCTTTAGCACGAGGACGATGGTGGTGGTCTTGAAACACGTGGGAATGACTACGCTGCTCAGAGAGATACTCACTCACTCACTCATCATCTATACCGCTTAATCCTGTATTCAAGGTCATGGGGGGCCTGGAGTCTATCCCAGGAGACTTAGGGCACATGGCAGGGTACACCCTGGACAGGGTACCAATCCATCACAGGGCACAGACACACAAACATACACTCACTCATTCACACACTACGGGCAATTTGGGAACGCCAACTATCCTAACCTACATGTCTTTGAACTGTGGGAGGAAACCGGAGTACTCTGAGGAAACCCATCAAGCACGGGGAGAATATGCAAACTCCATGCACACAGAGACGGGAATCGAGCCTGGCCGGGGATCAAACCCGGACCCTGGCGGTGCAAGGCGACAGTGCTAACCACTACACCACCGTGCCGCCCTCAGAGAGATAAACGATGTTAAAAATATTGGTAAGAATGCTTTCCAGCTGTTCAGTTTTTCTTACATCAGCCCTGGAGAGACATAGCACCTGGTTGTTCGGAGGAGGGGTGGTCTTCCTCGCTGTCACGACATTCTGTGCATCGAACTAAGAGCAGAAGCTGTTCAGCGCATCTGGACAGGAGCCATCACTGTCACAGTCAAGTGAAGATGTCCTGTAGTTGGTGATTGCTTGTATGCCTTGCCACATGCGCCACATGTCACTGCTGTCTTTGAAGAGGCTATGGATTCTCTGGATGTCTGCGCGCTTCGCCTCTCTGATGACCCTTGCTGCTTTTAAGGCCACCTTGTTCGCTCTGTAGGTGTAGGAGTCTTGGGTCTTCTGAAGTGTATGCACCTCCGCAGTAATCCATGGTTTTTGTTTGGCGCATGAGATGATGTTCTTGGATACAGTGATGTCATTGGTGCACTTGTTGATGCAGCTGGTCACTGATGACATGTACTCCTCCAAGTTGGTGAAGTTGCAGCCTCCCTGAACATGTTCCAGTCAGTGTTCTCAAAACAGTCCTGAAGATGGCCCCTGATGGCCAGATTTTCACCTGCTTCAGAACTGATTTTGAACACCTGACAAGTGATCTGTATGCTGGAATTAGCATAACAGAGATGTGCTCTGAGCAGCCAAGTTGGGGGCGGGCCTCTGCCCGATATGCGCCAAGGATGTTTGTGTAAACAAGAATGTACACAAAATGGTGGTAAATTTCTGTGGTAAATAAAAAAGGTCTACATCTAACAGTCACAAACTACCACAGAGTTCGTACACCTTGGTGATACAAACACACAAACCACAACCACAAGTCTAACTGCACAGAGCTGCATTTTTGTCAGCACAAAACAAGGCTAACAAGTTGCCTAGCTGAATGGCAGTGTCTGGAATGCTAGTCCCGTCCTCTAGCACTCTGAGGGCTTGAGGCCTGGTCCCTGCCCCAAGCCAAGGTCGCATAGCTTTTCACGCAGCTCATCCTGTAGGTTATTTATGGAGTTTTTGACTTGCAATTGTGTCTGCCAGTGGTACAGATGTGGCCATTAAGAATGCACGCTTTTTCCTGCAAAAGGCCGCAATTTGTCTCGTGCTGTGCCGCGAAATCCATCAAGCAACATTAAAGAATTTAAATGAATGTGTTTGTGCTTCACTGAATATCCGCCAGATGGGTCATGCAAGGACTTTATCTAAAAGCCAGACCAAATACAACGAAGAATTGTATATAATTAGTTAGCCCAAAACAATATTGTTTCTAATGCTGAAGCAAACACAAATTTTATTTAGTTTTATAATAGATCTTTCATGATGAATGAATGTGTATATGTGCTTCATATTTGATTCATAATAATGAAATGAGATGCCCTAAATCGTGCTTTACAATTCATAATAAAAAGTTTCTTATATAGTTTTTGTAATGTCTTAACAGGGACAAAACAATGAAAGACATTGTTATTTAATTAAATTTAATTAATTTAATTTCCCGATAGTAGGCTTCTGATAGTGTTAACTATGCAAATGTCCTGATTCGTGAATATGCCAACATATCTTCGTTAAAATGTAAAAATGTGTCGACATTGAGCACCATCAGAAGACATGAATGAACAAAAAAAAATCAATATTTTTAAGTAAATATTCTTATATGCACACGAAGTTTGCTACTAATAATAATGAATGGAGAAGGCGCAGTCAATGCCCAGAGATTCTGTTGCACTGTATTCGGCGAGTAGCATATATTTGTGTGTTTGTTGCATTTCTGGGGGAGTATGTCTGCAGTTTTATTGATAAATCTGTTCATATCTGCGCGCACGTTTATCAGCCTTTTGATCAAAAAGCGTGCATGCGCAACTCACTTTCACTTCGCAAAAGGCAGTGTTTATTGTTTAGTGCATATTTAAAGCGAATATACACAATAAAACAATATTGTTTTAGGCATCTTATCATACACTTTTGTATCCTTTGTTTTTCTTTGTCTTTTTGCACTTTTTACGGGTGCGTTACAATAATAATAATAATAATGGGGGGCACGGTGGTGTAGTGGTTAGCACTGTCGCCTTGCACCGCCAGGGTCTGGATTCGATCCCCGGCCAGGCTTGATTCCCGTCTCTGTGTGCATGGAGTTTGTGCATGGTGAGTTTCCTTCGGGTACTCCGGTTTCCTCCCACAGTCCAAAGACATGTAGGTTAGGCTAATTGGCATTCCCAAATTGCCCGTAGTGTGTGAATGAGTGAGTGTATGTGTGTGTGTCTGTGCCCTGCGATGGCTTGGCACCCTGTCCAGTGTGTACCCTGCCATGTGCACTAAGGCTCCAGGCCCCCGTGACCCTGAATACAGGATTAAGCGGTATAGATGATGATGATGATAATAATAATAATAATAATAATAATAATAATACATTTACAGCGCTACTACTACTACTACTAATAATAATAATGAACTGAATGGAGAAAGCACAGTCAAAGAAGAATCATAATTGAAGGAGAGAAGAAAATGAAAACTAAATACTGTACATATCAGTATTTACAGTTTGAGATCAACATGTTTATGAGCTCTGTCGCTTGCTGTCAATGGGCGCCTAAGAGAGATTAACACATTTTCGGCTTTAGTAGACACACAGTACCTCAGATTAAAACACGACTGCCCCCTACAGGTAATGAACGTCATTTTCAGAGCTTCCAAAGATCCCTTTTTTCGAAACGTGCACTCTTAATGGCCAGATCTGTATGTACTGTACAGACAGCGGTTGCTCCGATACTCCACGGCCGCTTCACCATCTTGGATCAATTTTTTTGTTCTGAGCTCTGTTCTGCTTTATATTAACAGGTGTGTAGATCAGTTGACCACACAAATAAACATCATAGCATTTCCCATTGAGAATCCCTAGATGAAATGGAATGCCCGCCTTCTGCCCAACATTTACATCCAATGTTGCACAGTTACAGTATACTGTACATTACTATATCACTATATATGCCATAACTCTATTACTAAATGTATCTTCTGTTTGTATAACAGAAAATAAAATAACATTTTATTTATTATACTCTAAATAGGACCAATTGGAATACAGTAAATCTGAATTTATCAAATCACATGACCCTTTCCCATTCCTTTAAAGTCTCATCTTCAGGCTCCTCTTTTTTAACTGTTTACTATGGAGCCTAAAGATGAGACTTTAAACAAATGGAAAAGGGTCATGTGGTTTGATAAGTTCAGATTTACAAACTGTTTAATCCCAATTATGTGAGTTCCTATTATGCTACTGTATGCATGTGTAAATGCTTGTACTTTTCACTATTAAACAAAATGGTAATTGCTAATGATGCATTTTTGCCAAGCTTTTTAGTGATCTTCAATCATAGTCATCCATAAATTTTCGAAAAATATTTTTCCATAAATTGGTGGCCAAGCACTATCCTTTCAGGTTTTTAATAATGTTTTGGATGTTTTTTTTTTGTTGTTGTTGTTTGCCATAATTTGACCCAACTTTTATTTTGGCTGGGCAGTGTATAAATCTAATTATACCAAGTCATCCTTATTGTTTATAACATAAGGATGTAATAACCAGTTAATTGTAACTCAAAGGTAGCCGCATTAGTTAAAAGACACAAAGACTTTTTTGTGCTCCTTGGATGTTGCTACTGACATTTAGTACCCCGTTTAAAGTTGCATGAAACTGCTTGTGCAAATTTTCTGGTGCTTGGTTTGATGAAAGGTCGATCGAAGAGAGCAGAAAAACGTGAATTGCTCTCACTGTAATCTTCTTCTTTGTGTGTCAATGCTGAGAATGACAGGCCCCATGCCTGTGCATGCTATAATCATCTGTTTGTGTGAAAGCTGCAGGAGGGCTATCAGAAATGCACAGCATAGATGTTTCATTTGAGACCCCGTTACTTTGAGATCAGGTCAAGCAGCTAGCTCATAGAGTGCCGTCACTGAGAGAAGCTGTTCATTAGAGAGCATTACGGAGGAGGACGAGGAGTGCGAACACAAGCCCTCAGCGATTCCCACTGACTCATCTCCCTGATGCCAGGCAGCAGTGTAATTATGAGCGATTGTTCTGGCAGCAGAGTTTAAGTGGGTGGGGGAAGGGAGGGAAAAGGGGGCACCATGCCAGATACATGCCACATAGGGATCAGTGCTAATCATCTCACTCTAGTTCCACTCCAACTTCCCCTAACAACATTTAGATGGAGAACAGAAGAGGAAGGAATTATGTAAGTGCAATTTTGAAAGGCAAAGTGTTAGGCTGAAATGTGGAAGAAAGTAACTCTGTGAGAAAGTCATGATTTACTAGCACATTTTTAGACAGCTCTATCTTCTCAACATCAGGAGGTGATGTAATTTAGTCCTCTTTCAGTGGTGGATATTCAGCTTTAAATGCATTCAATTTGTATCCTGTTTCATCTACTTCTTCATACTTAAATGTTAAAATAGACATTTTCCAGGATTCAGTGTGAAATTAAATGTTGAATCAAGGCAACACACTAGATGCAGAATACCATGGCCAGATATGTCTCCAAACCTTTTCAGTGAGATATGATGACAAAAAACCAATACATTTGTAAACCCCGTTCTGCACAGCAGCCTGAATTATAGCCTGAATGCAGAAACTATGCATGGAAGATGGTATTGTGAAGGCACAAGCCAGCAGCAGCCTGATCATTAGCATTTATGATCAACTCCTAATAGCATAGGCACCTTGTTTAATAAGCATAGCTTACAGATCATAAAGGGCAATGGTGTGGTGAGCATTGCTGAACTGGGACCAAAAAATCATGGTGGATCATTGCATGCTCGTTTTCCCAAAAGGCTTAATGGTGAGAGGCAAAGAAGCACATCCTGCTGACTGCACAATATGCAGGAGCACAGTTATGTTGCTCTGAAGGACCCTGTAGAGAACAGTGGTACACAAAGGATAACATGGTTAACTGATGAGCTTGAGTTGTTACACAACATAAACTCTGTGAACAAGTAGCCTACTAAAGAGCAGGGATTTTCCTGATCTTGAAACAACATTATAAAAATCATGCCATGCTGAGCCCAACAGTCAAATATGTAAAAAGGCCCAAACATCGATGATTACTCAAACTGATTGGCAGCAGTGAGCTTTGGACCCATAAATTAAGTGTAATAATAAGTATGTGATAAAACTCATTGGGTTGCTGGAATGTTTTGTTTATTTGTTTGTTTGTGCCTTACTGTACGTTGTGTTACAGCAACAAAAATGCTCGATCTGTTATCAAGAAAATGTATGAAAGACAAACCCAGTTGAATCAGTTTGCATGGCAAAAATGTATGAAAACAAATCTGATAGAGACTCTTTCCATGAATGTTAAAAAAAAACATCTCCTTACAGAAAACTTCTCAATGACACATACAGCTGAGTGTTAAATAACACAGTAATACAAGGTTTTGTAAATGGGCTGTTACTATGAAAACAATATTGTGTAATATATGATCATGTTAATATAAACCTGTGATTTCAAATACAGTGAGCCTTGACAGAGATGCTACAGTATATTAGATAAACCAGCAGCTTCTAAACAGTCAGGATTTAGTATTTACAAATTTGATCAAAACCATACAATCATACAAAACTGGTCTCTGAATAAATCTTTGAAAGTTTTTTATGCTTTTACTGGCTTCAGAGATATCAGAGATATATATGGCACAGACACAGATTATTTAGGCTATGGAAATGTGACTGTCATTGGGGCTTGTCTCATTACATCAGGAGTACATAAATGATGGGTTACATTTTTAGTGTGGCTGAAGGGAAGGACATGCTGGCATCCTGGTATCCTTCAGAGCCTCCAAACAACCAGTATAAAAGTCTGTAAAACTTACTTAAAACGCAATGACAAATTATGTAATGTACTGTACTGACATGTTTATCTACAAGAATGTTTGTTTGTTTGTGTGTTTGACTTGTTGGGTTGCTGCTGATCAGAGATGTTTGGGATACATGATAATAAGTATGCTAGTCGAGACAGAAGAAGCCAAATACAATAAAATGAATATGTATGAAGGAAAATTATACATATATTTTTACAGTTTCTCAAATGGAATATTGGTATGATTGCATTTACATTAGCAAGGTAAAGAACTGTAACCATTCTACCTCCTATCATGGTTGTAGAATCAATAAACGACACAACCATTATGTTCAATTAACAATTTCTTTTTTGGAAACAAGCCAGAGGGGAAATGAAACACATGCATCTACTTTTATATGCATGTCGCATATTATTATTATTATTATTATTATTATTATTATTATTATTATTATTTATTTTTTACTTTTTTTAGAAATTTAATAATTGCTGTGAATTTACACATCAAGATTCAAGATTCATTTCATTTACTGCAGCTCGATTTATTTAATGCATGAAAACGTGAGGAAAAAACTTTTGGTTTTGTAAATATTAATGTGAAACCATACAGTTACATATTATACAGTATATTCAGAATATAAGTACAGTATGGCATTTGTATGAAACCTATGTCTGCAATCACACTGTCTTGCATGCACATTGAGGGTTGAGTTCATTTATGAAAATCACGGCAAACCAACCAAAAAGGCAAAGCAATAAACAGAATCAGGAACCAGGCAAATATTCATGTGATATATTGTGACTCGATGCTCTGCTCTGTTCACCTGTAATGATTAGTGCTTGTTTGCTCAGGCTTGATGCTGTTGGCTCAGAGTAAAGCATGCTGTTGTATCATCAGCCTTAACCTGATGTTGTACAGTACAAGAGGCTCCAGTGGATGTTATAAAGAAAGCAACAGGACAAAATAAACTGAGTGCCCAGAACAAGACCAGAAAAAATCATGCAGCAACCAAGAACTACCACAAATTTGAAAGAATGCATGAGCCAGCTTAAGGAGCTGTATGTCACAAATGTGAAAAGAACAAACGCTTCTTTAAGGTGTGTCAAGCATCCAGCACCAATTCTGACAATAATAACATGAATAATAAAACTAGGGCAACGAACATTATAGAGAGTCATATGAACCAATTATTCATTGGGCAGTTAGAGAGCTGCAAAAAGTACACTGCTTAGAACACAATGGCCATCATTAGAGACATTAAAAAATTGTCTTTTGTTTTTTCTATGATCAATAATGGAATGCAACATATGCACATGGACCCAAAGAGATGTCACAGCAGCTGTCACAGAAAAGTGTGACAAATAATCTTGTAGTAACAATGAAAAAAAAATGGCTCACTGTGTGTGCTTGGACCCTTGTGACCAGAATAAGGCTGTTAAATGTCAGCACTATTTTGTTCCCTCTTCTAAAGATAATTCATATACATCAACCTTGACGAGAAAGATGGATACTTGCAAATTAAACAAAATGAGCCATCATCAAAACTGTGCACTTTCAATGCACCATGTTGCCAATTCTGGTCCCTCAGACTTTCATTTGGGAGAAAATTAGCAAATGAAATGTTGCAGCAGAAAAACTGCGATACCTCTGGCAGTATATAAGGCGTATTCATCATCACAGATGACATGATTATGCATCATTGGATCAAGAGCATGAGGAGATCCTGGACGAGGTTTACACAACTCTGAAATTTGAGTAAAATTTTTAATTTTGCTGTAATTATTCCCAGTATGGCATGGTGACGCAGTGGTTGGTAACTCTAAATGGTAACTCTAAATGAACTTATCTGCAGTAGCGGTAAGGTTTTTGTCTTGCCTTCCTGGGAAGGTCTTCATGTGAGCCAATTCCATCATGGTGCTTGATGGGTTTTACAAATTACCCTGAGAATATTGTGCTTGCAAGAACTATTCCAGAAAGGCTGACCTCTGTGTCTTAAAATGTTGTTGTTACATAATTACCTAATAGTTCATAGTTTTTAAATCCAGAGTATTGTTGTGGAATGTAGAAAATAAATCACGCGGTAGTGTATGGTCAGTAATTAAAGTCTTCACATCGGTAATTACGCCATGCCTGCAGTTCCCCTTCTTGACGACTTGCCTGTGATCATGTTTCACTGAAACAAATTAAAATAAAATTGTTTGTCCACTTTAATTGTGGATATCCTGGACTGGAGTCTGTGAGTTAAAATTTCCATGATGGGGCAAACTATTTTATTTGATGGAGAACCATAAAGACTGTGAAACATGATCAAGCCAGCAAGAAGGAGAAGCATGTGAGAGAATTCAAAACAAGATCCCACATGGTGCTCCAAGGAGTGCCCAATCAACAGTAAAAAGAATATACACTATACCTCGTTTCAAAAAAGGGCCAATGGCCGTCTTGCCATTTTAGCAACATAAGCCCAGAGATCTCCTGTGTGATCTACTGTGTTCCCAATTTTGCCTAGTTTTCTGTTGATCCAGAAATAAACCCAGACACGAACTCTGTTTTACCTGATCCCTGTTCTTGTCTGCCTGAATCATGCCATGCTATACCCGGATTATGCCCTACTATGCCGAACTAACCTAAACAGTCATGATCTGCACTGTATGCCATTTCCAACTAGCTCTGGCACCTCCGTCAGATGGTTTTCAGAACAGTGTGCTTCTTCCTGTGCCTGGCAGAGGACATCATGCACTCATGTGCTTCCTTACCTGTTTTGTATCTGTTGACGTCTACTAATTTATATGCCTTGTCTATTCGACAATCTCTCTCTGCTTTAATTTATGACTTTTATTAATAAAGTCCAATGTCTTTGTTTGTGTCATGCCTTGCCCTCAATCCATGACATTGGTATTCATTACATTTGAGGAAAGACAGCATGACACTATCTGTAATAAGTTGCTTCACCTCATGCATCCCTTTTTCATGCTAACAATAAGACTTTCTAGATTCAATATTGAACTACTGATATTGAATTGTAGTCCTTTCCTACAATTTTTTTTCCTAACATTCTTTTTGGCAAAGCCTTGTCTGAAAATGGTCCTGCACTGACCTTGAGATGCAGTGCTTAATGTACATTGATTAATAATGTAGTTTGGTGAAATATATAGCAGCATCCCTGCACTTGTGACCTTTTTGAGTTCTTTTCTCTCTGCACTAATACCATCGTGGATCAACTCAGATCAGGTTCCATCAATTTATGACACATTACATAAAACATGTAATACCTCCATGATTATAAGCAGAAATTAAAAGTATTTGGAAAAAAATCTTTTAGGCATAACAGTCCAGACTCATTTCTCTTTTAATGTCAATTATGAAGAGATTTTAGAGTTAAAAGTCCTATGTGACATTTATCACAGCAATATTTTATACTGTATATGATATATGAGATGTTATGAAATAATTAAACAATACATTCTCTAACAAGAAAACTGTTTAAAAATATATAGTTCTGTACTTCACAACTATCACAGACACTACATGGGCACACTACCATTTTGGAAATTATGTCATATGTATACAAATGCACAGATTGTCACATAACTGAATGCTCATTAGATGCCTCTCAGGCTCTTCTTGAGTTACAGTCCATGATTAGGCTGAGCAAGGGCTACAAGTCATCTATCAAGTTGAGTGCAATACAAAAGAGTACACAAGATGACATAAAGTGCAGACACACCACAGTGTGAGATGAGTACAAGATAAAAGATACTTCGACTAATAAAGTACAGGATAATAAATAATCATAAATAAACATAATAAATATTCTGTTTTGTAGAGTAGCATAAAATAAGTGTAGCAGAAATATTAGTAATAGATTACCTCTTAAATAAAAATTGACTGATAAAGATTTAGCAAGTGTACTGTTCTGTGGCTTTAAATCAAACTGGGTAAACTGTATGTCTAGTCCGGGTGAGTGCTGGAACGCAGCCAGGCATTGAGGACACTGACTACCTCAGTAAAAAAAAAACTCTTGAAGTATCTGATAGTGGTGGCATGGATGCTCTTGTACCATCTTCCAGATGGAGGGAGTGAAGAGTCGATTAGGTAGGGGAGAGGGCTTGTCTACAATGCTGCTGTTTGTCCAGAACACATCTGGTGAAGATGGTTGGTAGAGCGACTCCGGTGATATTTTCATGTGTTTTCAAAATTCGATGTGGGGTCTTGTGGTTGGTGACTGTGCAGGTTCTATGCCACACAATCAGACAGCGGTTCAGGACCCTCTATGTTGTCCAATAGAGGTTATGATGTGGAGGAAATATAGGAAATCAAACGGAAATCCAAGAAGGCATTTCCTAATTTCACTAAAAAAGAAGATCTGCTATGATCCATCTTCCTCTGGTGCATTCAACACTATCACTCCACAGCATATAACATGACAACATCTAAGAGTGTAGATCACCTTCCTCTGCAACTGCACCCTGCATTTCTAACTGGGAGATGCAACTCCACTGTCAGTACAACCATGCTGTAACATTTGTGGAGGCCACTTGAGACAAAAATATATATTTTTAATGCTGGAATATATGTCAGCCTGATGAAAGCTTGTGGAAGAAAAAAAAAAACACATTGAATTTAAAGCCGCATAAGCTTTATTGCTTGGCTACACATCCTTAATCTTTTTATCTTTGCTAATAATATTATGCAATAACAGAATGAAATAAACAAGCTCTCTTTGCAAGAGAAAGGTAAATTGTATCTGAAACAGAGTAATAAATCAAATACATCCACTGTATTTTAATTACAGATGTTGATTAGTCCATGGAATACATTTAACTGTGGAACGTGACTAAAAAGTATTATAAACCCAAACATAGCTTAAGAGGAAGCAGGTCCAACTTATATCAAACCTGTTTTTTAATACAAGCTAAATTTTAAACAATCTCATCACCTCATGGTATGCACATTAATATCATATGTAGAATTTCTTATCCTGAAAAAAATCAGATCAGTAGTTTTAGAGGTAAGAAATTTGAGCCTTACTTTCTTAGCGATTCGGTCCACTTTCGTTCATATGAGCCCGGACAATGACTGCTGTGCGTTGTGCGCTTTTAAGGGGTTTCTCCCGAATTATATCAGGAGGCGAAGATTCGTATTCAGGAGATGGGGGGCGTGGTGTTTGGCTTTCTTCGGAACCTGGCCCGACTGTGACATTACCGCCTCCTCCACGACCCGCTCCTGAGGGTCGACCCCTCTGCCGTCGTGGTGGTCTACCTCTTCCTCTTGGTGCTGAGCGGTCTGGATGGGTGCGATGGAACTCCTCTAACAGAGTGGTGTCAAGGATGTCATCTCGGGGCACCCATGATCTCTCCTCTACGGACCGTATCCCCCCCAGTTGACTAGATACTCCAGGCGACCACCATGGTGGCGGGAATTCAGAATCTCTTCAGACTTGATAAATGGTACCTTCATCTACTATAATTGGAGGATGAGGAGTTTCTTCTTCGGGTCCAGGTTCTATGGATGAGAGGACAGGGTTATGATATTTTTTCAGCAGAGATACATGGAAAGTGGGGTGAATACGATATTGTGAAGGTAGTTGTAGTTTATATATGACCGGTTTTACCTGCTCCAGAACTGTGAAAGGACCGACATACCTGGGGTTGAGCTTCTTACATGGTTGACGTAAGCGAATGTCTCAAGTCGATAGCCATACCTTGTCTCCCCAATGGAATGATAGTGCTGTGGACCGACGTCTATCCGTGTTGGTTTGAAACCTGTACGTTGTAGGTGGTGATGGGCTTCCTCCCAGACTCACTCTCTCTAAACCAACTGTCGACTGCCAGGAGATCAGATGATTCCCCATTCCAGGGGAATAATGGAGGTTGATAACCTAGGACACACTGGAACAGGGTAAGACCGGTAGTTGATTGTCAAAGAGAGTTTTGGGCATATTCGGCCCAACCAAGGAACTGGTTCCAGGAGTTCTGATGGCCATGGCAGAAGGTTATTAGGAACCGTCCAATCTCCTGGATCTTTTATTCAGTTTGTCCATTGGTTTGGAGATGGTATGCTGATGATAGGCTCACTGTCACCCATAGGAGTCGAAAAAATAAAACCATGCCATACATGTGAGATGAATTATAGGCCTCGGTCAGAGACAGTATCGGAAAACTTTATTGAAAAGGAGCTCGGCTGTTTCCATTGTGGAAGGGAGGCCTCGAAGAGGAATTAATCGACAACATTTTGAAAATCGGTCCACGATAACGAGGATGCAGGTATGACCATCAGAGTCGGGTAGGTCTGTAATTAAATCTACACCGCTGTGTGACCATGGGTGGTGTGGTAGGGGCAGAGGCATGAGTTTCCCGGTAGGTAAATGTCACGGATTTTTTGACATGGCGCACTCCGTACATCCAATAACATGCCTCCTTACTTCACTCTCCATATTGGGCCACCAAAAGCGCTCCTGTAGGAGTGAGAGCGTGTGTTCTATTCTAGAATGCCCAGTACCCAGTGATGAGTGGATGGAGTGAATGAGTTGCGTACGGTCCTGTTCAGGTATGAATCGGCGATCTGGTGAACAATTTGGGTGAGTGACTGGAGCAGGTTCTTACACTGACCGAGGATGTTCCCACTGGAAGGGGTTAACAAAGAACTTCTCTGGGAGTACAGAAACGGTTTCTTCATTGTGGATGTTGTTGGAGTGTAATCGTGAAAGGGCGTCAGCTTTTGTGTTCTTTGGCCCTGGACGATAGGAGATCTTAAAGTTAAATCGGGAAAAGAACATTGCCCACCATGCCTGTGATTCTATGATCAGTTTTTTATGATCGGTTAGGACAAGAAACTGGTGATTCGCACCCTGCAACCAATGTCTTCATTCATCCAGAGCCATCTTGATAGCCAGCAGTTCATGGTCTCCTATGTCGTAATTTGTTTTGGTTGGAGTGAATTTTCTGGAAAAGAATGCACATGGATGGAGTATTATGGGCTCTTCTTGTTGTTGGGAGAGGATGGCTCCCACTCCGTTTGTAGAGGTGTCCACTTCAACCACGAAGGGAAGGTCAGGGTTGGGATGAGCGAGGATTGGTGCAGAAACCAAAGTCTGTTTTAGTCTCTGGAACGCCTCAGTGGCTTCAGGGGTCCATTTCAGAGCTCTGGGTTTTCCTCGTAGCAGGGAAGTGCTCAGCCTCCCTCACTCTCAACACTGGAGCCCCACAGGGTTGTGTTCTGAGCCCCCTGCTGTGCTCTTTGTACACGCACAACTGTGTGGCCACTACCAGCTCCACCACCATCATTAAGTTTGCTGACGACACTGTCGTGGTGGGCCTGATCTCTGACAATGATGAGACGGCCTACCTGAAGGAGATTGGAAATCTGGAGAACTGGTGCCAGAGGAACAACCTTCTTCTAAATGTCAGTAAGACAAAGGAGCTGATAGTGGACTTCAGCACTAAGCAGGAAAGGAACTACCAGACCCCCGTCATCAACCAGTGGAGAGAGTGGACAGCTTCAAGTACCTCACGCAGGACCTGTCATGGTCCTGTCACATCAACACCATGGTGAAAAAGGCCCGACAGCGTCTCTACCACCTCAGACGCCTGAGAGACTTTAGACAACCCTCTAAGGTGCTCAGGAACTTTTACTCCTGCACCATAGAGAGCATCCTGACGGGAAACATCGCAACCTGGTTAGGGAATAGCACCATGCAGGACAGACGAGCCCTACAGAGGGTGGTGCGATCATCTGAGCACATCATCCGAACCCTGACCTGCACTCTATCTACAGCAAGCGGTGCTGAACCAAGGCCAGGAAGATCATGAAGGACCTCAGCCACCACAGCAATGGACTGTTCTCTCTGTTGCGGTCTGGAAAGTGCTTCCGCTCCCTCAAAGCCAATACAGAGAGACTGAGGAGGAGCTTCTTCCCGCAGGCGATACGGTCTCTCAATCAAACCAATACACTGGACTAAAACACCTCTGCATTTTTTGCACACCTCACAAAATGGACAATTATAGCAAACGCACATTTGCACATATATGCACATTTGCACACTTCAAGGACTTTTTCACATTTCCCCTTATCTCATTTTCATTAAAACTACTGCAATATTTGTACAGACATAAGTTTTTATAAGTTGTTATATTTTTATATTTTTATATTTCCTATATATTTTTGAAATTTTTTGTATCTGGCATCTTGTTTTATAGTTTAACTACCCTTTTTTTCATTCTATTTCACTATTTATTTCCTTATTTCCTTATTTAAGGTCACAG